>CM024754.1:76783803-77106448 GCA_014218235.1 Colocasia esculenta | reverse complement strand
GTGCACGAGTCTCATTTTCAAGATGAGAATGTGTATATCTAGCTCAAAGTCTTGAATTGTCCTGTTTTGGACAGTCTGTGAATTTTGATCGCAGTTAGGGGGTTATTTACTATGTCTGTACAGTTTGTTGAAATTTTGGTTGCGTCTTCTCACTTCTCTTTGGTATACCTTTATTGAGTTGAATATTTTCTTAACCACTTAGAAATAAGTGTTTAAGAAAATTTCTTAATCAATAAATATTTTTGGTATGTCGGAGAGGTGTGGGGAGAAGCTACCAAAATTTTCAAAAAATTGTACAAACATATAGTAAATAACCATATGAGTGCGATCATGTAATGACACGATCTTTTCGGATCAGTGTTTAATGCTTTGGGGTGGGTGCTCATGACCAAGAGGGGTCATTGGGCCTTAGTCGAGGTTTCCGTGCGTTGTGTGGGTGTTGTGGCGCCTTAGTTCTCAGCCCATTTAGCCCACAGGTTTCACTAGGTGTGACGCGACAGACATGTCGTCACGTTTGGAAATGCGACGGGACATGTCGTCACGTTTGAAACGTGACGGCTTACTATGTCGCGATTCACAGAACCGCCTTTGTGATGCGTGGCGTGTTGGGTTTCGATTGGCGATGGCTAAGGTGTCGCGTTTAAGTCATAAACGCGACGTTTGTCTCTGTCGTGATTTTGAATGGGACTTAAATGCTCTGTTTCGCCCAGACAGAGCAGAGGAGCTCTGTCTAGGTAAAGGGGGGAGGCTTTCTGAGGACTTTCTCTCGTTTTTTGCTTTCTGGCGGTTCGTGAAGTGCCGGTTCCACGTGAGGATTGCATCCGAGCGTGGATGTGCCAGTGATGTGGAGTTTCTCGCATTCTTTGGTTTCTTCACGAGTAGTAGGGAGACTTCCTACTTGTGTTTTTTGTTTGAAAGGGTTTAAAGGGGTGGAGGCATGTGTGGGTGGTTTGGCCTTATTGAGGATAATCCGTTTAATGCTTTAGTCTGCTATTTGTATCATTCGTGTGTTGGTTCTCCTGTGGAGAAGGTGGGGTTCAGCCGTGCAGCTGCCTCCACTGTTGCATTGAAACACGATGGGCTTAACCGTCGCGTTCATAATAACCGTCGTGTTCATGGTATGAACGTGATGTAGTAAGACGTCACGTTTCTGTTTCTGAATGATGAGCTGTTCCGATTAGTATAAATGCGACCATGAGGGTCGTCACATTTATACTAGTATATTGTTTAATGGTTAAATGGTGATCATGAACGCGTCGCTTTGGTACGTCGCGTTCATGAGTGTGTTAACCAACTTGCGATATCACGACGCATCGTGTCATCGCGATTTGAACTTCAATTGTCAGGTTTGGCTTTAAGGCGACGTATCGGGCCATCGTGATTATGTCGCAACATTGGGCCCTGTCGCGTTAAGGTTTTGAATGGCGTCTGGACAGGTCATCACGATTTGAAAGGCGACGCCTGTGTCCGTAGCGTTTCAGCTTCTGTGGTCAGTTTGTGGTGGTTGGGCAGTGAGGTTCCAGTGTGAACCTAGCCTTGGTCCTTTGGCTTTCTTTAAGTATTGCTTAAGATGATTAAGTTAGTAAAGCATGTGTAGGGTTAATATATGAGTAGTTAGTGAGTTGTGTAACTCATGTACATTTTTTATTGTATAAGTTAAGTGGTTAAAGTAGGGTGGTGTTGTGTGTTGCCATGAAGGTCATGAGATGACCAATGACAAGCAAGGTTATTATATGTTATTGTGGATCAAGTATGTATCGGTGTAGGTTGGCTTGAGGGTCACATGTGACCGTGTGACAAGCTAATCCTGACACATGTAAATCATGGTTTACAAATAAAGGTTGTATAAGTATATATCGTGGTTTGTGCATTTGCCGAGTCTGGTGGTTCGGCGCCTATTCTAGAATACCTCTTCAGTTGGGTACCCCAGGTTCTGTGTGAGCTAGGCCGGTGTGATCGGGGCGTGTCCCGGTATGGTGTGTACCACTGAGGTCTGAGTCGTCTTCCTAGACACCCTCACTCTTGTGTTTGAGTTGTACTTCTGGCTGAGGGAAAGACGACTGGGGGCAGTGACTTGTGTTTGTGGGTGTGCAGTCTCTTGTAGTGTACTGGTGGTTGAGGGACGGACACCAGTAGACGTACTGGTCCCCAGCTAGTCCTGTGTTTCCAGTGCCTCACTTTAGGGAGCTCGGGCCGGAGTCCCTAAAGGTGCCAGGCTTGGGCCTGCAGCGGTGTGTTCTGCAGGTGTGGTGTTGGTTAGGCTCCACTGTTCTTTGGCTTGTGGTTGTGGAGCGACAGTTGGACCTTTCGTCTGTGACTGTGAGGCTGAGAGGTGGTTCTTGTGCTGTGTTGTCTGGGTTGGATACTGGTGTCATGAACCAGTAGTCCATTCTCGTGTGGTGGTGTCATTTCCTTCCGAGTCGTGCTTTGCCATTGGTTGTGGCTTGTGTGTTGTGACTCACTGGTTGAGGTTTTACCCGTTGGGGTGTGCCATGGTGGTGGCACACTTGTGGTTGTGGTTACGTGGTGGTACCTCGTGGTAGTAGGTACTTGTACCTTTCGTGGGTAGCTTTGTGTTGAGGTGAACTCGTGTTTGTGGAGGTCGTGTGGTGTGACCTTCCACACGTTGTGTTTTACCTTTCTTCGGGTAAGCTTCTGAATATATATGGTTTCAGTGTGAGGTAGATTGGCTTGCTGACGCCTGTCCTATTACCCTACGTGGGTAGGTTGCCTGTGAAGCTTGTAGCCTAGGCAATGGTTTGCCTGTAAGGCTTGTAGCTTAGGCGACCAGTTGTTGTAGTGGTTTGCCTGTGAGGCATGTGGCCTAGGCGTTACAGTTGTTGGGCAGACTAGTGGTGCTGTGCTAGTCCTGTTGTCTCTCTTATCTTCCGAGATTTGTGCTAGCTAGTGAGATTATGTTTTAATTGTTGTTAATCATGATTGTGGTGAGCATGATATGGTTTGGCTATCGGTGTTTCCAATGAGACCCTTTGGGGTTGATGTCTCTTTAGTTTTCAGGTGTTGTTTCTGGGAGGACCCTACTGAGCCAGTGACTTGTTGAGGCTTACTCCCTTACAACTCTTTTCAGGTGTTAGCCATTTGTGTGGCTTGCGGAGGCATTGTGACAGAATTGTACCACCAACAGTAGAGTTAGTTGTGGTTGTGTGAGCTTGAGCTCCCTCGGGGTATGCCCTAGGTAGTTGTACTTTTCTCTTGGACATGTAATAATGTATTGGGACAGTTGTACATTGTTGTTTACAGGTATGAGCACATGTACTTTCTTGTGTCTTATACTGTTGTTGTTGTCTTTTATATTCTTACTAGACACTTATGCACATTATCCCTTGCGAGACTTCGGTCCGATCGCGGGAGGCAGACTTAGATATGGAGCCTTATTGGGCATAAATATCCTGGGCCATTATAGATCAAATATTCATGGATGGGTAAAAAGTGATAATCTAATTAATATGTCCTACATATTCATTTTGGCTTACTCGAACGATGGCCAACGAGAGATTTTATGGTGACTCTTTTAAGTTGTTATACAAATGACATTTACTCTGTGTAGGAAAAATGTCATATGAGAATCGGTCATGGATGTACCGTGGAATAGTTAATGGAGTTGTGATAGAGGAGTATGCCAGCAAGTGAAGGCCGAGCGACAGCGACCATCCGACCTTATGCAAAGGATGGACATCCAGTGTGGAAGTGGGAAGTTGTCACTAGGACTTTGTTTCGGGTTTGCCTCGATCTAGAAGGGGCAATGACTCGATTTGGGTAGTTATAGATAGATTCTCGAAGAGACTGCTCATTTCTTGCCTATGAAGAAGAAGCAGTCAGTAGAGAGTTTAGCTAGATTGTAGTTAGTGTATCATTAGATTGCATGGTGTGCCAAAGTCGATCATTTCGGATCGAGATCCGAGATTCACTTTGAGGTTATGGAAGGGTCTTCAGGATGCTTAGGTTCGGAGCTGAAGCTCAGTTCGGCGTTTCCCCCAGACTGATGGACAGTTCGAGAGGACTATCCAGACGCTCGAGGATATGTTGAGAGCGTGTGTGCTAGATTGGAAGGATGATTGGGAGAGTCATTTACCTCTTGTGGAGTTCGCATACAACAACAGCTTTCATGTGAGTATGGTATGGCTCCATTCGAGGCGTTGTATGGTAGGCCCTGTAGATCTCCTTTATGTTGGGAGGAGACTGGTGATAGGCAGTTGATCAGAGGAGTTAGTTCAAGAAACTTCGGATAAGATTCAGCTGATCAGAAAGAGGCTTGTTTGGCACAGGATAGGCAGAGAGTTATGCCGACAACAGGAGAAGGATTTGGTGTTCGAGGTTGGCGATCATGTCTTCTTGAAGATATCGCCTACTCGAGGAGTCTCAGATTTGGCAGGCATAGTAAGTTGAGCCCTAGGTTCATTGACCCTATGAGATTCTCAGACGATGGGCAGCGGCATATGAGCTAGCATTACCCCCATCTTTGGCTAGTATTCATCCCATTTTCCACGTTTTGATGCTCAGGAAGTATGTCCGAGATCCGTCTCATGTGATTAGTCATGAGCCAGTAGAGATTCAGCCAGATCTGTCGTATGTCGAGCAACCAGTAGATTCTTGACCGAAAGATTCAGATCTCCTGAACAAGAGTATTACTGTCGGTGAAAGTTCTTGGAGGAACGGTCTCACGAGAGGAGGCTACTTGGGAGCTTGAGGATGCGATGAGAGAAGATCCCCTTTTGTTTGAGTAGCGCCGTTCTAATTCGGGACGAAGTTTCTTTTAAGGGGGAGAGGGTGTAAGGCCCTCGAATTTTGTTGCATTATTGTATTGCATGTAAATAATTCATGTTGTGTATGTACGTATGTAAATATCTACGTAAGTACTAGTTAGTATACTTATGTATGCATGGTATAATTAGTTGTAAATAATGTATGAATGGTAATGTACAAATAGTAACATATGGTACTTATATAGGTGTAAGTTGTGCATGGTTTCTGCATGTTTTAGAGTTCTGGCCGAAGGCCAGATTGGCGTCAATATCAACAGACGTCGATGTGGTGTCGGCGTCAACCATATGGACGCCAACACTAACCCCAGCGTCCAGCGATGTGGACGCCAACTTCTCTGACCTGCATGCGTTGCAGAGCCCAGAATTCCGGGAGCAAGCTAGCTCACCCATTGGGGAGCTGTCTCCAACGGTCTGAAAGCCCTCTTGTCCGACCTGCGTGAGAGGAGAGCTTCCCCTCCTCTATATACAAGCCCTTCTTGCAACCCTCAGCCCTCTCTTGGCTCTTTGCAAAGAGAAGAAGACAAACCCTAGTTTCTGTGAGAAGGACCTGACTTTGCAAGCCTAGATCCGGGAATTTGGAGCTTCATCCGGCCATCTACAACGACTGGGAGATAGCTGGAGCATCAGGGAAGGCTTCCCCGATCTCGCTTTGGTGTCTACATCAGTCAAGAACCCGGAGGAAGGTGTCTTGGAGGCTTCTTGGGACTGCCCAAGGAGAGCTTCACCGCCATTTTAGATCCCTTTGGAGTATTTTTCAGAGGCAAGTAACCCTCACCCTCCGTCCATGTAGATGTCAAGTAGGGTTTTATAATTTTTATGTATTTTTCCTCGCGTCCTAGATCCCCCTTTCACCTTTGCATTGGAGTTCGGTCTGTGTTTCTGCACAGACAGGAACTTGGCGTCAATGCCCTTGACGCCGAGATCCCTGGTGTGCGTCCAGCGATCTTGCCGTCCACTCCTGGAACGGCCAGAGACCGCCGCCAAGTTCGTCTGGACAGAACAGTGAACTGTTCTGCCCTTCTATATGATTAATTTCGACGTGTTTTGCGATGAGGATATAATGTAACTCTTATATGCTATGTATACTAGCTAATGTGATGAATGGGAGAATGAATGTACATTTTTTGTGGGTGGTTGAGTTTATTCGTCTATCTAATGTGTATGCGAAAAGAATGGCAATGTATTCACCATGATCCTAATGATCCGTGGCAAAGTTTTGTTGCCAAATTTGTTAGACCATGTATGCATGATCCTATCTGTGTGCTCTGAGTTTCTGACATTTTTCCCCTGCTTGTATGGTTATTGAAATTTCTGTTTTGGGAAATAGAAATCATGCGTAGGTCATGTTAAATTCCAGTAAATTGCGTGTTGCTCGGTAAATTCGGGAATAAATTCTGTGACCCTGTGCATGCTAGGGTGCAGACAGTGAGCTGTTAAAATTTGTGATTATGTTCAACTCCATGTTAATTTGCATTATGAATATAATGTGAATGATGTTAAATTTTCTGTAACTTCATTTTGAGTCAGAAAAATCTGAAAATTTTCATGTGGAATCATAAACCTGAGATCAGCATGTGGTTAAATTTTCAAGTCGTTTGGACAACTATAGTGAAATATGAATTTTTCCATGCGAGAAATGTGAAAAAAAATGCATGCTAATGTGGGAATAATGTGACATGTGTGTGTGATCTGATTTGTGTAAAATTCTGAACATGTAGTCCCTGTTAACTGTAGAATCATGTTAGGAAAAACAGAGCCCTTGTGTGAGTGAGAAAGAATGAGAGGCAAGTGACATGTGTAAAGATATGTGTTAAAAATCGGTAAATGTGTAAATTGTGCCAAGTGTGACATTGCTTCCATAGAGGGCAGTGGAACCGTATCAGGGAAAAGTCCCCCTGAGAAGGTTCAATGTGTTGTGATCCTAAGGGCATTAGGATGAAATCCTGGAGGTGGACAAGTACCACTGGTTAGGGTGGAGACTTGTTCTCCCGGTCTGCGCAGTCCAAGAGTCGTCACTGTATTGCCTAGGTGACGTCTATGTGTATGTGATGTGTCCTTCTCTGGTGGTTTGGACTATGTGTCACGGCACTAAATGTGAAAGTGAAAATGTGTATGTGTTCATGTGTAAGAAATGTGATGTGAACAATGTGTAAATGTGCAAGTGTAAAGTGTATACTATGTGATTGAAAAAGTTGTGTAAAAATGTGAAACAAAATGTGAAGTTGTGAATTGTGATCCATGTTGTAGTAATCTGAAATCATGTTAAAACAACAAACTAAATGTACTATAATCATGCTTTACATGTGCAAATTGCCTAGAATCCATGTTAAAATGATTCTTAGTGGTGTAAGTAATCCCATGCTTGTTGCCTTCATGTGTGACTTAAATTGATTAAGTAGCTCATGTGTTGGGTTATGCTTTCTAGTCTATGTAAACCAGCAAGCTTAAAGAGGATGAAATGGTATGAGCATGTATAGGATGTATAGAAATTCATGCTAAGTGTATTCTTTTCACTAGGCATGAGACCATGCTAAATTGCTTCATGTTTAGTTTAATTGAAAATAGACCTTCCATGTATTGGAATGAGTAGAGAGCATGTGATAGGAGCTTTTTGTGGAAAAAAAATCTGAAAGCATGAATCATGTGTTAATTGGTAGAGTCATCATAATAGGTGTTGATTTCAATGTTAAGCATGTCATACATTGTATCTTGTAAATGTGTATGTAAAACCTGCTATGGCGTGTACATGTATGGTATGTGTAGAGTTATTTGCTGAGTCTTTTAGACTCATTACTTGCTTCGGCGTACAAGTGTAGTGGTGACACACCCTTGCGGAGGAGGCAGTGGAGACCGACTCCGAGCGTGGAGATTAGATCGTCGGTGTACTTTGTGATATTTGATTCATAGTATGTAATTGCAACATTGTACTAGCATTATCATGGAAGAATGTTTAAGTGTGGACAATTATGTATTTGATTTTCAGCAAGTTAATTATGTGGACTTTTAGTTCTTTAAATGTTATCGAATCATGTATGTTAAATGTGGATGATGAATGAAATGAAGACAGTGGTTCTTTTACTTCCGCTACTCTGTTCTTATATTCACGTGTATCTCAGCTGAATGTTTTGTTGGGTAAATGTCCCACTGTGGCAACGTTCACTATATCGACGTGGGTTGGTATAACCGTACCGATATAATGAGGGTCGCTACAGAGATTGGTATCAGAGCAACCGGTTGAGATTGCACATGAATATACATAAGTCATCATCTTCATTACATGCTAAGTCTACATAGGAATGTCCACATGTGTAGGATTGATTAATAATGAATGAAAATAGATAAGAAAATGGTTAGAAAAAATTAACTAGCTCTAATGGTGGCTGAAATTTATTACAGCCATGGCTTCGAGAGGTAGGCGTGGCGGAGCGCCGGCCCGTGAGGACGAGCCGAGACGTGACGAGGGACGGAGCAGCAGGCCCTGCACCGCAAGGTCCTGTACTTCCCCCACCGCCGCCTGTGGATTATGGAGTATTCATGCAAGGTCTGGTGCAAGCCATGCAGACGCAGGCTCATACCCAGGCAGCACTCCAGGCACAGTTGGAGGCTCAGGTTAGACTAATAAATGATTAATAGTCTGTTTTATTTATTATGCGATATTATGTTGATTGTGTATTGCTTGCTTTGTACTGTAGCAGGCTCAAGTACCAGCTCAGGACCATGGTGGACCTTCTACCATGGAAAGATTCAAGAGGATGCTGCCACCCTCTTTTAAGGGGGAGAGCGATCCATTGTTGGCAGAAAGCTGGATGAGGGAGATAGAAAAGATCTTCCGAGCCATCAGGTGTGCAGATGAGGATAAGGTTACATTAGCCACCACATGCTACAGGTATGCTTTAGTTATATGCTTGTATGTTTTGTTAAGTTAGATTTGTTTAGATGGTGCTTATGAGCGGTGTACTGCAGGAAAGAGCTGATGTATGGTGGGCTTCATTGCTGCGTACCCGGTTTGAGGACGGAGCTGTTGATGTTGCTTGGGACGAGTTCGTGAGGCTCTTTCGGGCCAAGTTCGTCCCCGAGCATATTCAAGATCGGATGGAGCAGGAATTCCTATCTTTGGCTCAAGGCTCCATGACTGTGCTGGAATATGAGGCAAGATTTTCTGAACTCTCTAAATATGCACCTCATATCGTGGCAGACGAGCGCAGGAAGACAAAGAAGTTCATGATGGGACTCAAGCCATCACTGCGGACGAGACTCGTGGCATTTGACCACCGTACGTTGGACTAGGCCCTTAGTGCTGCTTGTAGGCAGGAGGGAGAGATGGAGCAATATCTTGAAGAGAAGAAGGCTTCGCAGAAGAGGCCAGCAGTGACATTCCAACGGCAAGACAAGAAGAAAGTGGTGTACCAGACGCAGCAGCGATCAGTGGCAGTCGGCAGTTCTTAGGTACCCTCTGTACGTTCCCCTGGTGTGAAGAAAGAGTGTCCCCACTGTGGGAAGACACATGGTGGTACCGAATGTTGGATGATTACGGGCAAGTGCTTGAAGTGCGGAAGCAGCGACCACAAGATCAAAGATTGCCCAAGACTTCAGCAGGGAGTCCAGCGCGGAGCGCCAGCCAGCGTAGCGGCAGCAGCAGCGCCAGCTACAGGAAGACCAGGAAGGCCTCGAGCCCCAGCTCGAGTGTTTGCTTTAGCTCGCGAGGACGCCGAGCAGGCGGAGCATGTCACCGAAGGTACGGTTTTACTTTTAGGTGTGCACGCTCGGGTTTTGTTTGATACGGGTGCTACTCACTCGTTCATTTTCGAGCGGTTCGCTAGGCAGTTAGCCCTAGAGTCAGGCATAGAGTCTGAGGATTTAGAGGTCCCTTTGTCTGTGCACACCCCTGCGGGTACGGTATCGACTAGGAAGTGC
Source organism: Colocasia esculenta (assembly GCA_014218235.1). Lineage (NCBI taxonomy): Eukaryota > Viridiplantae > Streptophyta > Magnoliopsida > Alismatales > Araceae > Colocasia > Colocasia esculenta. The sequence goes on along the minus strand of CM024754.1, from coordinate 77,096,750 downwards.
ATTCCGTCGTTACCTGTGCATTGAGGATAGAATCCTAGATGGGTGTTTCTTCTTGCTAAAGATGAAGGACTATGATGCTATTCTTGGTCTGGATTGGCTAGAGGAGCACTATGCGTTAGTGGATTGTCGTCGGAAGAGGATTGTTTTCCGCATTCCTGGTGAGGATGAGTTCTCTCCCCCTTGCCAAGGAACTTGGCGGGAAAGAGTCATCTCTGCCATGAAGGCGATGCGCATGGTAAACAAGGGTTGTGACGCTTTTCTTGCCAGCGTGGTGTTAGTGCCAGAGGCTGATGAGTCACCTACTCTTGCAGAGATTGAGGTAGTGCAGGATTTTCCAGACGTCTTTCCTGATGATTTGTCTGGTTTGCCACCGGATAGAGAGATAGAGTTTACCATAGAGTTGCTTCCGGGCACCTCTCCTATCTCGAAGGCTCCATATCGGATGGCACCTGCGGAGTTAGCCGAGTTGAGGAGGCAGTTGCAAGAGTTGCTTGATAAGGGATTTATTCGCCCTAGTGTTTCCCCTTGGGGCGCACCTGTATTATTCGTCAAGAAGAAGACGGGTCACTTAGGTTATGCATTGACTACAGAAGCTGAACCAAGTGACTGTGAAGAACAGGTATCCCTTACCTCGTATTGATGATTTGTTTGACCAGTTGCGAGATGCATCAGTCTTTTCTAAGATTGACTTGCGATCTGGTTATCATCAGTTGAGGATTCGGAGTGAGGATGTGTCCAAGACGGCGTTTAGAACCCGTTATGGACATTATGAGTTTTTGGTCCTTCCTTTCGGATTGACCAATGCCCCTGCAGCGTTCATGGATCTCATGAACAGGTGTTTAGGCCTTATTTAGATAGCTTTGTCGTAGTGTTTATTGATGATGTGCTGGTCTACTCTCCGGACGAGGCCACACACCGTCAGCATTTGAGGGAGTGTTAGAGGTTCTTCGTGAGCACAAGCTGTATGCTAAGTTCAGCAAGTGCGATTTTGGTTGCGCGAGGTTCATTTCCTCGGGCATGTTATCTCCGGTGCTGGTGTAGCAGTTGATCCAGCAAAGGTCCAGGCAGTTATGGATTGGGAGATTCCCAAGACCCCTTCGGAGATTCGTAGTTTTATTGGTTTAGCTGGTTACTATCGGCGATTTATTGAGGGATTTTCATCCATCGCCGCCCCTTTGACTCAGCTTACCAGAAAGGGAGTGAAGTTTGTTTGGTCCGAGAAGTGTGAGAGTAGTTTTCAATTGTTGAAGACTAAGCTCACGACACCCCGGTGTTAGTCTTACCGAGCGGTGTAGAGGGTTTTGCTATCTACACGGATGCGTCTCGGATTGGTTTAGGCTGTGTGCTAATGCAGCAAGAAAGGGTAGTGGCTTATGCTTCTCGTCAGTTGAAGGAGCATGAGAAGAACTATCCGACTCATGACTTGGAGCTCGCAGCAGTGGTTCATGCACTAAAGATCTGGAGGCACTATCTTTATGGTGTCAGATTTGAGGTGTTTACCGACCACAAGAGCTTGAAGTATCTTTTCTCCCAAAAGGAATTAAACCTGAGGCAGAGGAGATGGATTGAGTTCTTGAAGGACTATGACTTCGACCTTCAGTATCACCCTGGAAAGGCGAATGTCGTAGCGGATGCTCTGAGTAGAAAGAGGCCATCTCTCCAGCAGGATTGGAAGATGTTGGAAGATGCGGCTTGCGCGTTGACTGAGTTAGAGCCATCGCTATGCCAGGCTTTTGTAGCTCAGTTATCTCTTAGGTCCTCGGTTTTGGATGAGGTGATCGAGCAACAGAAGGCCGACCCTAGACTCTTAGAGTTAGTGGGCAAGGCAGGCATTGCTCGTGATGAGGACGGTGTGATTAGATTTCAGCACCGTGTTTGTGTCCCTGATTTAGTAGATGTCCGTGAGCATGTGTTAGCGGAGGCTCATAGATCGCGATTCTCTATTCATCCGGGTAACACAAGATGTACCAGGATTTGAAGAGATCCTTTTGGTGGTCCGGTATGAAGAGGGATGTAGCGGATTATGTATCCCGGTGTTTAGTATGCCAGCAAGTGAAGGCCGAGCGACAGCGACCATCCGGCCTTATGCAAAGGATGGACATCCCAGTGTGGAAGTGGGAAGCTGTCACTATGGACTTTGTTTCGGGTTTGCCTCGATCTAGAAGGGGCAATGACTCGATTTGGGTAGTTGTAGATAGATTCTCGAAGACTGCTCATTTCTTGCCTATGAAGAAGAAGCAGTCAGTAGAGAGTTTAGCTAGACTGTATGTTAGTGGTATCATTAGATTGCATGGTGTGCCGAAGTCGATCATTTCGGATCGAGATCCGAGATTCACTTCGAGGTTGTGGAAGGGTCTTTAGGATGCTTTAGGTTCGGAGCTGAAGCTCAATTCGGCGTTTCATCCCCAGACTGATGGACAGTCCGAAAGGACTATCCAGACGCTCGAGGATATGTTGAGAGCGTGTGTGCTGGATTGGAAGGATGATTGGGAGCGTCATTTACCTCTTGTGGAGTTCGCATACAACAACAGCTTTCATGCGAGTATTGGTATGGCTCCATTCGAGGCGTTGTATGGTAGGCCCTGCAGATCTCCTTATGTTGGGAGGAGACTGGTGATAGGCAGTTGATCGGACCGGAGTTAGTTCAGGAAACTTCGGATAAGATCCAGCTGATCAGAAAGAGGCTTGTTGCGGCACAGGATAGGCAGAAGAGTTATGCCGACAACAGGAGAAAGGATTTGGAGTTCGAGGTTGGCGATCATGTCTTCTTGAAGATATCGCCTACTCGAGGAGTCGTCAGATTTCGGTAGAGTGTAGATAGGCATAGTAGTTGAGCCTAGGTTCATTGGCCCATATGAGATTCTCAGACGATTGGGCAGCGTGGCATATGAGCTAGCCTTACCCCCATCTTTGGCTAGTGTTCATCCCGTTTCCACGTTTCGATGCTCAGGAAGTATGTCCGAGATCCGTCTCATGTGATTAGTCATGAGCCAGTGGAGATTCAGCCAGATCTGTCGTATGTCGAGCAACCAGTAGCTTCTTGACCGGAAGGTTCAGCATCTCCGGAACAAGAGTATTGCGTCGGTGAAAGTTCTCTGGCGGAACTTCTCACGAGAGGAGGCTACTTGGGAGCTTGAGGATGCGATGAAGAAGAAGTATCCCCTTTTGTTTGAGTAGCGTCGTTCTAACTTCGAGGACGAAGTTTCTTTTAAGGGGGAGAGGGTGTAAGGCCCTCGAATTTTGTTGCATTATTGTATTGCATGTAAATAATTCATGTTGTGTATGTACGTATGTAAATATCTACGTAAGTACTAGTTAGTATACTTATGTATGCATGTGTATAAATTAGTTGTAATAATGTATGGATGGTAATATGTACATAATAGTACATAGTACATATATAGGTATAGTTGTGCATGGTTTCTGCATGTTTTAGAGTTCTGGCCGAAGGCCAGATTGGCGTCATATCAACAGACGTCGATGTGGTGTCGGCGTCAACCATATGGACGCCAACACTAACCCCAGCGTCCAGCGATGTGGACGCCAACTTCTCTGACCTGCATGCGTTGCAGAGCCCAGAATTCCGGGAGCAAGCTAGCTCACCCATTGGGGAGCTGTCTCCAACGTCTGAAAGCCCTCTTGTCCGACCTGCGTGAGAGGAGAGCTTCCCTCCTCTATATACAAGCCCTTCTTTCAACCCTCAGCCCTCTCTTGGCTCTTTGCAAAGAGAAGAAGACAAACCCTAGTTTGTGAGAAGGACCTACTTTGCAAGCCTAGATCCGGGAATTTGGAGCTTCATCCGGCCATCTACAACGACTGGGAGATAGCTGGAGCATCAGGGAAGGCTTCCCCGACTCGCTTTGGTGTCTACATCAGTCAAGAACCCGGAGGAAGGTGTCTTTGGAGGCTTCTTGGGACTGCCCAAGGAGAGCTTCACCGCCATTTTAGATCCCTTTGGAGTATTTTTCAGAGGCAAGTAACCCTCACCCTCCGTCCATGTAGATGTCAAGTAGGGTTTTATAATTTTTATGTATTTTTCCTCGCGTCCTAGATCCCCCTTTCACCTTTGCATTTGGAGTTCGGTCTGTGTTTCTGCACAGACAGAACTTGGCGTCAATGCCCTTGACGCCGAGATCCCTGGTGTGCGTCCAGCGATCTTGCCGTCCACTCCTGAACGGCCAGAGACCGCCGCCAAGTTCGTCTGGACAGAACAGTGAACTGTTCTGCCCTTCTATATGATTAATTTCGACGTGTTTTGCGATGAGGATATAATGTAACTCTTATATGCTATGTATACTAGCTAATGTGATGATGAGAATGAATGTACATTTATTTTGTGGGTGGTTGAGTTTATTCGTCTATCTAATGTGTATGCGAAAGAATGGCAATGTGTATTCACCATGATCCTAATGATCCGTGGCAAAGTTTTGTTGCCCAAATTTGTTAGACCATGTATGCATGATCCTATCTGTGCTCTGAGTTTCTGACATTTTTCCCCTGCTTGTATGGTTATTGAAATTTCTGTTTTGGGAAATAGAAATCATGCGTAGGTCATGTTAAATTCCAGTAAATTGCGTGTTGCTCGGTAAATTCGGAATAAATTCTGTGACCCTGTGCATGCTAGGGTGCAGACAGTGAGCTGTTAAAATTTGTGATTATGTTCAACTCCATGTTAATTTGCATTATGAATAATAATGTGAAATGATGTTGTTAAATTTTCTGTAACTTCATTTTGAGTCAGAAAAATCTGAAAATTTTCATTGTGGAATCATAAACCTGAGATCAGCATGTGGTTAAATTTTCAAGTTGTTTGGACAACTGTATAGTGAAATATGAATTTTTCCATGCGAGAAATGTGAAAAAAAGAATGCATGCTAATGTGGGAATAATGTGACATGTGTGTGTGATCTGATTTGTGTAAAATTCTGAACATGTAGTCCCTGTTAACTGTAGAATCATGTTAGGAAAAACAGAGCCCTTGTGTGAGTGAGAAAAAGAATGAGAGGCAAGTGACATGTGTAAAGATATGTGTTAAAAATCGGTAAATGTGTAAATTGTGCCAAGTGTGACATTGCTTCCATAGAGGGCAGTGGAACCGTATCAGGGAAAAGTCCCCCTGAGAAGGTTCAATGTGTTGTGATCCTAAGGGCATTAGGATGAAATCCTGGAGGTGGACAAGTACCACTGGTTAGGGTGGAGACTTGTTCTCCCGGTCTGCGCAGTCCAAGAGTCGTCACTGTATTGCCTAGGTGACGTCTATGTGTATGTGATGTGATGTGTCCTTCTCTGGTGGTTTGGACTATGTGTCACGGCACTAAATGTGAAAGTGAAAATGTGTATGTGTTCATGTGTAAGAAATGTGAATGTGAACAATGTGTAAATGTGCAGTGTAAAGTGTAACTATGTGATTGAAAAAGTGTGTAAAAATGTGAAACCAAAATGTGAAGTTGTGAATTTGTGATCCATGTTGTAGTAATCTGAAATCATGTTAAAAACAGCAAACTAATGTACTTATAATCATGCTTTACATGTGCAAATTGCCTAGAATCCATGTTAAAATGATTCTTAGTGGTGTGTAGTAATTCCATGCTTGTTTGCCTTCATGTTGTGACTTAATTGATTAAGTAGCTCTCATGTGTTGGTTATGCTTCCTAGTCTATGTAAACCAGCAAGCTTAAAGATGTGAAATGGTTATGAGCATGTATGAATGTATAGAAATTTGCTAAGTGTATTCTTTTCACATAGGCTTGAGACCATGCTAAATTGCTTCATGTTTAGTTTAATTGAAAAGGACCTTCATGTGTGGAATGATTAGAGAGCATGTGATAGGAGATTTATTGTAGAAAATCTGAAAGCATGATCCATGTGTTAATTGGTAGAGTCACCATGATAGGTTGTGACTTTCAATGACAAGCATGCTACATCGTGTCTTGTAATGTGTATGTAAAACCTGCTATGATATGTACATGTATGGTATGTGTAGAGTTATTTGCTGAGTCTTTTAGACTCATTACTTGCTTCGGCGTACAGGTGTAGTTGGTGACGACACCTTGCGGAGGAGGCAGTGGAGACCGACTCCGAGCGTGGAGATTAGATCGTCGGTGTACTTTGTGATATTTGATTTCATAGTATGTAATTGCAACATTGTACTAGCATTATCATGGAAGAAAATGTTTAAGTGTGGACAATTATGTATTTGATTTTCAGCAATTTAATTATGTGGACTTTTAGTTCTTTAAATGTTATCGAATCATGTATGTTAAATGTGGATGATGAATGAAATGAAGACAGTGGTTCTTTTACTTCCGCTCTGTCTTTATATTCACGTGTATCTCAGCTGAATGTTATGTTGGGTAAATGTCCCACTGTGGCAACGTTCACTATATCGACGTGGGTTGGTATAACCGTACCGATATAATGAGGGTCGCTACAGAGATTGGTATCAGAGCAACCGGTGAGATTGCACATGAATATACATAAGTCATCATCTTCATTACATGCTAAGTCTACATAGAATGTCCACATGTGTAGATTGATTAATAATGATGAAAATAGATAAGAAAATGGTTAGAAATTAGTAACTAGCTCTAATGGTGGCTGAAATTTATTACAGCCATGGCTTCGAGAGGTAGGCGTGGCGGAGCGCCGGCCCGTGAGGACGAGCCGAGACGTGACGAGCGGACGGAGCAGCAGGCCCCGGCACCGCAAGGTCCTGTACTTCCCCCACCGCCACCTGTGGATTATGGAGTATTCATGCAAGGTCTGGTGCAAGCCATGCAGACGCAGGCTCATACCCAGGCAGCACTCCAGGCTCAGTTGGAGGCTCAGGTTAGACTAATAAATGATTAATAGTCTGTTTTATTTAATTATGCGATATTATGTTGATTGTGTATTGCTTGCTTTGTACTGTAGCAGGCTCAAGTACCAGCTCAGGACCATGGTGGACCTTCTACCATGGAAAGATTCAAGAGGATGCTGCCACCCTCTTTTAAGGGGGAGAGCGATCCATTGTTGGCAGAAAGCTGGATGAGGGAGATAGAAAAGATCTTCCGAGCCATCAGGTGTGCAGATGAGGATAAGTTACATTAGCCACCTACATGCTACAGGTATGCTTTAGTTATATGCTTGTATGTTTTGTTAAGTTAGATTTGTTTAGATGGTGCTTATGACGGTGTACTGCAGGAAAGAGCTGATGTATGGTGGGCTTCATTGCTGCGTACCCGGTTTGAGGACGGAGCTATTGATGTTGCTTGGGACGAGTTCGTGAGGCTCTTTCGGCCAAGTTCGTCCCCGAGCATGTTCAAGATCGGATGGAGCAGGAATTCCTATCTTTGGCTCAAGGCTCCATGACTGTGCTAGAATATGAGGCAAGATTTTCTGAACTCTCTAAATATGCACCTCATATCGTGGCAGACGAGCGCAGGAAGACAAAGAAGTTCGTGATGGGACTCAAGCCATCACTGCGGACGAGACTCGTGGCATTTGACCACCGCACGTTGGACGAGGCCCTTAGTGCTGCTTGTAGGCAGAGGGAGAGATGGAGCAATACCTTGAAGAAGAAGGCTTCGCAGAAGAGGCCAGCAGCGACATTCCAGCGGCAAGACAAGAAGAAAGCGGTGTACCAGACACAGCAGCGATCAGTGGCAGTCGGCAGTTCTCAGGTACCCTCTGTACGTTCCCCTGGTGTGAAGAAAGAGTGTCCCCACTGTGGGAAGACACATGGTGGTACCGAATGTTGGATGATTACGGGCAAGTGCTTGAAGTGCGGAAGCAGCGACCACAAGATCAAGGATTGCCCAAGACTTCAGCAGGGAGTCCAGCGGAGCGCCAGCCCCCAGCGTAGGCGGCAGCAGCGCCAGCTACAGAAGACCAGGAAGGCCTCGAGCCCCAGCTCGAGTGTTTGCTTTAGCTCGCGAGGACGCCGAGCAGGCGGAGCATGTCACCGAAGGTACGGTTTTACTTTTAGGTGTGCACGCTCGGGTTTTGTTTGATACGGGTGCTACTCACTCGTTCATTTCCGAGCGGTTCGCTAGGCAGTTAGCCCTAGAGTCAGCATAGAGTCTGAGGATTAGAGGTCCCTTTGTCTGTGCACACCCCTGCGGGTACGGTATCGACTAGGAAGTGCATTCCGTCGTTACCTGTGTGCATTGAGGATAGAGTCCTAGATGGGTGTTTCTTCTTGCTAAAGATGAAGGACTATGATGCTATTCTTGGTCTGGATTGGCTAGAGGAGCACTATGCGTTAGTGGATTGTCGTCGGAAGAGGATTGTTTTCCGCATTCCTGGTGAGGACGAGTTTCTCTCTCCACCCCTTGAACTTGGCGGGAAAGATAGTCATCTCTGCCATGAAGGCGATGCGCATGGTAAACAAGGGTTGTGACGCTTTTCTTGCCAGCGTGGTGTTAGTGCCAGAGGCTGATGAGTCACCTACTCTTGCAGAGATTGAGGTAGTGCAGGATTTTCCAGACGTCTTTCCTGATGATTTGTCTGGTTGCCACCGGATAGAGAGATAGAGTTTACCATAGAGTTGCTTCCGGGCACCTCTCCTATCTCGAAGGCTCCATATCGGATGGCACCTGCGGAGTTAGCCGAGTTGAGGAGGCAGTTGCAAGAGTTGCTTGATAAGGGATTTATTCGCCCTAGTGTTTCCCCTTGGGGCGCACCTGTATTGTTCGTCAAGAAGAAAGACGGGTCACTTAGGTTATGCATTGACTACAGAAAGTTGAACCAAGTGACTGTGAAGAACAGGTATCCCTTACCTCGTATTGATGATTTGTTTGACCAGTTGCGAGATGCATCAGTCTTTTCTAAGATTGACTTGCGATCTGGTTATCATCAGTTGAGGATTCGGAGTGAGGATGTGTCCAAGACGGCGTTTAGAACCCGTTATGGACATTATGAGTTTTTGGTCCTTCCTTTCGGATTGACCAATGCCCCTGCAGCGTTCATGGATCTCATGAACAGGTGTTTAGGCCTTATTAGATAGCTTTGTCGTAGTGTTATTGATGATGTGCTGGTCTACTCTCCGGACGAGGCCACACACCGTCAGCATTTGAGGGTAGTGTTAGAGGTTCTTCGTGAGCACAAGCTGTATGCTAAGTTCAGCAAGTGCGATTTTGGTTGCGCGAGGTTCATTTCCTCGGGCATGTTATCTCCGGTGCTGGTGTTGCAGTTGATCCAGCAAAGGTCCAGGCAGTTATGGATTGGGAGATTCCCAAGACCCCTTCGGAGATTCGTAGTTTTATTGGTTTAGCTGGTTACTATCGGCGATTTATTGAGGGATTTTCATCCATCGCCGCCCCTTTGACTCAGCTTACCAGAAAGGGAGTGAAGTTTGTTTGGTCCGAGAAGTGTGAGAGTAGTTTTCAATTGTTGAAGACTAAGCTCACGACAGCCCCGGTGTTAGTCTTACCGAGCGGTGTAGAGGTTTTTGCTATCTACACGGATGCGTCTCGGATTGGTTTAGGCTGTGTGCTAATGCAGCAGGAAAGGGTAGTGGCTTATGCTTCTCGTCAGTTGAAGGAGCATGAGAAGAACTATCCGACTCATGACTTGGAGCTCGCAGCAGTGGTTCATGCACTAAAGATCTGGAGGCACTATCTTTATGGTGTCAGATTTGAGGTGTTTACCGACCACAAGAGCTTGAAGTATCTTTTCTCCCAAAAGAAATAAACCTGAGGCAGAGGAGATGGATTGAGTTCTTGAAGGACTATGACTTCGACCTTCAGTATCACCCTGGGAAGGCGAATGTCGTAGCAGGATGCTCTGAGTAGAAAGAGGCCATCTCTCCAGCAGGATTGGAAGATGTTGGAAGATGCGGCTTGCGCGTTGACTGAGTTAGAGCCATCGCTATGCCAGGCTTTTGTAGCTCAGTTATCTCTTAGGTCCTCGGTTTTGGATGAGGTGATCGAGCAACAGAAGGCCGACCCTAGACTCTTAGAGTTAGTGGCAAGGCAGGCATTGCTCGTGATGAGGACGGTGTGATTAGATTTCAGCACCGTGTTTGTGTCCCTGATTTAGTAGATGTCCGTGAGCATGTGTTAGCGGAGGCTCATAGATCGCGATTCTCTATTCATCCGGTAACACAAAGATGTACCAGGATTTGAAGAGATCCTTTTGGTGGTCCGTATGAAGAGGATGTAGCGGATTATGTATCCCGGTGTTTAGTATGCCAGCAAGTGAAGGCCGAGCGACAGCGACCATCCGGCCTTATGCAAAGGATGGACATCCCAGTGTGGAAGTGGGAAGCTGTCACTATGGACTTTGTTTCGGGTTTGCCTCGATCTAGAAGGGGCAATGACTCGATTTGGGTAGTTGTAGATAGATTCTCGAAGACTGCTCATTTCTTGCCTATGAAGAAGAAGCAGTCAGTAGAGAGTTTAGCTAGATTGTATGTTAGTGGTATCATTAGATTGCATGGTGTGCCGAAGTCGATCATTTCGGATCGAGATCCGAGATTCACTTCGAGGTTTGGAAGGGTCTTCAGGATGCTTTAGGTTCGGAGCTGAAGCTCAGTTCGGCGTTTCATCCCCAGACTGATGGACAGTCCGAGAGGACTATCCAGACGCTCGAGGATATGTTGAGAGCGTGTGTGCTGGATTGGAAGGATGATTGGGAGCGTCATTTACCTCTTGTGGAGTTCGCATACAACAACAGCTTTCATGCGAGTATTGGTATGGCTCCATTCGAGGCGTTGTATGGTAGGCCCTGCAGATCTCCTTTATGTTGGGAGGAGACTGGTGATAGGCAGTTGATCGGACCGGAGTTAGTTCAGGAAACTTCGGATAAGATCCAGCTGATCAGAAAGAGGCTTGTTGCGGCACAGGATAGGCAGAAGAGTTATGCCGACAACAGAGAAAGGATTTGGAGTTCGAGGTGGGCGATCATGTCTTCTTGAAGATATCGCCTACTCGAGGAGTCGTCAGATTTGGCAGGCATAGTAAGTTGAGCCCTAGGTTCATTGGCCCATATGAGATTCTCAGACGTTTGGGCAGCGTGGCATATGAGCTAGCATTACCCCCATCTTTGGCTAGTGTTCATCCTGTTTTCCACGTTTCGATGCTCAGGAAGTATGTCCGAGATCCGTCTCATGTGATTAGTCATGAGCCAGTGGAGATTCAGCCAGATCTGTCGTATGTCGAGCAACCAGTAGCTATTCTTGACCGGAAGGTTCAGCATCTCCGGAACAAGAGTATTGCGTCGGTGAAAGTTCTCTGGCGAACTTCTCACGAGAGGAGGCTACTTGGGAGCTTGAGGATGCGATGAAGAAGAAGTATCCCCTTTTGTTTGAGTAGCGTCGTTCTAACTTCGAGGACGAAGTTTCTTTTAGGGGGAGAGGGTGTAAGGCCCTCGAATTTTGTTGCATTATTGTATTGCATGTAAATAATTCATGTTGTGTATGTACGTATGTAAATATCTACGTAAGTACTAGTTAGTATACTATGTATGCATGTGTAAATTAGTTGTAAATAATGTATGAATGGTAATATGTGTATATAGTAACATATGGTATGTTATAGGTATAAGATGTGCATGGTTTCTGCATGTTTTAGAGTTCTGGCCGAAGGCCAGATTGGCGTCAATATCAACAGACGTCGATGGTGTCGGCGTCAACATATGGACGCCAACACTAACCCCAGCGTCCAGCGATGTGGACGCCAACTTCTCTGACCTGCATGCGTTGCAGAGCCCAGAATTCCGGGAGCAAGCTAGCTCACCCATTGGGGAGCTGTCTCCAACGGTCTGAAAGCCCTCTTGTCCGACCTGCGTGAGAGGAGAGCTCCCCTCCTCTATATACAAGCCCTTCTTGCAACCCTCAGCCCTCTCTTGGTCTCTTTGCAAAGAGAAGAAGACAAACCCTAGTTTATGTGAGAAGGACCTGACTTTGCAAGCCTAGATCCGGGAATTTGGAGCTTCATCCGGCCATCTACAACGACTGGGAGATAGCTGGAGCATCAGGAAGGCTTCCCCGATCTCGCTTTGGTGTCTACATCAGTCAAGAACCCGGAGGAAGGTGTCTTTGGAGGCTTCTTGGGACTGCCCAAGGAGAGCTTCACCGCCATTTTAGATCCCTTTGGAGTATTTTTCAGAGGCAAGTAACCCTCACCCTCCGTCCATGTAGATGTCAAGTAGGGTTTTATATTTTTATGTATTTTTCCTCGCATCCTAGATCCCCCTTTCACCTTTGCATTTGAGTTCGGTCTGTGTTTCTGCACAGACAGGAACTTGGCGTCAATGCCCTGACGCCGAGATCCCTGGTGTGCGTCCAGCGATCTTGCCGTCCACCTCTGGAACGGCCAGAGACCGCCGCCAAGTTCGTCTGGACAGAACAGTGAACTGTTCTGCCCTTCATATGATTAATTTCGATGTGTTTTGCGATGAGGATATAATGTAACTCTTATATGCTATGTATACTAGCTAATGTGATGAATGGGAGAATGAATGTACATTTATTTTGTGGGTGGTTGAGTTTATTCGTCTATCTAATGTGTATGCGAAATGAATGGCAATGTGTATTCACCATGATCCTAATGATCCGTGGCAAAGTTTTGTTGCCCAATTTGTTAGACCATGTATGCATGATCCTATCTGTGCTCTGAGTTTCTGACATTTTTCCCCTGCTTGTATGGTTATTGAAATTTCTGTTTTGGGAAATAGAAATCATGCGTAGGTCATGTTAAATTCCAGTAAATTGCTTGTTGCTCAGTAAATTCGGGAATAAATTCTGAGACCCTGTGCATGCTAGGGTGCAGACAGTGAGCTGTTAAAATTTGTGATTATGTTCAACTCCATGTTAATTTGCATTATGAATAATAATGTGAAATTGATGTTAAATTTTCTGTAACTTCATTTTGAGTCAGAAAAATCTGAAAATTTTCATGTGGAATCATAAACCTGAGATCAGCATGTGGTTAAATTTTCAAGTCGTTTGGACAACTGTATAGTGAAATATGAATTTTTCCATGCGAGAAATGTGAAAAAAAGAATGCATGCTAATGTGGGAATAATGTGACATGTGTGTGTGATCTGATTTGTGTAAAATTCTGAACATGTAGTCCCTGTTAACTGTAGAATCATGTTAGGAAAAACAGAGCCCTTGTGTGAGTGAGAAAAAGAATGAGAGGCAAGTGACATGTGTAAAGATATGTGTTAAAAATCGGTAAATGTGTAAATTGTGCCAAGTGTGACATTGCTTCCATAGAGGGCAGTGGAACCGTATCAGGGAAAAGTCCCCCTGAGAAGGTTCAATGTGTTGTGATCCTAAGGGCATTAGGATGAAATCCTGGAGGTGGACAAGTACCACTCGTTAGGGTGGAGACTTGTTCTCCCGGTCTGCGCAGTCCAAGAGTCGTCACTGTATTGCCTAGGTGACGTCTATGTGTATGTGATGTGTCCTTCTCTCATGGTTTGGATTATGTGTCACGGCACTAAATGTGAAAGTGAAAATGTGTATGTGTTCATGCGTAAATAAATGTGAATGTGAACAATGTGTAAATGTGCATGTGTAAAATGTATACTATGTGATTGAAAAAATTGTGTAAAAATGTGAAACCGAAATGTGAAGTTGTGAATTCATGATCCATGTTGTAGTAATCTGAAATCATGTTAAAAACAGCAAACTAAATGTACTTATAATCATGCTTTACATGTGCAAATTGCTTAGAATCTATGTTAGAATGATTCTTAGTGGTGTGTAAGTAATCTCATGCTTGCTTGCCTTCATGTTGTAACTTAAATTGATTAAGTAGCTCTCATGGGTTGGGTTATGCTTCCTAGTCTATGTAAAACCAGCAAGCTTATAGAGGATGAAATGGTCATGAGCATGTATAGGAATGTATAGAAATTCATGCTAAGTGTATTCTTTTCACATAGGCATTGAGACCATGCTAAACTTGCTTCATGACTAGTTTAATTGAAAATGGACCTTCCATGTATTGGAATGAGTAGAGAGCATTTGATAGGAAGCTTTATTGTGGAAAAAAAATCTGAAAGCATGAGTCATGTGTTTAATTGGTAGAGTCATCATAATAGAGTGTTGACCTTCAATGTTAAGTATGTCATACATCGTATCTTGCAAATGTGTATGTAAAACCTGCTATGGCGTGTACATGTATGGTATGTGTAGAGTTATTTGCTGAGTCTTTTAGACTCATTACTTGCTTCGGCGTACAGGTGTAGTTGGTGACGACACCCTGCGGGAGGAGGCAGTGGAGACATACTCCGAGCGTGGAGATTAGATCGTCGATGTACTTTGCGATATTTGACTTCATAGTATGTAATTGCAACATTGTACTAGCATTATCATGGAAGAATGTTTAAGTGTGGACAATTATGTATTTGATTTTCAGCAAGTTAATTATGTGGACTTTTAGTTCTTTAAATGTTATCGAATCATGTATGATAAATGTGGATGATGAATGAAATGAAGACAGTGGTTCTTTTACTTCGCTACTCTGTTCTTATATTCACGTGTATCTCAGCTGAATGTTTATGGTGGGTAAATGTCCCACTATGGCAACGTTCACTATATCGACGTGGGTTGGTATAACCGTACCGATATAATGAGGGTCGCTATAGAGGATGACGAAGATGACGCTGAATTAGACATATATTCAACATCTGATGATGAATATAGATAATATTACAAAATTTTATAAGAACTGAGTGTTGTTGCTTATTATATGTTATTAAATAGCTACTTCAAATTTGAGTGTTGATGACATATTATATTTTTATTGTTCTCAATAGAGATATGGTGCGTGGAGGACGTAGTGGGAGGGGGTCCACCTCATCTGGTGCACCCTCTACTTCTGTAGGCCGAGGGTTTACGCCGATAGGTATATATGTACTCAACTTAATTCTTTTAGTTTACTGTGTATATTAACTTTATATTTTCTAATGTGCATATAATTTTGCAGGATCTGCCTCCCCGACTACGTCGGTTGTCCCGACGATAGGTATATATATATGTACCCAAACACAAAACTCTATATATTATTGTTCATATTAACTTTGTATTTTCTAACATGCATATAATTTTGCAGGGTCCACCTCCCGTCCAGTAGCGTCACCCATGCCATCCCATTTAGCAGTAGGTACATGCATTTTTCCATACTTTAGTACGTTTCTTGTCTTCTAATTTTTTTTTATAATAGTGTAATTAATTTTTACAACAGAGGTAGAGAGCCATCATCCAGCGGCGGAGAAGGTGGCTCAGCCAGCTAGACGCCAGCCATGCTGGATTTCTGGGTAAACTAAATCACTTCAAACTTTATATTGTTATTTACATTATATGGTTCATGTAGAAAATTAATGTGCAATTGCAGGGGAAGATAGATCTAGGATCTGCTTCTTGCTGTATACATCATTGTTGCACGCATATGTTCCAGGACCAGTGGACTCATTGAAAGAGTTCCCCCTGTCCGTTCGGGATTTTTTATTTGACATGTTCACGGTATTATTATTTTTTACTCATTTGAAGTCTTTTCTTTAGTTACTATCTCTCTCTGTTAGTGCACTAACTTGAGTAATTTAATTTCTAAACAGCAGAGGTACACGTTCACAAGAGAGGAGGATCTCCCTCGAGCATGAGCCGTCTGGGGGTCTACTGCCTAGACTAATTTCAGAAAGTTGCTGTGGGAGGCCCGGGATAAGGCCGCGAAGATCGCAAGCAGCCAAGATCCCACAACCTGGATGGATTACGACCGAGTGTGGATGATGAGGGACTATTAAGAGTCCCTTTGTCATCATTGGGCTACTGGACCATGGGAGGAGAGGTCATAGGCGGCTAAACGCAATCAGGCAGGGAATGTGCATACTAGTGGGTCGGTGTCTTATGAGACCCACAACCAGAAATTGGTAAGTATATTAACTTTCAATTACTTAATACATTAATTATTATTGTGAAACTAGTTACTTTTATTGAATTGTAAGCATCACGAGCTTGAGCGTGCCCCTACATTTCGCGATTTATTGATCAGACTCATAAGCAGAAGGGGACAGATGACTATGTTAGCGAGAGTGCTCGCACGATTGCCGTAAGTCAAAATATAATTTTTTTATTCAATTTTGATATTAAAAAAAATGCAATAAATAATACAATTTTAATTATTCTGCAGGAGACCTATGACAGGACGATGGCGGATCGCTTTGCAGAGGGCACTCCCCAGCCATACTTGGATCTGGAGGCCTGGGTCGACGCAGCAAGAGGGCCGAGGAAGGGCCGAGTGTACGGATTTGGGGACAGCCTGGATACTACTCCAGTGTTGTCCTCATATGTGATTTCAGTCACTCCTCCGGCCTATGCGAGTTTGTCTGCTGCGACATCCGGCAGTGCTGGAGACGACATCAGAACCCTCATCCTGGAAGAGCTATCGCAGCAGCTACCACTGCACCTTGGTGCCATGCTCGAGCAGTTGGTGGCTGCCATCCGAGGAGCAGGCACCTCACAGGAAGCCCCTCAGGTCAGTATTACTTTTAATTTCATATAGTTTGAATGAAATGAAACCACTAATCTAAACTGTTAAAACATGCAAACCACTAATCTAAAAAAAACCCAAATGTAAAGGGTTAGATCAGTGTGCCGTTTACTCCGACATGACTAGGTGGGTGAGAGTGACGTGTGGGAATTGAAAGAATCGTAATCGGATTCCCGGTTTGGGTTCGACGCTCAAACCACTAATCCTAAAAAAACTTAAATGAAAAGGATCAGAACGCGCAACCCGTGGGTCCAAAATCTGAATTAGGCATCTGATCGGCATGCAGTTCACTTCGACACGACTGGGTGGGTGAGAGTGACGTATGGGAACTGACGAAATCCTAATCGGATTCCCGATTTAGGTTCGGCACTCAAACTACTAATCTTAAAAAAACCCAAATGAAAAGTATCAAAACACGCAACCCGAGGGTCCAAAATCTGCAATAGGGATCCGATCAGTGTGCCGTTCACTCCGACACGACCGGGTGGGTAAAAGTGATGAATGGGAACTAACGGAATCCTAATCAGATTCCCGGTTTGGGTTCAACACTCAAACCACTAATCTTAAAAAAACCCAAATGAAAAGGATCATAACACGCAACCTGGGGGTCCAAAATCTGAAATAGACATCCGATCGGTGTGTCGTTCTCTCCGACATGACCGGGTGGGTGAGAGTGACGTGTGGGAAGTGAGGGAATCCTAATCGGATTCCCAGTTTGGGTTCGGCGCTTAAACCACTAATCTTAAAAAAATGTAAATGAAAAGTATCAGAACAGTCAACCTGGGGTTCCAAAATCTAAAATAGAGATCCGATCAGCGTGTCGTTAACTCCTACATGATCGGGTGGGTGAGAGTGACGTGTGGGAACTGACGGAATCCTAATCGGATTCCTAGTTTGGGTTCGGAACTCAAACCACTAATCTTAAAAAATTCCAAATGAAAATGATCAGAACATGCAACTCGGGAGTCCAAAATTTGAAATAGGGGTCCGATCGACATGTCGTTCATCTGACACGACCGAGTGGGTGAGAGTGACGTATGGGTACTGACAGAATCCTAATCAGAATCCCAGTTTGGGTTCGGCACTCAAACTACTAATCTTAAAAAAACCCAAATGAAAAGGATCAAAACATGCAATTTGGGGGTCCAAAATCTGAAATTGGGATCCGATCGACGTGTCGTTCACTCCGACACGACCGGGTGGGTGAGAGTGACGTGTGGGAACTGACGGAATCCTATTCGGATTCCCGGTTTGGGTTTGGCGCTCAAACTACTAATCTTTAAAAAAATTAAATGAAAAGGATTAAAACACGCAACCCGAGGGTCCAAAATCTGAAATAGGGATCCGATCGGCATGTCGTTTGATCTGACATGACCGGGTGGATGAGAGTGACGCGTGGGAACTGACGAAATCCTAATTAGATTTCCGGTTTGGGTTCGGCGCTCAAACCACTAATCTTAACAAAACCCAAATGAAAAGGGTTAGAACATGCACGTCGGGAGTCCAAAATCTGAAATAGGGATCCGATCGGCGTGTCGTTCGCTCCGACACGACTGGGTGGGTGAGAGTGACGTTTGGAAACTGGCGGAATCCTAATCGGATTCTCGGTTTGGGTTCGACACTCAAACCACTAATCTTACAAAAAATCCAAGTGTAAAGGATCAAAAATATTTTCTAATTAAACTTAGGGTCCGTTTGGTTGTATGTAAAATAGTTTCAGAGGGAAATAGTTTTCTACAGAATAACTTTTCCGTGAAAATGAAAACGTAATTGTCTATTTGGTTGTTAAGAAAATATGAAGTTGTATGGAGGGATATGAGATCTTATGATCTACTCAAATGAGAGAGAGTCATATATTCCTTGTGTACTAACACTATTCATCAATTTTTTATTTTATTTTATTTTTTATTTTTAATATTTTTAAAAAATAAAAAAATTAGATAACTAATGAAAAATAAGTAACTTTGACAAAGACAATATAAAGTAGGAGAAATAAAATAAAAACATAATTTAAATGAATAGTGTTGTATAGATATTTTAATAAAAAAATAAAATTTAAACTAACTAATAAAAAATAATTAAATTTGATAAAAATTAATTAAATGAGTGGAAAAAATTAAAAATACAACTTACATGAATAGTGTCTAAACCATGCCACTGTAGCAACTTGCAGCGGCAATAGGAAAATGGCATCCGCGTTTTTTCCGCGGATGCCAAAATCCAAGATTTCTCCGATTTAATTTTTCAGATTTTACTTTTCATTGGTACCAAACGATTCAAAAAATAAAGTTTTCCCGAAAACTTTTTCCCAACGCCGGTTTTCCCCTCAAACAAACACACCCTTAGTGAATAATCATATATTCTGAATTTAAATTTTGAAAATAATATGTTTATATTATTTTTATTTATGTTTTTAATATTTATTTTTATAATATAGGATCCTCCAACACCTGACGATCATGAGGCGGGGAAAGAGGATGATCCAGCAGATCTTTCTTGATTTTTTATTTGTTATTATTGTGGATGTTCCATATTTATTGTGATTGATGATTTTATGTTAATTTTTATTTATTGTGGATGTTCATATGAATATTATTTTTAGCAAGTTATTCAATTTATCGTTGTTATTTGATTATATTTTTTAAAAAATAATAAAAAGATTAATTCCGACAGATTTTTCGATGGAATGTTTCCGTTGGAAAAACATTGGCATACATAATTTCGGAGGGAAAGTATCCGTCGGGAAAACCATCGGACTTTTTTTTTCTGACAGATTGTTTTCGATGGTTAGTCGCCGGAAAGTGGTCAGAAAATTGTTTTTTCGAAAGAATTTCGACGAATTTCTGACGGAAGGTTGCCGTTGGAAATACCACTTTTTCTTGTTGTGCTACAGTCTGATCAGTCACACAGAGCTCAGACCGAGACCCATGAACAACATAGAATGAAAGCCATCCACTCTAGCTCACTAGAAATAAGATATTGCAGTTATCAAACTTGAAGTCAGTAGACTTGGTTATCAGCTGGAGTCCATGAAGTCGGAATTATTTTCTGAATTTGGCATATTACATATGCCATGAGCACTCTCACCACCCTGGTTCAAGAAACTCTTTGCTCCACCCTACCAACCCCTTATGTGCCAAAAACCATTCTAGAAGAATCCATTGCCAAAAGGCCCCGTCCTACTCCGGAACAGGGTGAAACCTCTTCTCACCAACCACCTACTCTCCCATTCCAGATCCAGCGCCACATCCATTATCCCACACTCCACCTCCTAAGCCTTCACAACCCCAGGCTCCTAAATAGTCACCCCCTCCACCTCCTCAGACTTCACCACCCCTAGCTACTCAGCCATTTTCTCCTCCATCTACCGAGGACCAACCAGCCCCTCCAAGTCAACCTGCTCCGTCGTCAGGTCCCTCTCCTCCTTCACCCTCCCAACCAAACCCCATTCCTTAGACCTATCCCAAGGTCAAACTTGAAGACATTGTCTTTGAAGTCTCTCTAGGTCCTCAAGCCTCCTCTTCAAGATCATCCAAACCTAAGCGTCACAAGCCTGCACCCACTGAGCCTAAATACCCCCCATTGACTTACCAATTTCTCCACCACCCAAGAGCAGAGATTTATAGAGAGTATCTCAAAATTTGGAAATATCATCTAGCTCTTGTACTCCCAGCTCTGGACCTCAAAGTCTGGCTCTTCCTCGTAGTGGATCTGAAACAATTTGATGGCAAAGAACTGCAACTTATTCTTGATACAACTGAGCATCTGACACAGGACCATGGCTTAAGCAACATCTAGATGATGCCAAAGATTTCTTCAGGACCAATGAACACAGAGTCAGAACAGGCCGACTAGCACTCAGTTTGGATGAATGGTTTGGGCAGCAAGCTCACTTTGAGCACAATGATGACCTTGAGCGGGTGACAAGCAAACTTACAAGGCTCCTCCTCTTCAACAAACAATGGTTGAATCTTAAAATCCCTCGCATCTCTTATCATCAGTATGACAGGCTTCTTAAATTTCATGCTCATCTTGATCCCTCTACCTCTCACATTCCTCATCCTAATCTCTATCCTTCTCTCATTGGTGCCATCACTGTTAGTCCGCAATCTACAAAGATTCTCACAATGGCCATAAGAACTCAATGCAGGAAACTAGTCAAATATCAAATTTCTCTATCACTGTTCGAATGTCTCCTTCTTATTACCAGAAAATACTCCTCACTTACTCATTCCATTCAACACATTTTTGCTCAACTAGAAAGACTTTCTCTATATGAATGGCACAAATCCTACTCTACTCTATCTACTTAGTACACTTCCTTTGAAGGTAACATTGATGACTATTTTGCCCACATGTATGCCACCTTAGGGGGACATTCCACTTCAATTTGGACTGACATATTTAATCTCTACTATAAAGCAAAACATGATGCCCAGGAAGCCTGCTACTTATGGGCCATGACTTCTACCTTCCTCTTCCTTCAATCCAAAAGACAAGAGTTTGTTCTTATCAAATTCCAACTCACACCTCCAACTAACACCACTATCCATACTCGTTACAAATGGCATCTTGCATACCTTAAACTCTCTCTAGGTCTAAATGCCCATATGGACTTCACCCTTTTTAATAGATGCCTACACAACACTGAGCATAACCTTCACAAATTCCTCCTTCCCTACTATCAAGCTTTTCCTTCCACCCTGTACTTGACTGATGATGAGTTGTCACTCCCGTTTCGTTGACATGACAAAAAGGGGGAGAGATGTAATGAGATGTAATGCAACTCTGTAATGTAAAAGGAGAGTCAAATTATAAAAGAAAGGAGGAGAAAACCTATGAAACTTCATGACTCTTATGTGTGAATATATTTGCCTTGTTGTTGCATTCTTTTTTAATATCTATATTTTGTCATCAACAAAAAGAGGGAGATTGTTGAACCTCTGTCCAAAATATACATTGCATATTTAAAGATTTAATCTATATCATATAATAGTTTTGAAGATGACAAAATGAACAGATATCTACTCATAAACAAAACTATATTTCTCTCTTTGATAAGTCATATAACAAAAAAAATAATATACTTAGACATAAAAAATCCTAAAGTATAACTTCGTTTGCCTAAGAAATATATGAAGTTCACTTTGTCATATACGAAGTCCACTTCATCATATCCGAAGTTTATTTCGTCATATCCGTAGTTATCTTCGTCATATACGAAGTAAAAAATGAAGATCTTACTTCGATTGATCATATTGAAATCATGATATACGAAGTTCACTTAGTCATGTCTAAAGTTCACTTCGTCATATCCGAAGTTAGCTTCATCATATGTGAAGTAAAACACAAAGATCTTACTTTGACTAATCATGTTGAAATCGTGATATACGAAGATTAACTTCGTCATATCCGAAGTTAGCTTTGTCATATCCGAAGTTTACTTCGACATATACGAAGTTCACTTCATCATATGTGATGTATCACTTCGATTAAATAACATTATATCTTTATCAGATAAAATGAAGAATATATAAATTGTATGATATTTTCTCATCATTAACATTTTATATCATATTCATGACATTTTTTAATTTAGTAAGATCACGGTTAAACTCCTAAATTCAACTACATTCTAAATTACGAATCTTTAGTACAAATGATAAATCAACATGTATTTCACTCTCATTTTAACAAAACTTCAAATATAAAAATCTTATGGTTCTATTCCATAAATCTAAAAATATCCTTATTCTGAAAGCCTGAGTCAAAGTCTATGAAAAAGATCTTCTGACATCTATCACAAAGAACATCCATATTGTCCTCTGTCAAATCTGCACTCACGATCTCTACCTACTACATATTGTATTTATATGCAGAACCTTTTTCAACAAAACATTAATTGCTGGTGCACAAAAAGATAGTCATCAACATTTGAAATATCTCACAAGTTCCTATGATCATATCCGTAGCTAACATATTGGACCCAGTCTAGTATATCTAGAAACTTCTATATTTTAGGATAAAGACGAAAAATAGCATCAGCACAAAAGACTGTCTGATCAATGTGAATGCAAAAGACATGCACATCGCCCTTGAAAAAGACATACACGTTGCCCTCAAAAGAAAATGAGCATGACTCTCTCTCTCTCTCTCTCTCTCTCTATAATGGGTAGATTCAAATAGATCAAGCAGCGACTATCTCTCCAACAAATAGATTCAAATAGTTCAAGCAATGGATACAAAGATGAAGCCTATAAATATAATGACAGTCGGAAGAAGCAAATATATATGAGCGTGGGAGATAACAAGCCACACACACAGGAAAACAAAAGAGTGATTGTAACGACCCCGAGAACCCGACCGTCGACCCAAGTCGAGGACCCGATTTTCACGGTCGCTGCCCACGAATCCGGGGACCCAGAAGGACTATAACTATAAGACCCAGCCCTCTTGGGCCCTTGGCCATGTCCTCAAGGTCGCGATGGCCACCATGGTCACGACATGGTCGCGCCAGGGGATCCCGTCGTGACAGTGTTTGTGTGGCGACACACCTGGCCGTCGCGTTCTGGTCGCGACGGGGGTGGGCGTCGCGTTCTTGTCGCGCCGCCTGAAGGCGACGTGATTGCTTTTCTGACAGACTTGACCGCTGTCCTGTCTGTCAGAATGGTCTTGTCGGGTGTTAGGTGCATACAACGTTGACGCGACCTGGTCAGCCATTGCATTCTGGTTTCCCAGTCTTCGAGGTTTGACTGCTTTTGGGGTCATGCCAGGGCAGGCGGTCGCGACAGGGTCATGACGCCCTGGGTCGTTGTGACACGGTTAGTGTCGCACCGGCCCGACCGGTCGCGTCTTGGGGCTCGTTGGTTTGAAACCGAGGCCTGTGCCCCATTTCCCCCTCTCTCCTTTTCCTTCCCCTTCTTCTTCCTCCTCCGAGCTCTCTCTCCTCTGGTGGTTTCTCGGCATGCTTGAGGTACTCGTGGTGGGAGGTGACACCCCGTTCGTGCAGGCGGTGTGATCATGGAGCTGGGGAGGGAGAGGAGGAGAGTGGCCATTCCGACGTGAAGGCCCCAACGGGTCAGCTCTACTCTTGGAGGTAGGGACCCTCGACTCCTCTCACCTTAGCATGCTCCCTCCCCCCTTGAGAATGTGGTTCCTCCGTGGTTTAGGGTTGTGGGGGCGTGAGAATCATGCTCAGGTGAGTGAGGATTCCATCGAGCGTAGATTCATTGTAAATCCATGTTTTGTGGGGTTTGATGGTGGTTTGTATGATTTAAAGGCTTTACTACATGTCTAGCATACTCCCCTCCCCCTGTGGATGTGTTTTGTATCGGTTTTGGGGTGGTCCTTGGGAGGACTGAACCGGGACGCCCCTCGGCTGAGAACACGACCTACATAGAGGTCGAGATGATGTCACGACTGGCTAGGCCATCGTGACATCATCTTGACGATCTATTGCATCGTGACCTTGTCGCGGTAGGTTTGTCCATCACGATAGTGTCGCGACAGCTCTGGGCGTCGCGACATGGTCGTGACGGCCCGATGCGTCGTGACTACAGCAGAGACAGGTAGGTCTTGTGAAGTTCCATTTTTTGTGGAGTCTTCGCCGTTTCCGCTTCTTACTGTACCTGTGGCACCAGTGCTAGTTCCCTAGTACGGTCCTACACTAGTCATTCGCCTGGTGCTCGGCACCTGAGGGCTTGTCCCGTGAGAGAGGTTGTTACTGTTGCCTGGGACCCCCATCCTCGTGCGCCTTAGAGGGAGCGTTTGGGGCGACGAGCGTACTCGAGTCACAGACTCTGGAGTTGTGGGGAAAATGGTGGTTAGGACAGCGGCATCGAGTCGTTTGTAGAGCTCTCTTGGTTGGTCTGGGACACCGAGGATGGCTAAAGTTCTACCTGGTGCAGACCAGCCAGTCCTTCTTCTCACTACCTCACTCTTTGTGGCCCCGGAACCGCTTGGAGAGGCCAGGTGTGGGTCCCTAGTCCGGCCAGACTATGACAATTACTGCTGTGTACTTTGTGTTCCTGCCTCACTCTGACGAGACGTGGAGGTTTGGACCTGGGTCGAGGATAAGACATCGGTGGACACACTTGACCGGTTGACTAGTGGTAGTGTTTTCCATAGCTAGTGTCTCTTGTCCAGGAAGGGTTCCCTCTGCCTGTGTTGCCAGCCGTGTGGTGGTCACGACGTGCAGTCGTACGGAGTTTCCGACCATGGTGTCTTTCCGTACCGCGCTAGTTTGTAGCTTGCTTCCGCACTTCTTTGTAGGTAGAAGATATAACTGCTGTCATTTAATTGTATATATATATTCTTCTGCCTGTTAGAGCCAGTAGGAGATTGGTAGTCCCTACTAAGCTTCTGTTTGAAGCTCATCCCTTCCTTTTCCTAGGTGAGACTTCTCAGCAGCGACAGGGCGCGCGCCGGGCGGAGGAGACGGGGTGGTAGTCGTCGTCCCCATAGCTAGCAGTGGTTCCCCCTTTCTGTTGTACGTCACCCTCGGGGTATGCCCCTAAGGGACTTGTTCTTTCCCTGTCTTTACTTGTACTAGTTGTGTGTTGGGACTGTACCTAGAGCGATACGTAGCGGTCTCGCTCTTCCTTCTGCTTCCGCGTGTGTGCTCCTAGTTAGCAGTTGACGTTTACTTCAATTACATATTCTGTTAGACTTGTATTTATAGCCCTTCCAGGTCTCCAGATCCGTTGGCAGTGACCGCAAAAATCGGGTCCTCGGCTTGGGCCGAGGGTCGGGTTCTCGGGGTCGTTACAATAACACAAGTCTAATAGAATATGTAAAGGAAATAAACGTCAATGGCTAACTAGGAGCACACACATGGAAGTAGAAAGAAGAGCGAGACCATAGCGTATCGCTCTAGGTACAGTCCCAACACACACACTTGTACAAGTAAGCAAAGGGGAAGAGTAAATCCCGTAGGGGAATACCCCGAGGGTGACGTACAACTGAAGGGGGAAACCACTGCTAGCTACGGGGACGACGACTACTGCCCCGCTTCCTTCATCCGAGGCATGCCCTGCCGCTGTTGAGAAGTCTCACATGGAAAAAGAAGGGATGAGCTTCACAACGGAAGCTCAGTAGGGACTACCAATCTCCTACTGGCTCTAACAGGTAGGAAAGAGAGAATATATATAAACATTTTAAATAACAGTAGTTATATATTCTACTCTACACGGTAAAGTGAGGAAGCAAAGCTGCTAACTAGCAACGGTACGGAAGGACACCACAGTCGAAAACTCCGTACGACCTGCACGTTGTGACCACCACACGGCTAGCAACAAAGATAGAAGAACCCTTCCTGGACAAGAGACACTAGCTACGGAAACCACTACCACTAGTCAAACGGTCTGGAGCGTTCACTGACGTCTTACCCTCAACCCAGGTCCAAATCTCCACGTCTCATCAGAGTGGGGGCATGGACAAAAAGCACACAATAGTAACCGCCATAGTCTAGCTGGACTATGGTCCCACGCCTGGCCTCTCTAGGTGGTTCCGGGGCCACAAAGAGCTAGGCAGTGAGAAGAAGGACTAGCTGGACAGACAACCTCGGCGTCCCAGACCAACTATGAGAGCTCTGCAAACGACTCAATGTTGTTGTCCTAACCACCATTTTCCCCTCCACTCTAAAGTCCATGACTCGAGCACACCTGTCGCCCAGAGCACTCCCACAACAGGTGCCCAGGGACGGGGGTCCCAGGTAAACGGTAACAACCTCTCTCATGGGACAAGCCCTCAGGTGCCGAGCACCGGGCGAACGACTAGTGTAGGACCGTACTAGGAACTAGCACTGGTGCCACGGGTATAGAAAGAACCGGAAAACAGTGAAGACTCAATGGAAACGGAACAGAATCAACACATTTTTCTGAGAATTATGGTGGTCTCAGAATTATATTCTGTTATCAAAATCCGGTGTCGCCCTGTAAGGGTGCGCACGACCGAAAGTAGTACCGATTTATGATAGTGTGCCCTAAATACACCCTTAGATCTAAATATCTCAATTTAAGACTAATTGATATGCATAAACAAAAATTACTAAGTAAATCATGATGTTTAAAATTTGAGGATATTACATCAACAGAATGGAGTAACAGAAAGGAAGAACAGAACACTGCTGGACATGGCCAGGACAATGCTTACAGAATACAATATACCAAAGTACTTCTGGGCAGAAGCAGTCAACACAGCCTGCTACGTTATCAACAGATGTATGATCAGACCTATCTTGAAGAAGACACCTTATGAACTCTACAAGAGAAGAAGCCAAACATCAATCATCTTCGACCCTTTGGTTGTAAGTGTTTTATTTTAAATAATGGCAAAGATAAGATAGGCAAGAACTTACCTATATTTGATACTGTCGCGACGCCCCAGGCCGTCGTGACCTTGTCGTGACGCCCTTGGCTATCGTGACACTGTCGCGATGCTACCGCTCGGTCGCGACCATGTTGCGACGCTCTAGGGTGTCGCAACCATGTCGCGGCGGCCATGGTGGTCGCGACATGATCGCGACCCCTAAACCGGTCGTGACCTCATTCGTGAGGGGTCCCAATACAGGCCTCTCGAGGACCACCCCAAAACCATACCAAACACATTCCAAAGGGGGAGGGGAGCATGGGAAATATGTAG
Source organism: Colocasia esculenta (assembly GCA_014218235.1). Classification (NCBI taxonomy): domain Eukaryota; kingdom Viridiplantae; phylum Streptophyta; class Magnoliopsida; order Alismatales; family Araceae; genus Colocasia; species Colocasia esculenta. Next base: position 77,069,631 of record CM024754.1, on the reverse strand, counting down.
GAAAGCTTGTAAACATACAAACCATCAACCCCACTAAACAAGCATTACAAGGAAATCTACGCTCGAAGGAAACCTCAATCACCACGAGCATGGGTCTCACATACCCCACAACCCCAAAACCACGGAGAAACAACAATCTCAAGGGGAAAGGAGCATTCTAGAACGAGAGGAGACAAGGGGTCCCTATCTCAAGGAGTAGAGCTGACCCGTTGGGTCCTTTGTAGGATCGAATAGGTGGATAATGGTAAAGCTAGAAGGGGGGTTGAATAGATTTGCAGCGGAAACTAAAGCAATTTAAAAATTACTTCGAATTAAGATATCTATTCAATTAAAACCCCACTGAACGGATGCATATGTGTGATTAGTGTGTGTGAGCAATCAATTGTAGTGTGAGCGAAATCCTATGCATGCATCTAGCACAATACAAAGTCAAACAACAATTCAAACCACTGCACAGAGGATTTTTAGGTGGTTCAGAAATCACCTCCAGTGACTCCTACGTCCACCCCTCACACAGTGAGGCCACACTACTCTAAACCTTGCGTACAACACACACTGGAGCACAACGACTCCAAACACCCTTGAGCACGACGACTCAAGACACAACTGGAGTACGACGACTCCAAACCCTTTGAGTACAATGACTCAAAGAAAACACAGGAGATAGGCAGAACGACCTACTCCATAAACCACTTATGAGTACGACGACTCACAAGTACTTGAGCACAACGGCTCAAAATCAGAGCAGTACGGCTCCAAACCTTTGGACCACGAAAGATCCAAGTTCTGCTAGAACAAGCTCAATTAGAGAATAGATCCTCTAGCCCGATCTATCTCAATACAATGATAAAAATAGAACAAACAGAAATAAGTGATCTGTGTAGAACACATACACAGATCACACAATGAAAAACTGGAAGAACACTCCAAGAAAATAAATGAAATACATGTGACTTGGATGTTCCTTGATGAAGAAGACTTGTAGAAGCTTGGATTGAAGATGCTTGAAGGAATTCGTTGGAGATCTTCTTCAATCCACGATGTTCTGCTTCAGTGGCATCCAGATTGCCAGATCTTCTTCTTCCTTTGTTGCTTTTCTGCTCCTCAATCTGATGGCACTGCTCTGCTCCCTTTCTGGATGCAGATACTTTATCCTCTCTCCTCTTCTCTTCTCTTCTTCTTCACGTTCTCCTTCCAAACAACACTGCTCTGCTCCCTTTCTGGACGCAGGCTCCCGCTTCCCTTTTCTGCAGCCGCCACACCCTTTTCTGGAGATGTCTGATCTCTCTTTTCGTGGATACCTTTGGAGTACAAGGAACATGGGTATTTATAGCCCCATATGTCCATAAGGTGCCTTTGGGTGCGTGGGCACAAAAACCTAGGCAGATTCCCTTGATCCCCAAGCGGCCACGTGCCCAGAAAAATTCCCATTTTTGAGCTTAGTCGAAGTGTGTCGACACACAGGCAGACTGTGTCGACACCACAGGCTTCAACTGTTCTAACTGCTTCCTGGGACAGTCATCTACTGTCGACACACAGGTGGACTGTGTCGACACCACTGGTTGACTCTCACTGCAACAGTCGAATGCTATATTTGAATGCTGAAGTCGAATGCTAAATTCGACTGCTACAGTCGAATGGTAAATTCGACTGCTAACTTCAGAACAGGCTTTTGGGACAGTCAACCAATGTCGACACCATCAGGGAGTGTGTCAACACCACTGGTCCTTTCTTTTAGAAAATGCTTCTGGGATAGTTATCTAGTGTCGACACCATCAGGGAATGTGTCGACACCACTGAGGTAGACTTGTGTCATCCTGAAAATATGGAGTGTAAACCATTAATACAAGATATTATCATTAAAATGTGAGATATTAAACATCAAAAACATGTTGGTAAGCATGTTGTGATATGTATAAAAAGTATAACATGTTCAATTAGTCATCATCAAAATCAAGATATGGTGATGTTCATGGTCATCATTAAAACATAACTTTAGGAAATTCCAAAACAAACTCAACCAACATCCTCACGTCGGAATGGCCACCTCCTCCTCGCTCCAAACACTATGCACGTCGCCTAAACTAAGGAGAGGTCACTCCCTGCCATGAGCACCACGAACAAGCCAAGAACACAAGAGGAGCTCGGAGAAGGAAGAGGGAAGAAGAAGAAGAAGAAGAAGAAGAAAGGAAGAAAAGGAAGGGGAAGGGGAAGGAGAAAGGGGCGCCTGCCTCGATTTTGAACCGACAGGCCTAGAGACGCGACGGGTCGGGCTGGCACGACACCAAGCTTTTCGCGACGCCCCAGAGCGTCACGACCATGTTGCGACCACCAGCCCCAGTGCGACACCAAAAGAGATCAAACCTCGAAGACCGGGAAAACCTTAACGCGACGGCCTACCAGATCGCGTCAACGCTGTATGCACCTGACACCCGACAAAGTCATTATGATAGGAAGGACAGAGGTCAGAACGGTCAGAAAAATAGTGACGTCGCCTCTATACGACGACAAGAATGCGACGCCCACCCCCGACGAGACCAGAACGCAACGGCCAGGTGTGCAGCGACCGAAAACCTGTCGCGACCGACTGCACTATGCGGTCCACAACTCTGACTGGGTGCTCAGGTACTGACAAATCTGGTGAAACCTCTAACTGTGAGTAATCTAACATGTGCGACAGATCTGCTACGTACCTCCTCAGCTGCGAAACATGAAAAACACTGTGCACTCCTGCCAACTCTGCCGGAAGACACAACCTGTACGCGACCTCGCCGATCCTCTATGAGATAGGGAAAGGCCCAATATACCTCGGACTGAGCTTTCCCTTCCTGCCAATCCTCATGACACCCTTGGTCGGCGAGACCCGCAAGAACACAAGGTCATCCTTGCTGAACTGCAACGGCCTCCTGCGAACATCTGCATAACTCTTCTGCCTGCTCTGCGCCATCCGAAGTCTCTGCCTAACTAGTCTGATCGTATCTGCACTCTGTTGTACCATCTCTAGTCCCAAAAGCTGCCTCTCACCCACTTCGAACCAGTGAAGTGGTGTCCTACACGGTCCACCATACAAAGCCTTGTATGGTGCCATTCCAATGCTCGAGTGATAACTGTTGTTGTATGTGAACTCTACCATCGGAAGGTGCGACTCGCAAGTGCCACCCTAGTCCAGGCAACAAGCTCTCAACATATCCTCCAAAGTCTGTATAATCCCCTCTGACTGACCATCTGACTGTGGGTGATACGCCGAACTCAGTCTCAACTCTGTGCTAAAAGCTCTCTGCAAACTATGCCAAAACCCTGAAGTGAACCTCGGATCTTTGTCGGAGACAATGGAAACTGGGGTTCCATGCAACGGAACAACTCGGTCCACGTACAGTCTGGAAAGCCTGTCCACTGACCAAGACATCCTGACTGGAAGGAAGTGTGTTGACTTGGTCAACCTATCCACAATCACCCAAATACCATCATGCCTCTGCGTAGTACGGGGCAAACCAACCACAAAATCCATGGTGATGTCATCCTACTTCCACTCAGGAATGGGCAACGACTGCAGCTCACCACTAGGATACCGATGCTCCACCTTCACCTGCTAACAGGTAAGGCAACGAGTGACAAACTCTGCTACACCCCTCTTCATCCCTGGCCACCAAAAGAACCACTTCAGGTTATGATACATCTTGGTGGAACCAGGATGAACAGCATACCTCGACCGGTGTGCCTCTGACAACAGTGCCTGTCGCGCATCACAAGGGACGTACAATCTACCTCTAAACCTAACCTCACTGTGCTCGTCCAGCTCAACATCTGGCATCTGCAAAACGTCTGCCAACTCTGAATTTGCCTACTGTGCCTCCAGCACCTGACAGTACACTGACAGACAAACTAACAAACTGGTCATCACTGCACGGTCTCTATACCTCGAAGGGTAGAAAACTCCATGAGACAAGTCTTCAAACAACCTCCACTCTCTGACTAGAATGAACTCAAGAGAAACCGTCTGCTCAAAGGCGTCCGCTACGACGTTAGCCCTTCCCGGGTGATAGGAGAGGGTAAGGTCGTAGTCCTTCAAGTACTCTATCCATCTGTACTGCCTCAAGTTTAAATCCCTCTAAGTGAAGATATACTGCATACTTGATGATCTGTAAAGATCTCAAACACCTCGTCGTACAAATAGTGCCTCTACAACTTCAGATCGAACACCACTGCTGCCAACTCTAAGTCGTGGGTAGGGTAGTTCTACTCATGCTTCTTTAACTGCCAAGAAGCATAGGCAATGACCCCACCATGCTGCATCAGCACTGTACCCAAACTTGACCTCGATGTGGTCGGTGTAGACCACAAAACCTACGCTACCGACGGCAAGACTAACCACTGGTGCTGAAGCAACTTGTTTCAGCTCTGAAAAACTCCGCTCGCAGTCCTCAGTCCAAAACAAACGCCTCAAGTCTGGTCAATCTGGTCAATGGCTCTGCCATCCTAGAAAAATCCTAGACGAACCTCTGGTAATAGCCTGCCAAACCCAGAAAGTTGTGAACCTCTGACACTGAAGTGGGCTGCTCCAAAGACAACACTGCCTCAACCTTGGCAAGGTCCACTGCCACACCAGAACCTAAGATTAGGTGCCCGAGAAAGTGCACCTCCCTCAGCCAAAATTCACACTTGTCGAACTTGGCAAAAAGTTGGTGACTCCGCAACGTCTCTAGCATGATCCTCAGATGCTCCTCGTGCTCCTCCTCAGAAGCTGAGTAGACCAAAATGTCATCTACAAAGATGACCACAAACCTGTCCAAGAACTCGTTGAACACTCTGTGCATCAAATCCATAAAAGCTGCTGTCACATTCGTGAGCCCAAATGACATCACGACGAACTCAAAGTGGTCGTACCTCGTACGAAAAGCTGACATGCCGATGTTTGACTCTCTGATCCTCAACTGGTAGTAACCCGATCTCAAGTCAATCTTTGAAAACACCTTGGCCAACTGCAACTGATCAAACAAGTCATCGATCCTAGGCAACAAATACATGTTCTTCACTGTTAACTGGTTCAGCTGCCTGTAATCGATACACAACCGCAAGCTATCGTCCTTCTTCCACACAAACAACACTGGCTCTCCCCACGGCGAACGACTCGGATGGATGAAACCCAGCTCAAGCAACTCAAACAACTGGCACTTCAGCTCATGCAACTCAGTCGGAGCCATCCGGTATGGTGCCTTAGACAAAGGCATCGTACTAGGCAAAAGCCAGAACTTTACCTCCCGCTCAAGCGGTAACCTAGGTAGATCCTCCAGAAAAACATCAAAGAACTCACAAACAACAAGTACATCAAAAACTGATGATCCGCTAGGCTCAGACACACAAACAGATGCAAGATATGCTACGCAACCATCGCGGATCAAACGACGAGCTCTACAGAAAGAAATAAAAGATCGACGGGTAGACTGGATACCTCAGAAGCTGAGAACAGACACTCTAGGTATCCCAAACCGAACGGTCTTCCACTGACAATCCACCACAGCTGAGTGAGCCTCCAACCAGTACATGCCAAGGATGACGTCAAAGTCACAAAGCTGTAACACGTACAACTTGGCCGACAATTGGTGTCCCTAGATCTCAACTGTGACACCCTCAAGGTAACTGAAAGAACACATGTAATCATCGGACGGAAGATCAATCATCACGTCACACTGCCTCTCAGGGGTGTGACGAACAAGCGACTCGTAAAACTCCTCGGAAGCAAAACAAAGAGAAGCACCAGGATCAACCAGAACATGAGCAGCTCTACCAAGGATAGGAAAAGTACCTATAACCAAGTTCGACGCCTCGGCCTCCTCCTTGGTGAGAGCCATCACACGACCACGACCACGCCCACGCTACGGCGCCTACTGGGGCTGTGGAAACTGCTACTGCTGCTGGTATGGCTGAAACTGCTGAGGCTATTGGTGTTGCTGAAATTGCTGAGGCTGTTGGTACTACCTCTGCTGCTGCTGATAGGTGCCTGCTGCTGTGGGGGGTACTGGTACTACGGCAACTACTGAGTGTACTGCACTGGCTGCTACGGCTGCTGGACTTGCCCCATCGGGCAATCCCTCCTAAAGTGGCCTGGTAAACCGCAAGTGTAATAAGTCTCCTCCTGCCTGCCTTGCTCAGCTGCCTGCTAGATCGACTACTCTAAAAACCTTGACTGGCGCTTCTACTGCCGGCTCTATCCACCCCCGCTAGTGTTCATCTGCCTGAACTTCGAGCGCAACCCAGAACTGCCCGAACTGCTCGAGCCCAAAGAAGAAGAAGTCGCACTACCACGACCACCAGGGGGGCGTTGGTATGGGGTGGTCTTAGAGGAAGCTCCTCCCTACTGCTGCTGCTGCTGGGGCTGCCAGGTCTCTCTCTCCAAAGTGGTGGCCTTAGCCATGGCCACTCCCAAGGTGCCACACATGTGAGCGGTCACGCCCTACCGCAAATCTGGCCTCAGTCCTGTAATATACCTCTATGCACAAGTCTGCTCACTGCTGGCGACATGAGGAACATGTCTCAACAACCTGATGAACCTCTAGTGATACTGAGAAACTGTCATATCACCTATAGCCAACTCATGAAACTGGTCCCGTCTCTCACGTCGAGCATAATTAGGAAAATACTCGCCGTGGATGACCTCTAAGAACCTCTGTCAAGAAACCTGATCCAATCGCTGCCGTGGGAAGTGTGTCTGCCTCTGAACTCTCCACCACTCATGGGCTGGTCCATTGAGTTGATACACTGCCAATCTCACCTGATCCTCCTCGGTGCACTCCATGGTCTCGAACGTACGGTCCAACTCGTGCGTCCAACTCTCAGCTCTGTCTGGGTCATAGTCGCCGAAAAACATCGGTGGTCAGAGATGCAAGAACCTCTCCAAGAGAGCGGTCTTGTCCTTAGTGACAACCGTCCTCCTCCTACCGACTAGGGTACTCTAGTACCCAATGCCTGCTGAACTACTGGCTGCTCCACCTGTGGATCTGCCCGCTGCTCTGGTACTTCTGGGGGAGGTACTGGCGGTTGGCATCCCGCTTCTGTTTGTCCTGGCTGCCATGGCCCCTGAAACATGGTCCTGAAGAACTGCTCAGCCATGGGGAACTAATCCGCATATTGCTGAGGTGGGGGTTGGTGCCACTGCTGTTACTGCTCCGCCGCTGGTGCTGCCGCTGCCTCCTGGGGTTGAGCCACAGACTCCTGTGCTGACTCATCTTCCTGAACCTGACCTGGCGCTGGCATATCTGACTCACCCTGCTTCTCCATCAGCTCCCTAGTCTGGCTACGCCTGTGCGGAGCCATATTCTGCATGACACACAACCAACAAGGTTAACGACACTAACTCGGGAGGCTGGCAGTGCACTTGTACTACTGTTGGGACTTCCTGTTGTAGTTTAAATCCACTACAAGTCCTATTAGACTCTCACTCTGATACCAACTGTAACGACCCCGAGAACCTGACCCCCGGCCCAAGTTAAGGACCTAATTTTGTGGTCTGCGCCCACGGATCCGGGGACCCGGAAGGGCTATAATACAAGTCTAACAGATATGTAAAGGAAATAAATGTCAACGGCTAACTAGGAGCACACACGCGGAAGCAGAAAAAGAGCAAGACTGCACTGTATCACTATAGGTACAGTCCCAACACAACACTAGTACAAGTAAGCAAAGGGGAAGAGCAAGTCCCTTAGGGGCATACCCCGAGGGTGACGTACAATTGAAGGGGGAAACCACTTCTAGCTACGGGGATGACGACTACTGCCTCGCCTCCTCCGCCCGACGCACGCCCTGCCGCTGCTGAGAAGTTTACCTGGAAAAAAAAGGGATGAGCTTCACAACAGAAGCTCAGTAGGGACTACCAATCTCCTACTGGCTCTAAACAGGCGAGAAAGAGAGAATATATATAAACAATTTAAATAACATCAGTTATATATTCTACTCTACACAGGAAAGTGTGGAAGCAAAGCTACTAACTAGCAACGGTACTGAAGGACACCATGGTCGGAAACTTCGTACGACTTGCACGATGTGACCACCACACGGCTGGCAACACAGACAGAAGAACCCTGCGTGGACAAGAGACACTAGCTATGGAAACCACTACCACTAGTCAACCATTCAGGAGCATTAACTAACGTCTTACCCTCGACCCAAGTCCAAACTTGCACGTCTCATCAGAGTGGGGGCATGAACACAAAGTACACAACAATAACCGCCGTAGTCTGGCCGGACTACAGTCCCACGCCTGGCCTCTCTAGGTGGTTCTGAGGCCACAAAGAGAGAGGCAGTGAGAAGAAGGACTAGCTGGACTGCGTCGAGAAGAACACCCAAGATGACCTCGGCATCCCAGACCAACTACGAGAGCTCTGCAAATGACTCAACGTCGCTGTCCGAACCACTGTTTTCCCCTCCGCTCTAGAGTCCGTGACTCGAGCACGCCTGTCGCCCGGAGCACTCCCTCAACAGGCGCCCAGGGATGGGGGTCCCAGGTAAATGGTATCAACCACTCTCACGGGACAAGCCCTCAGGTGCCGAGCACCGGACGAACGACTAGTGTAGGACCGTACTAGGAACTAGCACTGGTGCCACGGGTATAGAAAGAACCGAAAATGGCGAAGACTCCACGGAAACGAAACTCCGCAAGAACTTACCTGTATCTGATACTGTAACGGCCCTAGATATTTATGCCCAATAAGGCTCCATATCCATGTCCGCCTTCCGCGATCAGACCGAAGTCTCGCAAGGGATAGCTCACACACGTGTCCACTAAGAATATAAAAGACAACCACAACAGTATAAGACACAAGAAAGTACATGGGCTCATATCTGCATATAACAATTTACAATTGTCCCAATACATTATTACATGCCCAATAAAAGAGTACAACTACCTGGGGCATACTCCGAGGGAGCACAAGCTCACACAACACAACTAACCCTACTGCTGGTGGTACAAGTCTGTCGCAACACCACTACAAGCCACACAAACGATAAGCCCTGAAAAGAACTGTAGGGGAGTGAGCCTCAACAAGTCATAGGCTCAATAGGGGCCACCCAAAATCAACACACGAAACTAAGAGACCTCTCAATCCCAAAGGGTCTCACGGGCAACACTGATAGCCAAACCATAGCATGCTCACAACATTCATAATAAACAACAACTAAATCAGTAACACATTAACATATACATAATCCTCGGAAGGAAAGAGGAACCACAGGATTAGCACAACACCACTAGTTCACCCAGCAACTGCAATGCCTAAGCCACAACCTCACAGGCAAACTACTACAATAACTGGTCGCCTAAACTACAAGCTGCATAGGCAATCTACCCATAAAGGGCAACAAGACTGGCATCAACAAGCCAATCGATCATACACTTAAACCACAATTGGATGCTTATTCGAAGAAGGGTAAAACACAACGAGTGGAAGGTCTCACTACACGACCTCCATGGAGCATAGCTCCACCTCAACACCTGAAAAGGCTGGTACACCACGTACCACGAGAAACTGATACCCACGAAGGGTACAGGTACCTACCGCCACGAGATACCATCACAAAGTCTTAGTACAACTGTGCCTCCTACTAGGCACACCACAATGGGTCAAACCACAACCAACGAGTCACTGAACATAGGCAATAACCAGCGGCAAAGCACGAGCCGGAAAGGAACGATGCCACCACACGGGAATGGACTACTGGTTCATGACGCCAGTATCCAACCCGAACAACACAACACAAGAACCACCTCTTAGTCTTGCAGTCACGAACAAAAGGTCCAACTGCCGCTCCACAAGCACAAGCCAAAGAACAGTGGAAACCAACTAACACCACACCTGCAGACCACACAGCTGCAGGTCCATATAGGACACCTTTAGGGACTCTGGCCCGAGCTCTCTAAAGTGAGGCACTGGAAACACAGGACTAGCTAGGGACCAGTACGTCTACTGGTGTCCATCTCCCCAACCACGAGTGCGCTACAAGCGACCAAGTACAAACACAACATACACAAGTCGCTGCCTGATAATGGTGCTGTTATTAATGATAATCATGTTATTTTATTATCTTATGGTCCTTAATTTTACACAAATTTATTGTCACTTTATTACAAAATGATTTTATTAAATCTATTTTGTGTTGTGTTTGCAGGATTAATGGGCCAAGAAATGAAGGTTAATGGGCCAACGGATTTGATTGAGATAATGAGAGATTCCATTAAAATATTCTCCATCTATCTTTCTTTATTTTTTTTAACACTTTCTCATTTTTAAATTCCTCTCCTATTTTCCAAAAATCTCTCTTTCCTTTAATCTCTTCCCCCTTCCTCTCTTCTCCAACACTTTATAAACTCCCCCCCCTCTCTCTCACGGAGGATTATTCTCTCTTCTACTTTCTCTTCTCTCTCTCTCTCTCTCCTGTGCATCTCCTTCCTCCTCTTCTCTTTCACTTCTTCTTTCTCTACCTCTTCTTCCTCTTCTCTTCCGGTTTCTCTCTCTCTCTCTCGCCTGCACCAGGCAGGCCGCCCTCGCCCAGGCTCGCCAGCACCTGCCCGCGCAGGCACCCGCCAGTGCCCCCTGCCGCTCCAGGCCACCCGCGCGTACCCGCAGCAGCCGCCCGTGCGAGCTCGCCCCCGCGAGTGTCGCCCACCAGCCGGCCCCGCCTGCCCGCGCAGGCACCCGCCAGCGCCCGCACCTGCTGCGCCTACTGTCCGCGCCCATTGCTGCTTCCCCTTCTCCTCCACGTTGCATGCGTTTGCATGCGACGTGAAGGAGGTTCATCGCCTCTCTTCTCTCGGTTACTGTAGCAGTAACCGCAGATCTATAGTGCACCCTTCTCTCTTCCGTTCTCTCTGTTCTCTCTCTTCTTTCTCCCTCTTCTATTCTTTCACCTCTCTCTTCTCTCTTTCTCTACGTTTTCTCTCATTAGGTAGTATAGTTTTTTATGCAATGATGAGACATTTGTTAAACCTTTGTATTTGAATAATGTTAATTTTATCTTGATTTTCTCCTCGCCTCCTCACTATTAATTCTGGTCTCTTTAAATTTGTTTTAGGGTGATAGTATGTTATGTCTTCCAATCTTGCATTTAGTTATTAGTTATCATTAGTTATTTCCTACCTCTCTTCCCTCTTTCTCTCTCATTATATCTATTTTCTTTCTCTACCTAGAATAGATTTATTTTTGTTTGATCAAATTAGTCTTAGGATTTAATTCTAAAACTCTCAACACACTTTTCTAATCAAAGAAACTCAAGATTTTCAAAGTTAATAATGTTTTTTCCCCGTGGATTCAACTCGGTCTCACCACTTAACTATTGTTAAAATATTTAGTGTAGGTCGATAATTTTAAGATTGTTAGTCACGTGTTAAACGACGCATTTGTGGGCTATCATTTTTTGGTGCCGTTGCCGGGGAATAAGATTTTTAGTTTTGATAATCTTGGTGTCTTTTGTATATATTCATGCTAACATTTTCTTTCTTTTTGTAGGTGTCAAACAAAAATTGAAAAAGCCTGAAAATTGTAAAATTGAAGAATCTATCAGAAATCTGTCACTGAAAGGGAGATCTTTAAGTAAAAGGGGCTGTTTTTGAAAAAAAAAATCCAAAAATTGCACACACAAAAAAATCAGAAAAAAAGGTAAGTGAGGTGAGTTTCCTTCTCTCTCTCACTCTTTCTATTTGTTTTACTTTCCAAAAGAACGAGGGATTGCGTTGGAGGTTAGTACCCTTAAAACCCTCTTGATTGAGTTTCTTTTTTAGTTGCCATGTTTAGATAATTCATTAAAAAATAAAAAAAAATCAATCACTTGAATCCAATAAAAGATGTCATGTCAAGATTAGAAACTTTCCATCTTTAGGGCATGCATCATTTAGACTTTCATCTTTAGGTAAGTTTCTTTTTTGAAAAGTTTCCTTTCTTGTCAAAGATTGCTGGAGGCAAGGTGAGAATCTTAACTTTCTTGAAAGCATGATCATGCATTGCCATGCTTGCATAGAACCCCTTGCTTGATTTTGTGGTGTGCACATCATTTCTAAAATAATTTAAGGGCAATTTTTAACAAGATAAGGTGGGGATGATCCTTAGCCCACAAACCACAACTTCCTGCATTTTTTGCATTCCCAAGCCCAATAAAAGGCAGTAGACATTGAACCTAGGGTTCACAATGAGATTTTGGTCGACCTAGGCCCACTATCAAGTTTTGGAAACTGGTGTCTAAGGCTAGAGGTTAAGTGGTGAATGCCTAAGCGGGAAAGTGGTTCTCTAATTAGGTCCCTACAGAAGTAGGGGGAGCCTCCCACTACCCCACCTCTTACCTGGCCAGTGGATATACATGTTAGTGGACTGAGGTTGGGTTTAAGTCACTTTGTGAGAAAGCTTACTTTTGGATCCCAGATCCCTAGGTCATTTAGGTTAATTGTTTGCAACTTATTTGTCTCTGCCTAAAAAAAAAAAACTAAAATTACAATAAAAAAAAGAGAGAAAAAGTCTCATCTTTCTCATTCACAATCATATGTGGGCCAACCCAGCACATTATATAGGCCATGGCCCAAACCAATTTTCATCTCTCATTCAACGTGGCTCAGCCTACTTTGAAAATACACATTTCTTGTCAGCCCACTATGAAAGTACATTCCCTGGGGTGGCCCAACTCTCAGATTTTACCCAAGATCAGGCCCGCCATACTAATTTGTTCCATAATGTGCCATCTTTCACCCAACCAGAAACACAATATTTTCAAGGGCCTTTCACCTCCACTCCTTACCCAAAAGATGAACAATATGTCCCTACTACAGAATTGAGTTGGCTTTACCAAGATCCACAAGGGGAAATTCAAGGACCCTTTCTTGGTGCTGAAATCATCTCATGGTTCAATGAAGGATTCTTTAGTACTGATCTGCCGGCGTGCTTAACAAATGCTCATGAAGGCACACCCTTCCAACCACTTGGAGAAGTAATGGCACATTTAACACCTAAAGATCAACCTATTCTGGCCTAAGCCCAAAGTCCACCTATCCACAACTTCCAACATTGGGTCCAATGCCAAATTGACATTCATGATCAAGGCCATCATGAGCGACAACATGCATATCCATGGCCCACTCATACATCTCCCTCGCAATCAGGCATCTTTGATGATCAATTTGAGCAATTTATAAAAAAATTTCATGATAATCAACTAGGCTTTGAGCAAACATTCACCCAACAACAACAAGAATTAGAGCAATCATTTGTCAAAACTGACCTCCTGATTACTCAACTGATGGAAATCAGAAGGAGGCAAGATAGTCAGTCACCATGCCAACCCATTGACAATCATGCACATCATTATCTTGATTGTGACCAACAATTTGACTCTCAAATTCCATCCACAACTTCTCAGTCCAACATGATTGTGGACACGCTCACTTGGAAAATGAGAGATAATTTAATGAGTCAAATCAGGAGGAGATGGGTGCCACTGAAAATCAATCCAAAGTCTTGGCCCAACTTGAAACTGATCATCAAGAAGACCATCCATAATGTCATACTTGAGGAAAGCTCTAGTGAGTTAGCTGAACTCAAGTTGGGGGGAGACGAAAAAGAATGTCATCTAGATGTTAGGTCCATGTTTGATGTGACATTGTTTCAAGTGGATGACAAGAAGATGTGAGTGTGGAGAAAGAGCTGGGTGTAATCATCAATCATTCTTCTTCGGTAAGAGAAGAATTAGAAATTCTATCTGAAGTCCACATTGACTGGGTCTCTCTTGATGTCGACAAAGATATGGAACTCCTACCTCTCCCTGATCTTGGAAAATCCAACATGTTCATGGACATGCTACCACTAGCTGATTGGTCAACTGCACTTGAACCTTTTAAGCATCCTTGTGTTGAAAGTCATATCTATTTCATTCCTGATCATGCTACTATTTTTGACTCAAGTCAGCCTGTGGAGTTCAAGCAATCCTCTGAGCATCCAACTCAATCTGACCTCAATATCATGAAAGAGGATCTGAAAATGGAAGTTGTGGGTGAAAAGGATGAAAACAATAAAGTCCGCATTGATGTGTTCAACACATATAAAGATTTGAAGTGTCCAAATGAATATTTCTTAATTGAAGATATGATCTTGAATACCCCAATTTCTCTATCATTTTATGATATGAAGGGTAAGTTTGGCCCACTTGACCCACCATGGCTGGTGATGCCCTACAAAGAAAAAATTTGACGTCAATTGATTGAGGGTGTTACGTGACCTTGTTACCCCCATGTGTCTGGCTGAAGACATTAAACTTAGCGCTTGTTGGGAGACAACCCAATATTTTAGGAAAATTGATTTCTATTGATTTCATTTTTATTTTGTGTCTTAGGTGTTTGCTGGCCACTATCCTTTGATAAAGCTAGTGTGCAACCACCCGCATGTGATTATCAGGTTGCATCTCTCCTTTCTTAACATACATTGGCTTTATTCTATTTGTCATTACTTTTATGCCATTGAGTACAATGTCATTTATGTTGGGGGGAGAGACAAATTGTATTTCAATTTTTGTCCCTAACATTGTGCTTCAAGCTTGACTCATAGTGTGTACTGGTGAAGGTGGTGAGTTGAAGGGGTGAGTTAACTAGTTATGTTTTTAGCATCTTCCTCAAAATACATTTGAAATTTCATCAACACAGTAAAGTATTATTTTGAGCTATTCAAATGGATGATGAGAGTTTTACCGAACATTCAGGTTGATTGATTGATATTCTACATTCCTATTGATGACCAATTGTGGGAAAAAAACTATCTGCCTACAAATAAATGTGAAAATGTGTGTAGTAGTGAAAAAAGAAAAAAAGGAAAAAAAAGAAACATGGAAAATGCCCCTGATCTTAGTAACCGGGCCTATGGCTCCTAAGGTAAGAGTTGAGGCTCGCGTCAAACGGTGATGGGAAGTGCAGCACTATGTAAATGAAAAAAAGAAGAGCATGAAAAAAAGAATTAGGTAGAGTGAAAGTTACCTGTAATTCGAGGATCGAATTTAAGGAGTGTAGAGTTGATACCATCCTTGAGTGATAAGTAAAAAGCCCATGCATCCTCTTATTAATGCTCAAACATTATACAAAAAGTCATGAAATTTTGTGTGTATCTTGAGAAACTATCTAATGACATGAACTGACATATTTGCCTTTGACACTCTCGACTGTAACTTGAAATACTTATGACCAAGCATTCTCATTCTTACTTCTTGTCATAAAGTATGATGTTTTGAACTCTTGTTTGTCCCAATTATTCAGTTATGTGCATGCTAAGGGACTAGCAATGAATAAGTTGGGGGTGTGATAATGGTGCTGTTAATAATGATAATCATGTTATTTTATTATCTTATGGTCCTTAATTTTACACAAATTCTTGTCACTTTATTACAAAAATGATAATTGATTAAATCTATTTTGTGTTGTGTTTGCAGGATTAATGTGCCAAGAAATGATGGTTAATGGGCCAATGGATTTGATTGAGAATAATGAGAGATTCTATTAAAATATTCTCCATCTATATTTCTTTCATTTTTTTAGCACTTTCTCATTTTTAAAATTCCCTCTCCTATTTTCCAAAAATCTCTCTTTCCTTTAATCTCTCCCCCCTTCCTCTCTTCTCCAACACTTTATAAACTCCCCCCCTCTCTCTCTCACGGGAGGATTATTCTCTCTTCTACTTTCTCTCTCTCCCTCTCTCCTGCGCATCTCCTTCCTCCTCTTTCTCTTTCACTTCTTCTTTCTCTACCTCTTTTTCCTCTTCTCTCCCGGTTTCTCTCTCTCTCTCTGCCTGCACCAGGCAGGCCGCCCTCGCCCAGGCTCGCCAGCATCTACCCGCGCAGGCACCCGCCAGTGCCCTCTGCCGCTCCAGGCCACCCGCGCCACCGGCTCCGCCCGTGCGTACCCGCAGCAGCCTCCCGTGCGAGCTCGCCCTCGCGAGCGTCGCCCACCAGCCGGCCGCCTGCCCGCGCAGGCACCCACCAGCGCCCGCACCTGCTGCCGCCTGCTGTCCGCGCCCAACCGCTGCTTCCCCTTCTCCTCCACGTTGCATGCGTTTGCATGCAACATGAAGGAGGCACATCGCCTTCTTCTTTGCGGTTACTGTAGCAGTGCTACAGTAACCGCGGATCTATAGTGCACCCTTCTCTCTTCCGTCTCTCTGTTCTCTCTCTTCTTTCTCCCTCTTCTATTCTTTCACCTCTCTCTTCTCTCTTTCTCTACCGTTTTCTCTCATTAGGTAGTATAGTTTATTTTATGAAATGATGAGACATTTTGTTAAACACTGTATTTGAATAATGTTAATTTTATCTTGATTATTCTCCTCGCCTCCTCACTAGTTAATTCTGGTCTCTTTTAAATTTGTTTTAGCGTGTTAGTATGTTATGTCTTCCAATCTTGTATTTAGTTATTAGTTATCATTAGTTATTTTCCCTACCTCTCTTTCCCTCTCTCTCTCGTTATATCTATTTATCTTTCTCTACCTAGAATAGATTTATTTTTGTTTGATCAAATTAGTCTTAGGATTTAATTCTAAAATTCTCAACACACTTTTCTAATCAAAGAAACTCAATATTTTCAAAGTTAATAATCTTTTTTCCCGGTGGATTCGACTCAGTCTCACCACTTAACTATTGTTAAAATATTTAGTGTAGGCCGATAATTTTAAGATTGTTAGTCACGTGTTAAACGACACATTTGTGGGCTATCACTGCCCAATTGCCGTCATTCCCTCAGCCGGATGTACACCTCAAACACATGAGTGATGGTGTCCAGGAAGACGACACAGACCTCAATGGTACACACAGTACTGGGACAAACCCCGAGCACAACAAACACACGTGCCTGGCTCACACAGAACCTGGGGTACCCAACTGAAGAGGTATTTCGGAATAGGCGTCGGACCACCAAACTCGGCAACGCACAAACTATGATACATACGCATATAATCTTTATTACAAACCACGGTATAAGTGTCGGGAATAGCTTGCCCCTGGCCACTATGTGACCTACAAGCTAACCTATACAGACCCATACAAGAACCACATTAACGAATAATAACCTGGCCTATCATTGGTCATCTCATGACCTCCATTGCCACATTAAACTCAATACTCAGCAACCATTAACCGTAGACTACCACTCAATCCTACACACACTTTACTAATTAAACCACCTTAACTAACCAATGAAAGACAACAAAGGACTGCGGCTAGGTTCACGCTGGAACCTCACTGCCCAACCACCTCAAACCACATGCACATCGCTCAAACCACATAAACAATATGCTAACTATGTAGACAACACGCTCAAGGAGCGCTACAGGTGCCAATGCACCACTTACCATTGCCATGCACATAAAATAACAATAACTGGATAACCTTCCCATAAAACATGCACAACAGGTTCTCGGAACTGAGGTCATGACATAGGCTACTGTCGCCTACAGAACGCGACCTTTTGATATGTCGCGTTTAAAAACAGAACGCGGCGGGTTGGGTTGTCGCGTTCAGAATGCGACACCATGCTCCGTCGCCTTCACAAGCAGAAACCCTAATCTGGGATCCCATCTCTGGATCTTCCATGCAAACCACCCTAAACGGTATTCCAACCCATTTTTCATGCTCATTTCATTGTCTTAACATGGTATCTACTGTTTGTAAAGCATTAAACAATCTAAACATGCACCACATGCAATTCATGCAGTAAAACAAGGTGGAATCTCCCTACCTCGATGAAGAACACGAAGAACGGCAACCACCCGGTGTTTCCCCCGCTCCGTGCAACGTCCTAGCGGCGGGAACACACCAAAAACACCGCCAAATCATCGAATCGCCCAAGGAACCTCCTCAGCAATATCCCATGGCCAAGCAGAGCTTGCTGGAGCTCTGTTTGGCCGACCCTAGCTAGAAACGCATCACAGTTGGGAATGCGACGTAGCCCTCCGTCGTGACCTGAACACGATGTAGGAGGCCATCGCCTTCCCAAGGTTGACGTCAGCAGGCCACCCAGTGCGCGACACGCGGCAGACATGCAGACGAAGACCGCTCCGTGGCGGCAACCAGAACGTGACACCCAAGGCTGTCGTGTTCAGAACGTGATGCCAGGCTCTGTCGCGTTCACAGAAAGAGAACTAGTGAGTGCTTTGGGCCCAACCTGCCGGCCCATATAGCCTCACAACCTACGTAAACACCTGAAACACACGTCATTGGCCACACACGGCCACCACAACCACTAAGCGAGGATCCACGAGGATCCGAAAAATGCGCGATGTTGCATTACTATCACCTAAAAAGGAATGTCGTCCTCGACATTCAAAACAAACGACAGTCTGCCGGACTATCACCTAAAAAGAAATAAAACTATATACATAACAAGTAGGATATGCTTCCTCTGCATTTGCCTTTCAAACCATCTGTGCTGACTGATTCATCTGTTCATTTCCACACTTGTTCTGCTTTCCCTTCTCTTTAATTCATTTCATAGCCACACTACTCGATTACTACATTTTGTTGTTTCTATACTTTTTAGTGGTAAGTAATTCTACCATGCCGGTGGTGCTTTATCTCTTTTGACTCAACCTACTTCCACATTTTCCTGGCTTTGTTTACAACATTTCTTCTGGATCGCTTCTTTCCCTTAATTTCTATATCATAAATTGTCACCCTTAAATGCTCTGTCATATAAAACCATTTTTAAATTCTTGAAATTTCCTAATGCCTTTCCATATCTACCTGACACTGCTATTCTACCTCATCTGTTCATATTCTTCATTGTCTGCCTCTTAAACAAATTATGTTACCATATCTGAAGTTCCTGACTCTTTATACAATCTTACTTATACTGCCATAACTCATATTTAACCACGAACCACTGCCTCTTTATCCAACTGTACACAAATCTTAAACTTTCTTTTAACCATTTAAACCTTAGATAACCTGTGAATATCAAATCTTCCACGCTTCCGCCGCGCTACTCTAATTACTCTGAATAATTGCCAAAATATTCCATAAATTCTGTTCTCACTATTGCTCCCGATTACTTTCCACTGTCATTATTATTATGACCTCAGTTGGATTTATTTATACTTTTACTTACTTTTCAAATCACCTTATTCCATTAATTATTGCTGAAGAGGCACACATGAATTTCTGCACTACTTTCTTTAATGCTTCAACTTTATCTGTGCCACATTGATTTCTGATATATTGCTACTGTTATGCTTTACTCTTTACGTACTTACCTTGCTTCAGACAATATTCTCTGACTGACTCAACAAATCAAATTTATAACTCTTCACAATTTTCATTCTCATTGCTGAGACATTATACTTTCTTATCGGGAAACAAAACTTGCTCAGTTAACTCTACAATGCACATACTCTATATTTGCCTTCACCTCTACCGAAGTCTTTCTCAATATATGACGTATAATTCAAAATTCCTTAATGTTAAACTGATCATACTTTTCCTTATTCTTTATGTTCTATTTTACCATACTTTAATTTACTCGCTATTCTTTAACTGATCTGCTATAACTCTTACATTAAACACTGGAAATATCTTTATAACAAAACTCATCTATTCATCTGAATCACTTTGCTGCATACTACTACATAAATTTTTACTGCACATTTCTTGATTTATCTGACTATCGTTGTTCTATAATCTGCCGCATTCTTTCTTCATCTGGTTAATAATACTGAACTTTAACTTTACAGCTAACAACATAATACCATTTCTGTAAAATATTTCTCTTAATTATTCTGCTAACTGACTAATCCCACTGTGCCATTTACACTGCAATCCTTCTTATCATACAATCATCTTTCTTTAAGATACTGCCATAACCATAAACTAAAACCATTTCCTTTAAACACAGTAACTTATTCTGCCTGATTTCTTTATTATACATTACTGCTTTATTGTCAAATACCAACAATTTCACTGTTACAGCACATTCACACATATCCATTCACAATCTGCCTTGTTGTTCCTTTTGACTCGATATTCCTTAACTGCTTCTGAACTAATTCATCTTTTTCTATTCTGACTTACATATCTCTAACTTATTCTAATTATTCTTAACTTTAGCCTCAATCTTTTTCTGACACAAACTTTACTTTTCTTTTTCCACAAACTGTATCCAACTGCTTAATATTACTAATCTTATCTTCAATACTACGATCTTGTGTTAGGATCGGATGGGTGGATGGATCAGATCTAGAAGGGGGGGTTGAATAGATCTAACACTAATTAACGTGGAAGCTTAAGCAATTAAAAATTACTTCGAATTAGTGATCAATTCACCCAAACAATTTACTGATCTAAAGTGTGATTAGTGTGTGTGAGCAAATCCATTAGTAGTGTGAGCGAAAACCCTATGCATGCATCTATCGTAATACAAAGTCAAACCACAATTCAAACCACTGCACAAAGGATTTTTAGGTGGTTCGGAAATCACCTCTAGTGACTCCTACGTCCACCCCTCACATAGTGAGGCCACACTACTCAAAACCTTGAGTACAACTCACACAGGAGCACGATGACTCCAAACAACCTTGAGCACGACGGCTCAACACACAACCTTGAGTTCAACGACTCACAAACTGAGCGCGACGGCTCAAACAACTACCGGAGTACGACGACTCCAAATTGAGCACGACGGCTCAAACCACACAGTGAGTGCGACGACTCACAAACCAGAGCTGGACGGCTCACCGTACAAAAGCTAGATCAAACATAAAAGAGATCAGATCCTCTAGCAATGATCTGATTCAAGACAGTTTCGTACACAGAAATTTGTGCAGAACTTCATGCACAAATCTCATTGACGAAATAAGGAAGAACAAACTTAGAAATGAGACAAGTAGATGTAGAATGAGTGTTCTTCGATGAAGAGGCCTTGCAGATACTTGAATTGAGGAGCCTTGATGGAAATCGATGGAGATTCTCCTCAATTGGCGATGCTCTGCTTTGATGGCATCTGAAATGCCAGAAATCCTTCTTCTCCTGCGCCTCTTCAGTTGGATCTGCTCCCTTGCCTAGCACAGCAACCGTCTCTTCAGGGATTCCCCTTGATTCCCACGTCCTTCCACTTGAAAGGATGGCTTGCAGCTTCTGGAGATGGTGACAGATCTGGAAAGCCCCCTTTGGCTGCCAAAAGGCTTCTTCTGAAAGTGTATGGGCTCTCTTGCCTTTGGGGTACAAGGAACATGGGTATTTATAGCCCCATATGTTCAAAAAGTGCCTTGGGGTGCATGGGCACGGAAACCTAGGTCAAATCCCCTAATTCCCAAGCAGCCACGTGTCCAAAGAAATTCACGTTTTTGAGTTTCAGCCAGTGTGTGTTGACACTACTTCAGAGTGTGTCGACACACTATCCCATTCTGCAAAATGTTCTTCTTGAAACTGAGACTAGTGTCGACACTGCCTGGGACTAGTGTCGACACTGCTGGGACTGTGTCGACACGCCGGGACTAGTGTCGACACTGCTGGGACTAGTGTCGACACTACCTGGGACTGTGTCGACACACTGTCCGAGTCAGGCAACTGGGTCTTCTAGAGACTGGGACTAGTGTCGACACTGCCTGGGACTAGTGTCGACACTACCTGACAAAATCTGGATATTCCTGAAAATTTAACATATAAGCCATTAGTACCAGATATTATCATTAAAATATGAGATATTAATCATCAAAAACATGTGTTTAAGTATTGTGTGATATGTATAAAAGTATAACATGTTCAACATGTCATCATCAAAATCACAATATGTCATCTTTGAAATCACAATATGTCATCATTGAAATCATAATATGTCATCTTTGAAATCACAATATGTCATCATTGAAATCACAATATGTCATCTTTGAAATCACAATATGTCATCATTAAAATCACAATATGTCATCTTTGAAATCACAATATGTCATCATTAAAATCACAACATGTCATCTTTGAAATCACAATATGTCATCATTAAAATCACAACATGTCATCTTTGAAATCACAATATGTCATCATTAAAATCACAGTATGAGTGATGTTCATTGGATATCATTAAAATACAACTTTAGGAAATTCCAAAACACACTCAACCCAACAATCTCCCCCTTTTTGATGATGACAAAACATATGCACAATCTCCCAATATCTTGACTCCCTTGACTACAGAAACTCCCCCTTTGACCATATACACCCTTTGACCTTTCTCCTTCTAGAGACCTTTCTCCCCCTAGAGACCTTTCTCCTTTAAAGAACTTTCTCCCCTTTGAACTTTCTCCCACTAGAGACCTTTCTCCTTTAAAGAACTTTCTCCCCTTTGAACTTTCTCCCAGTAGAGACCTTTCTCCCCCTAGAGACCTTTCTCCCCCTTTTTGACAGCATCAAAAAGATAGATAAGAGAGAGAAACAAAGAATAGTAGGAGATCAAGAAATGAAATGGAGTAAAGGAATGGTCAGAAATGATCAAAATAAATGAGACAAAGTGATATTGACATATGAGAGAAATGATTGTGTTTTTGGTATTGTGCCATAAAGTTTAATCACAAAGACACACTCAACACAAGGTATTGCAAGATATAATGATCTGAATGTGGTTAAAATAATGATGCAAATGTGAAATAAAGTGACCTATATGAGTGAGCAGAAATATTTAACAAGGATGTTAGGAGCTTTAAGTTTAACACAATGTAAAATAATAGGTCTAAACTCAGTATACATGAACTTTATGAAGGTCTTAAGCTTTTCTATCTTATCTGTTTGATTTTCTTGCATTTTTAACTGGGAAGAGTACAAGAATAAATTAGTTAAATCTCACTTTTCAGTGCAAGAGATCACATTGATCAGATGCAAGATCTCCTGATTACTCAGTGGTTTAACTTTCATTATCTTATACAGAGTTGAAAACTTTGATTTCCACTTTTTGATGCGAAATAAATCACTTTTTAGGTGAAATGACCCGGTTACTCAGTGGTTCAAGAATTTGCATTGTTCTGTTTGTATCTTTCCATATTGTTTATCATTTTTGTTTGATGTTTTGCAGGAATATGATTGCTTTGACCAGAAAAGTCATGACTATGAATTTAGAAAATTATTCTTAACAAGTGGTAAAAATGAAGCTTAAACATGCACATGTTGAATAGAAAAGCCACTCATGTGCCTACAAGTGTTTTGCAAATCATTTTAAAAACATTCAGTATTAAGATTGCTTAACCTTGAAATGATAATGAATCATTGAAATTAAACTAAATGCACAATGAGTTTAGTTTCAATGTTTTAATTCTCTCATAAGAAAATAGCACAATGACTCACAAATTCTGATGACTTTGGGGCGCAGTATAGACAACAAATGTCAAGAGAAATGAGTGAAGAATATACAATGACTCCCCCTCAACAAATACTTCCCCTCAACAATTGCATAAAGGAATCTTGGTACTTGGTGGACACATATACTCACGCATAGTGAAAGTGTCCAGACAAGCCTAACTTGCCTTTCTTCAAATCACTATTTGATATACCAAGAATGCCAATGCAATGTGAGAGTGAGGAATTTATGTGCAAGAAGATTTGTCAATAAACTGAATGGGAGTTGATGATAAGTCAGATATTAAAGAATATTTCTCCAGCATTTCACTCAAAGATTCTTTTGAGACAAGTAGATGTAGAATGAGTGTTCTTCGATGAAGAGGCCTTGCAGATACTTGAATTGAGGAGCCTTAATGGAAATCGATGGAGATTCTCCTCAATTGGCGATGCTCTGCTTTGATGGCATCTGAAATGCCAGAAATCCTTCTTCTCCTGCGCCTCTTCAATTGGATCTGCTCCCTTGCCTAGCACAGCAACCTTCTCTCCAGGGATTCCCCTTGATTCCCACGTCCTTCCTCTTGAAAGGATGGCTTGCAGCTTCTAGAGATGGAGACAGATCTGGAAAGCCCCTTTGGCCGCCAAAAGGCTTCTTCTGAAGGTGTATGGGCTCTCTTGCCTTTGGGGTACAAGGAACATGGGTATTTATAGCCCCATATGTCCATAAAGTGCCTTGGGGTGCATGGGCACGGAAACCTAGGTCAAATCCCCTAATTCCCAAGCAGCCACCTGTCCAGAGAAATTCACGTTTTTGAGTTTCAGCCAGAGTGTGCCGACTACTTCAGAGTGTGTCATCACACTGTCCTATTTCTGCAAAACTGTTCTTTTGGAAACTGAGACTAGTGTCGACACTGCTTGGGACTAGTGTCGACACTGTCTGGGACTGTGTCGACACTGCCTGGGACTAGTGTCGACACTGCTTGGGACTGTGTCGACACACTGTCCCTGTCAGGCAACTGGGTCTTCTAGAGACTTGGACTAGTGTCGACACTACCTGGGACTAGTGTCGACACTACCTGACAAAATCTGGATATTCCTGAAAATTTAACACATAAGCCATTAGTACAAGATATTATCATTAAAATATGAGATATTAATCATCAAAAACATGTTGTTTAAGTATTATTGTGATATGTATAAAATGTATAACATGTTCAACATGTCATCATCAAAATCACAATATGTCATCTTTGAAATCACAATATGTCATCATTGAAATCACAATATGTCATCTTTGAAATCACAATATGTCATCATTGAAATCACAATTTGTCATCTTTGAAATCACAATATGTCATCATTAAAATCACAATATGTCATCTTTGAAATCACAATATGTCATCATTAAAATCACAACATGTCATCTTTGAAATCACAATATGTCATCATTAAAATCACAACATGTCATCTTTGAAATCACAATATGTCATCATTAAAATCACAGTATGAGTGATGTTCATTGGATATCATTAAAATACAACTTTAGAAAATTCCAAAACACACTCAACCCACATCTTGTACAAATCCTTCTGCGAAATCTTCACAAACTACCACTTATTAAGCGAATATCTTTCTTATGAAATTCTTAGAAAAGCCTGACTACACACTATTCTTCCTTTATTTTTTCTTTATTCAACTGGTCACCTCAACACACACTTACATGGATCTCTATATCAAATTTTCCATTATCATCATAATTCATAACAACACTATTCCCTTTAATTTATGTAACTGAGAACCTTTAAACAACTACACTTTAATTACAAACTGGCATACTGGTATAATCACTCAACTTATACCACTAACCACACCATTTCTCTGCCATTACTAACAACTGCTACGCTAACTAACCATACACACAATTCACATTTCAAAAACTCACATGAAAACCATACTAAAAATCGCACAAAACCACAGACTTACTACCAGCAGTGGACATTAAACCATGTCTTGGGACATTGTAACATTAATGTCTTTTCATATTCTAACTGGATCATTGCTCTGTTACCAACTATAACGGCCCTGTATGTTTATGCCCAATAAGGCTCCATATCCAAGTCCGCCTATCGCGATCGGACCGAAGTCTCGCAAGGGATAGCTCACACATGTGTCCAGTAAGAATATAAAAGACAACCACAACAGTATAAGACACAAGAAAGTACATGTGCTCATATCTGCATATAACAATTTACAATTGTCTCAATACATTATTATATCCAATAAAAGAGTATAACTACCTGGGGCATACCCCGAGGGAGCACAAGCTCATACAACACAACTAACCCTACTGCTTGTGGTGCAAGTCTGTCGTAACACCACTGCAAGCCACACAAACGGTAAGCCCTGAAAAGAACTGTAGGGGAGTGAGCCTCAACAAGTCACAGGCTCAGTAGGGGCCACCCAAAAGCAACACACGAAACTAAGAGACCTCAACCACAAAGGTCTCACTGGCAACACCGATAGCCAAACCATAGCATGCTCACAACATTCATAATAAACAACAACTAAATCGGTAACACATTAACATATACATAATCCTCAGAAGGAAAGAGCAACCACATGACTAGCACAACACCACTAGTCCACCCAACAACTACAATACCTAAGCCACAGCCTCACAGGCAAACTACTACAATAACTGGTCGCCTAAGCTACAAGTCGCACAGGCAACCTAACCACAAAGGGCAACAAGACTGGCATCAGCAAGCCAATCGATCATACACTTAAACCACAATCGGAAGCTTATTCAAAGAAGGGTAAAACACAACGAGTGGAAGGTCTCACTACATGTCCTCCATGGAGCTCATCTCCACCTCAACACCTGAAAAGGTTTGTACACCATGTACCAAGAGAAACTGATACCCACGAAGGGTATAGGTACCTACCGCCATGAGGTACCACCAGAAAGTCTCAGTACAACTGTGCCTCCTACCAGGCACACCACAACACGTCAAACCACAACCAACGAGTCACTGAACACAGGCCACAACCAACGGTAAAGCACGAGTCAGAAAGGAACGATGCCACCACATAGGAACGGACTACTGGTTCATGATGCCAGTATCCAACCCGAACAACACAACACAAGAACCACCTCTCAGTCTCGCAGTCACAGACAAAAGGTCCAACTGCCGCTCCACAAGCACAAGCCAAAGAACAGTGGAGACCAACTAACACCACACCTGCAGACCACACAGCTGCAGGTCCATGCTTGACACCTTTAGGGACTCTGGCCCGAGCTCTCTAAATTGAGGCACTGTAAATATAGGACTAGCTGGGGACCAGTACGTCTACTGGTGTCCGTCCCCCCAACCATGAGCGCACTACAAGTGACCAAGTACAACCACAACACGCACAAGTTGCTGCCCAATTGCCGTCTTTCCCTTAGTCGGACATACAACTCAAACACAGGAGTGAGGGTGTCGAGGAGACGACACATACCTCAACGGTACACACAGTACCAGGACAAACTCCGAGCACAACAAACACACATGTCTGGCTCACACAGAACCTGGGGTACCCAACTGAAGAGGTATTCTAGAATAGGCCCGGACCACCAAACTCGGCAACGCACAAACTATGATACATACACATATAATCTTTATTACAAACCACGGTACAAGTGTCGGGAATAGCTTGCCCCTGGCCACTATGTGACCTACAAGCTAACTTACACAGACCCATACAAGAACCACATTAACGAATAATAATCTGGCCTGTCATTGGTCATCGCATGACCTCCATTACCACATTAAACTCAATACTTAGCAACCATTAACCGTACACTACCACTTAATCCTACACACACTTTACTAATTAAACCACCTTAAATAACCTATGAAAGACAACAAAGGACCGCGGCTAGGTTCACGGTGGAACCTCACGGGTAGAAACCCTAATCCAGGATCCCATCTCCGGATCTTCCATGCAAACCACCCTAAATGGTATTCCAACCCATTTTTCATGCTCATTTCATTGTCTTAACATGGTATCTACTGTTTGTAAAGCATTAAACAATCTAAACATGCACCACATGCAATGCATGCAGTAAAATGAGGTGGAATCTCCCTACCTCCGTGAAGAACACGAAGAACGGAAACCACCCGGCATTTTCCCCGCTCCGTGCAACGTCCTCGTGGCGAGAACACGCCAAAAACACTGCCAAATTATCGAATCACCCAAGGAACCTCCGCAGCAATCTCCCCTGGTCGAGCAGAGCTTGCTGGAGCTCTGTTTGGCCGACCTTAGCTAAAAATGCATCATAGTTAGTAACGCGACGTAGCCCTCCATCGTGACCTGAACGTGACGTAGGAGGCTGTCGCCTTCCCAAGGTCGACATCAGCAGGACGCCCAGCACATGACATGCAGACGAAGACCGCTCCGCGGTGGGAACCAGAACGCGACACCCAGGGCCGTCGCGTTCAGAACGCGACGCCAGGCTCTATCACGTTTACGGACAGAAAACCAGTGAGTGCTTTGAGCCCAACCTACTGGCCCACAAAGCTTCACAACCTACGTAAACACCTGAAACACACGTTATTGGCCACACACTGGCCACCACAACCACTAAGCGAGGATCCATGAGGATTCGAAAAATGCACAACCTTACAGATACTATCGTGATGCCCCAGGCTATCCTGACCTCGTTACGACGCCCCTAGCTGTCGCGACACTGTCACGACACTATGGCCGGTAGTGACCTTGTCACGATGCCCTTGGGTGTTGCGACCATGTCACGGCGGCCATACCAGTTGCGACATGATCGCGACCCCTAAACCATTCGCGACCTAAGTCGTGAGGGGTCGAGCAACAGTCCTCCCGAGGACCACCACAAAACTGTACCAAACACATTCCAAAGGGGGAGGGGAGCATGTGAAACATGTAGGAAAGCTTGTAAACATACAAACCACCCTCAACCCCACTAAACAAGCATTACAAGGAATTCTACGCTCGAAGGAAACCTCAATCACCATGAGCATGGGTCTCACACACCCCACAACCCCAAAACCATGGAGAAACAACAATCTCAAGGGGAAGGGAGCATGCTAGAATGAGGGGAGACAAGTACCTCAAGGAGTAGAGTCGACTTGTTGGGGCCTTCACGTCAGAATGGCCACCTCCTCCTCGCTCTAAGCACCATGAGCACGTCGCCTACACCAAGGAGATGTCACCTCCCCGCCACGAGCACCATGAACAAGCCCAAAACACAAGAAGAGCTCGGGGAAGAAGAGGGAAGAAGAAGAAGAAGTCGAAAGGAAGCAGAAGGAGAAAGGGGAGCCTACTCGGTTTTGAACTGACGAGCCCAGAGACGCGAAGGGTCAGGCCAGCGAGACACCAAGCTTGTCGTGATGCCCCAGAGCGTCGCGACCATGTCGCGACCTCCTGCCCCGGTGTGACACCAAAAGTGGTCAAACCTCGAAGACCGGGAAAATCTTAATGCGATGGCCTGCCAGGTCACGTCAACATTGTACACACCTGACGCCCGACAAAGCCATTCTGACAGAAAGGACAGCGGTTAGAATGGTCAAAAAAGTAGTCGCGTCGCCTCCAGATGCCGCGATAAGAACGCGATGCCCACCCCCGTCACGACCAGAACGTGACGGCCAGGTGTGCCACGACTGAAAGCCTGTCGCGACCGGCTCCTTTGGCGTGACAATGTCATGCCCGGGGTGTCCGCCGCGACCATGAGGATGGGGATAGGGCCCGAGAGGGTCGGGTCTTACAGTGATACAAGCACATACATACGAAGAGGTGAAAAAGGTGCAAGTGTGCTGCGTCAAGCTTTGTCTCCATAGACGTTGCATGGGCACTACGTTGAACCCTTGCTTGTGCATGTAGTGAAGCAGTTGTTCAAATCTCACCTTGTAAAGGTTATTCTTCTTAGACTCAGGAAGTTGTTCATCAGACCAAGTCTCTCTTTCTTATTCTTCTAGTTTCGAGTCCTTCTGAAGTCTAGTCCTCCATATAAGGAGCCTGTCAAAAGTAAATGGACCCCTTTTAGAAAGGGAAGTCCTGCTGAGTAGGGTGTGTACCTCTTTGGAAGAGGGAAGGCCAAAGGAGTCTTGGCGGTTTGTTCCCCTTTGTGAAGGGAATGCTAGTTGTAGCTAGCGGTTTATTTTTCCCCTTGTGTAGAAGGGAAGACCGGCAAGTACCGGGGTGTTGTATCTTTGAAAAAAATAGTGAAATCCTAAGCTTGGCTTAGGGACTAAACGTAGGACTTCCATTGGAAGGAAGGTCTGAACTAGGATAAAATTTTGTGTGTCCTTTGTGGTTTGCCTAACTTAACTAACGTGTGCTCTACACTCTCTCTCCTCTTCTCTTTAGGTGAAAAGACAAACATTTATTCACCCCCCCCCCCTTTAGGTGAAAAGCTCTACTGTCACCGATCCAACAACTCGAACTATTACTCAACGGAAAATGAGAGCTTTGGTTTCCGCTTATAGAGATAGAGGTAGGCAAAAGAGAGATTTTCGTTGTTTGTAGATCACTCGGATAAATGCAATAACTCGTGAGAACAAGGTTTCCTATAGTTATAGTAGATCATGTGTTTGTTTGGAATTTGATGTGCCTCCATTCTCTCTCCTCTTCTCTTTCTAGTCTCTCTCTAGTCAAGGGAGTTCCCCCTTTCTTTCTCCTCTTTCTCTTTCTAGTCTAAGATAATCTCTTCACTCATTTCTCTCTTTCCACCTCACATCCACCTCAGTTCCATCTCCATAGTCCTTCACCTCCCCTAGGTGCATTTAATTCTCACATATCTTCCCACCCTCCCAAGCAACCTTCCCACTCTCCCATACACTTTTCCCATCCCCCATACATCCCCTCCACTACCCAAGGGAAATTTTAACTCCTCCTAACCCCTTACGACATCTTTCCCAACACCCAAGCCACTCCTTGAGAACCCAAGATACTTTATTAACCCATCTCCCAATCCCCCATCTCAGCTCCCCTAGTTCTGTCCTAGTAGGAGATAGGTCGCTCCCTCTCATTCCCTTTTTCTCTCAAACACCAGCTGACCTCTCCCCTCCACCCTAGCCCATCCTTCAACTCCCTGAGTCCCTCCTATAGCCCCTTCTACTGTATAAGTTGATGATCAGATCATCCCCATATAATTTCATGAATTATATATCTATTTGGTGATTAACAAAACTATGATAAAGATTACTTAACATAATTTCTATGAGATTTGAGCACAAGAAATAAATCAAGGAAATACAAGCAAAATCAGTAAGTATTTATCATCCTGTAGCATTTACAGTTCAAAGCGCATGAAATATTCTAAGTACACATTGACTTTCTAGTTGTTGCAACGATTTTCTTAGAATCATAACAATTTCCTCATCCACATCGATTTTTGGTCCTATAACGATTTCATAAGTCATCGCTATTCTATTGAGGTCCATTTCATATCGATTTGGTCTTTATAATGATTCACTAAGAGATCACATCGATTTCGATCTCAGAATGATTCGCTAAGAGATCACATCGACTTCGGTCTCAGAACGATTCGCTAAGAGATCACATCGACTTCGGTCTCATAACGATTCGCTAAGTGATCGCATCGATTTCGATCTCAGAACGATTCGCTAAGAGATCACATCGACTTCGGTCTCAGAATGATTCTCTAAGAGATCACATCGACTTCGGTCTTAGAACGATTCGCTAAGTGATCGCATCGATTTCGGTCTCAGAACGATTCGCTAGGAGATTGCATCGATTTTGGTCTCAGAACGATTCGCTAAGATGCATCGATTTTGGTCTCAGAACGATTCGCTAAGAGATCACATCGACTTTGGTCTCAGAACGATTCGCTAAGTGATTCGTCAAGTGTGTGCATCGATTTCGAACTCATAACGATTTGGTCGTCGCATCATTTTCCTAAATGAGAACAACGATTTGCTCTCACATCGATTTGGTCTTTATAATTATTCGATAAGTTACACAACGACTTGGTCAATGAAATGATTCGATAAGTTACAACAATGACTTGGTCGCCGTAACGATTCGATACAGCAAACAACGATTTGCTCACTACATCGACTTGATAAGTGAAACAACGATTTCCTCATAATGATTTGCTTATAATGATATAACAATTTGCTCATAACAATGTGGTTATAACGATTTGGTCATAACGATTTGCTTATAACAATTTGATTATGAATGCATAACGATTTTTGCGTACAACGACTTGTTTACAAATAAGCAACGATTCACATGAACAATAACTCACTCGCACAACGATTCTATAAGTCATGTTCATATCGATTTCATGAGCTATAACGACTTGATATTTAAAATATCTTGTCCAGTCAAAGTCATCCTGTGTATTTCTCTATTATCCATGCATTAATTATAACCGTACATTTCTCTGCACAATGCATGTTCAGATATCTTCTATTCTTATGCTTGTGCATGTAATATCTTTTTGAAGAGACAGAATGAAATTTCCAGTTTGATGTATTCTCACTCTAACGTTGACTGACAACAAGAGACAACTTAGTTGTCTATGTTTTAGCATTTAATGTGTGCAGGTCTTTGACAGCACAACTCTATACAACGTTGGTTAAAGTATAAGCTAGAGGATATCAAGAAGGATTTTCTTCTTACGTGCATGGAACGTAAAGGACCGTTGATTACAAAGAAGATCCATGCAATCTAACATCCTCAGAACATAGCGATAACAGATACTTTAAACGGCTACATTTTTCAAAGAAGATATAAATAGAAGACTGGTGCCTACATGATAGATATCTCTCGAGAATTCAAAATCTGCAAGCACCATAGAAGAGCTCAAGTCTCACTCCTTCACGTTGATGTAGCTCTCAGCTCTCTGCATCCAGTGTCATCTTAGAGAGAGTGTTTGTGTACTAAGAGAGTTTATTATTGTTCATCTTCTCTTCTCAGTCTTTGCTTCAGATCAAGCATTGTGCTGTTAGCTTGGCCCAGGGGTGCATCATCTCTCGAACACTTTTTGGGTGATAATTCCCTTCGTGTGAAGGAAGACCTGGGGGTTCGAGGGTGTTCATTTCCCTTCGTATTGAAGGAAGACCTGGTGGGATCCAGGGTGTTGTATTCCTCTTCGGGTTGTGAAGAGAAGACCAGTTGCGGCTAGGTGTGTAAGTGTGCTTTAGGGCGACTGTACGCTTGGGTAGTGGAATCCTGAGTTGTTGCTCAGGGATTGGACATAGGACTCCTGTGGAAAGGAAGTCCGAACTAGGATAAAATTTTGTGTAGTGTGTCTGATTGCTTTGTGTTTATTGTTTTCTTCTCACTAACACTAACAATCATCGAAGTGCTTATTGTGTGAACGTTTTTGTGGACAGGTTTTAGATAATCAAATTTTAAAGAATCTCATTCACCCCCCCTCTGGGCTTGCTAGCTGGCAACAAGTGGTATCAGTTCTAGTCTCTTCGACAAAGAAGAAGATCCAACGATCTGAAGAGAAAAGATCAAATGGCAGCCCAAGGTCACTTCGAAGGTCAGTCTTTAAACCGACCCCCTCTATTTGATGGTGAGGACTATACCTACTGGAAGACCAGGATGGAGTACTTCCTACAAGGATTTGATTTTCAAATATGGTCCATAATAGAAGAAGGCGATCTAGTTGTTCTAAACAACAGACAAAACTGGATAGAAGATGATAGAAAGAAGATTTCTCTCAATTGCAAAGCTAAGAGCATATTATGCTGTGCACTTAGCAAGAAAGAGTTTAATAGAGTTTCAGCCTGCAAATTAGCGATGGAAATGTGGGAGAAGCTTAGAATTACGTTCGAAGGGATAGATAAAGTAAAAGAGACAAGAATAGATATTCTGGTGACACAGTATGAGAGGTTCCAGATGCAGCCAGGAGAGTCAATAACTCAGATGTTCAGCAGATTTACAGATATTACAAACGGGTTGGCTGGTCTAGGAAAAAGCTATGAAATGGGAGATATGGTTAGGAAAATCTTAAGATCCCTACCAGCCTCGTGGACTCCAAAAGTGACAGCAATAGAAGAGGCCAATGACTTAAAGAGAATGTCATTAGAGAAATTCATTGGGTCACTCATGGCTCATGAGATCAACATGGAGAGACTCAGAGAATCCTCAAGTAAGAAAAAGCATACCAATGCACTCAAGGCTACAGAAGGTAGCTCTGAAGAAGAATTTGAGGATGAGGTCAGCAATGAAGGCAGTGATGATGAAGAAGCACTTCTATCCAGAAGACTACAACGCATACTAGCCAAGAAAAAGAAATACCAGTCTGGAAGAAGGTATTTTAAGAAAGGAAAAGACTTCAAGAAGCCTGAAGTCAAAGATGTGAAGAAGAATGAACCAATCTGCTACGAATGCAAGAAGCTCGGACATGTCAAAGCTGAATGTCCGAAACTGAAGAAAATTGAGTTCAGAAAGAAGGATAGTTCCAGGAAATTCAGAAGATACAAGAAGAAAGCCATGGCAGCAGCATGGGACAACAGTAGTGACTCAGACAACGAGTCAAGCTCAAGCAATGAAGAAGAAGAAGAGCCGACCTGGCATTCATGGCCAACGTCGAAGATAAGGTAACATCAGACTCATCTTTTTCTTCATGTAATGAATCTAATTCAGATAACTTAGAAGAAGCTTTTAATGAATTGTACTGTAAATATAAAGAAGTATGTAAATCACTAAAATCCAGTAAGAAAAATCTCGCATGCTTAAAAAATACTAATTCAGACTTAAAATCTGAAAAATGAGCAAATGGAAAAACAAATTACTGAACTAAAAAGGAGAAATGAACTGGTATGTGAAGACTTAAAAAATAAAAATGAACAATTAGCGAGTTTGGAAAACCAAGAAACTGTAAATAAATTAAAACAAGAAGTTAACACTTTAACAACAGAAAATGAAAAGTTGTCAAGCACACTAGAAAAATTTACTAATGGCAAAACAACATTAATATTAAAAGGTGCTAGATGGTCAGGTAAAAAGAAACATGGATTAGGTTATACTCCTCCCGATAATGAAGAAATAATAGTATATCCTAAAATATATCCAACTCCTAAATTTGTACTTGAACAAGACACATCATATAAAGCTAACTTAAATGCATTCCAACTGAAAAGATAACTAAAATGTCTGCTGTAGCCATTGCAATAAGTTAGGACACATTAAAGTATCATGTCCAACTAAACACAAAGTTTGGATAATTAAAGGAAAAATTGATGAGACTAACCAACCAGGACCCAAAGAACTTGGGTACCTAAAGCTTAATATGCTTTAATGCAGGAAACCATCGAGCATCCAAATGGTACTTGGATAGTGGATGCTCAAGCACATGTCAGGGAATAGAAAGTTATTCTCACATCTTGAAGCCAAAGAAGGAACAGTCACATATGGTGATAATGGAAAAGTAGACAGTACATTATTTGTTAAGTCTAAAGTCAAACATGTATTGCTTGTACAAATTTATGTAGATGATATAATATTTAGTTCTACTGATGAATCTCTTTGCAAGTATTTTGAAAAGCTTATGCATGGAGAATTTGAAATGAGCATGATGGGGGAGCTCAACTACTTCCTCGGATTGCAAATCAAACAAGGAAAGGAAGGATCTCACATCTGTCAAGCCAAATATACCAAATAATTACTAAAGAAGTTTGGATTTGAAAATGCCAAGCCACTGTCAACACCCATGAGTACATTAATAAGGCTAGACAGTGAAAAAAATGGTAAGAAAGTAGATCAGAAACTTTACAGAGGTATGATAGGTTCATTACTTTATGTAACAGCAAGCAGACCTGATATATTGTTTAGCGTATGTATGTGTGCTAGGTACCAGGCAGATCCTAAAGAGTCTCATTTAATTTGTGTTAAAAGGATCTTTAGATACTTAGCCAAAACTCATGATCTAGGATTATGGTACCCAAATTCATGTGAAATTAATTTAGTAGGATATTCTGATGCTGACTATGCTGAATGCAAGGTAGATAGGAAAAGCACCAGCGGATTTTGTCAATTTCTTGCAGGATGTCTGATATCATGGTCCTCAAAGAAGCAAAATTCAGTAGCACTATCTACAGCTGAAGCTGAGTACGTGGTTGCTGGAAGCTATTGTACACAACTCTTAAGGATCAAACAACAACTTGAGGATTTTGGACTAAATATCAAGACAATTCCCTTGCTGTGCGATAACACCAGTGCAATAAATCTCACCAAAATCTAGTTCAACATTCAAGGACAAAGCACATTGAGGTTAGGTACCATTTTTGTGACGGCCCTCTTTATACCGGTACGGTTATACCAACCCACATCGATATAGAAAGCGTCGCCACAGTGGGACATTTACCCAACACATTCAATAGGCTGAGACGTACATAAATATGAACATATAACAGCGGAACAAAATAAATGAATATAAAAATCTTATTCCATCATCCACATTTATCCACAGTCTATATAGAACAAAAGAAATTTAACCATTTCATAACGGAGAAACTAAAATAAACAACATTGTCCACAATTGAATACATATCGTTCTTTATTACATACTTATGAAAAAGGAAATACAATAATGAAATCTCCACGAAGGTGCTACTCCTCATGCTCGGAGTCACTCCTAACTGTCTCCTCTAAGGAAGTAGAAATATCTGCACCTATATGCCGAAGCAAAAGTGAGTCTACAAGACTCAGCAAGTAATTTCCTTTCACAATAAACATACATATACCACGTAGTCACTTTACATTTAAAACAAAACCACTAATACATGTAACATGGATTAAGCATTCTTTAAAGAAAAACCTTAACACATTACTTCTACCAATTTCATGACACATGGTACATGGTTTATGTTTATTTCACAATAATAAACCTATCACATGCTGCCTACACATTCTTTCACATGCCATTTCAATTCACACTTCATTTCATTCATGTTGTAACACAATAGCAATTAAACATGAAGATTTCACATAAAGGAAGAAATGTTCCTAGCATGGATTCTATGTATATTTCCACATACATAATACAATTATACACACATATAGCTTGTTGTTTGATAAAATTTTTGCACATTTAAAACATATTCATAATTTCACATGTCAACACATTAATTCACATATCCATATGCTCATTTTGCATATTCACTTTACACATATACACAATTTATATTATTCTCATTACATGTCGTGACACATAGTCTAAACCACCTCTAGAAGGACACACACTTATCTCATCACACACATATCTATCACCTAGGGAACATAGTGATAGACCTTATTTGCTGTGCAGAACTGGGAGAAGCACTCTTCACCCTAACTAGTGGTACTTGTCCACCTCCAGGATTTTACCCCAATGCCCATGGGATCTCATACTCATATGAACCTTCCCGTAGGGACTTTACTACGGTATAGTTTCTCAGCCCTCTAAGGTAGCAGTGTCACCCATGGCACATTTACACAAATTTTCCCATTTTTAAACACCCACTTTGCATGCCGTTTAACACATAAATTTCACAACTACATACATGTTCATGGTTCAGGTTACCTAACATGGTACTACTATTTACAGAGTTAAACCATTTACAATTAATCCTAATCATGCTGTAATTACCTAATTTATCACAAGTTTCATTAAGCATACTTAAATTGGCCGTTTTATCATGAAATAGTGAAATCAATACCTACTATTGTCAAACTTGCATAAAAATTGAACCACATACTGCTTACAGGTTGAGCATCAAGTAT
Source organism: Colocasia esculenta (assembly GCA_014218235.1). NCBI lineage: Eukaryota > Viridiplantae > Streptophyta > Magnoliopsida > Alismatales > Araceae > Colocasia > Colocasia esculenta. Next base: position 77,032,554 of record CM024754.1, on the reverse strand, counting down.
ACCTAATTTCACATTTTTTGAAGTCATACACATTTATAATAAATGAAACATGCATTCAGCATAATTTATCGGTAATCAATTAAGTTTGGTGTACAATGCCCTAGGCATATTTATCTATCCTAGAATATGTGTTTAACAATCATGATATCACATATAATTTCTGAGGATTTATTCTGTAACACACAATTTATTGGAGATTTAAAACTGAATTTACATACTCACTGTTTTACAGTCTAGAAAATATATTTATTCACACAGATAGTAGAAAATTTCTAATTTTCCATGGTATGAACTGACATATATATATATATATTGTTCAAAAATTATCAAACATCCAAATTCCACATAAATCATACAAACAGTAATTTATAAGATCAAAACCAATCTGACATTCACTTCAAAAAATTATAATAAATAAAATATTTAATGACAATTCTACAAATTTTCACAATATTATCCACTAGGGGTAATACATAACATATATACTTTACAGTATATCCTCATGTGCAAAAATCCAAAAAAATAAATTATAAAGGGGCAAACAGTCCATTGTTCTTGCCTGAAGAACTTAGCGGCAAGGGGGTGGTCGCCTACCATGTTAACGGCAGCATATGTGGCTGCTAACTTCGGGTCTTAACGGCAGCAAAGGTTGCCGTTAAGTTCCTGTCTGTGCAGAACACAGACTGAACTCAAAAACGCGATTGAAGGGGGGTTCCAGGACTCGAATAAAATTCCAGAAAATTTCCTAGGACCTACTAGACATATGTATGGATAGTGTGGAGGGTTTACTTGCCTTCAGAAAAATCCACAAATGACAAATCAAGCCGGTGAAGCCCTTCTCGGCCTGAGCCAAAGAGTCTTCATATCTCCTCTAATCCGGGTTCTATGTCGATGCAGACAGCCACCCAATGTCGAAGAAGCCTTCCCTTATGCTTAGACTCCTCTCCAGTCGCAGAAGATCGCCGGAAGGAGTCACTAATCGCCGGATCCATGGGTCCAAAGTTCAGGTTTCGCACAAGAGTTTTAGGGTTTTGACAAAAGAGTCAAAAGGGTTAGATCTGGCCGGAAAGGGGGTGTTTTATAGGGTTAGGGGTCGAAGACGCGCTTAGGTAGGGTATAGGACCGTTGGAGAATGGTTTCCTAAACAAGAGGCGAGATTTTCGCGGACGTTTCCAGATCTGAAGATGCAACAGGTCTGGGAGACTAACGTCAACATCACTGATCGCCAATATGTAGTTGGCATCCATCGATGTGGCCGCTGACTCCCTATTAACGTCAGTCTATGTTGACGCCAACAGGTCGCTTGGCCAGAGCTTAAAATACTCCCATAAACATTATTTAGACACAATTACTTATAACACAAGCATAATATACATATAATATACAATGTATACATTAGTAAATAATATCATTTATGTAATGTAAATGAATAATATATATATATATATATATATATATATATATACAATATATATACATATATTTTTACAACACTACATCAAATAGTTTATTTATATGCACATACATATATCTACACATACTAACATCCATTCCTCACACAATCAGACTCCTATATAAGAGAGTAAAATTCTAGGGCCTTACAATTTTATTCGTGATCATGTAGCTAATGGTAATATAGACATTTCTTTTGTGGATACACAAAATCAGTTAGCAGATATCTTCACAAAGGCTTTACCTGAAGAGAGATTTACTTCTCTTAGAAGGGAACTAGGCATGTGTAAATTGTGAAAGATTTATCTGTATAAAACTGAAATATAAATTATTTCAGAATAACCAAATTTTGTCTCCCCTGTAGTTAAGCAAAATCTCATTAAAATATTACTTGTTTCTTACTAATCTAAGACGGTTTGATTATTTTGAAGTATTTATTTCTCTCGAATTGGTCACTTTGTCATTTCTGCCATTATGGCGCCTCTTGTTTCGAAAAGTCACCTTTATTCCTCTTGATAAAAACCTGAAATCTGTGGTATAATGATTCACCCTTCGTCTTCATCTCCTTCAACTTGCATGAGGCAATACCCTATCGACTCTGGCATCGACTCTCTGGAATTTCAAAGCGTCCAACTCCTTCCCACTAGAATTTTCTTGAGGGCTTCTGCTCCTTTCCTCATTCCAATCATCCAGAAACTTTCCCCATTCAAATCCATGGCCGCGTCTGGTATTTCCAGTAGCATCAGGGGCTATGGAGCTGAGTTTCTCACCGCTGAGCAGCAAGAAAGGTTCACCTCAGTGAAGATTAAGGTTTGTGGAAATAAGGCAGTGGATGTTGCAGATTTGCAGAAGAATGGAATGGGGAGCATCATTGCAGCAATGGAGAGGATGAAATGGTCGAAGATGGCAACTCTGTCAGAGGTTAGTTACCCAGACCTAGTGAAGACGTTTTATGTTTGTTTGAAGACTGAGGAGGACAGGTCCTTGACATACACCATCAAAGGAACCCAGATTAAGATCACCTATGAGCTATTGGAATCACTATTTGGAGTTTGTACCACCGGTCACAGTGGAGTTCACACCGTGGATATCCAGGGGAAAGAATTAGGGATTGTTGGTCCCGAATTCAGACTGAAGGATGGGAAGATTGACATCAACCAGCTGAATGCTTTCAACCATATTTTGCACTTTATTGTTTGCCAAGTTTTGGTCCTAAGGAGCGCCACCTTTTTGACGTGCACAAAGGCGAACTTAGATATGATGTTCTGGGCCATCTAGAACCAGAGCATAAATATGGCAAAGGTTATGATAGAAAGGATGAAGTTTGCATCGGCTCAGGTTTGGGACAAGAAGTGTAAGCTAAATGTGCCCCTACCATATGCACATCTGCTCACCAAGGTATTTCAACATTTTGACATCAACGTATCTGGAGCAGCGTCAGAAAAATGGGGCAGGCAATTCGAAGCAGAAATCTGAAGAAGAGTGGCTTCTCATTGGTAGCTGGAGTATGGACTAAAACTTCAGTAGCAGAAGGCGAGTCCATTATTGGCGAAGCCCAAGAGGTTCAACAAGCAGCAGTAGTAGCAGAAGTACCAGCAGGACCAGGAGTTTAAGAGGAACCACCAGCAACAGCAGCACCTACAGTGCAAGCAGCAGCAACATATATCAGGGAATGTGTGTCAGACATTCAGGAAGAGCAAGCAGCAGGAATTATTCAAGAAATTGTTGAGGATATCAGCTCTAGTGAAAGAAGGATAGAGGATATTCCCCCTGAGCACCTCGAGCCTGTAGAGCAATTGCAAGTAATTACCCCTCCAACTTCTATGGTAGGGTCAGTCCTTAGAAGAGTGCTAGACTCCATTCCAAGCACTCAAAGTGTGCAAGAGGTTGCTAATGTTGAAGAAGCTGTGGCGTCAGGCCACATTGCAGATGTTGTGATGGAGGAAGCTCCCATTCAGGGGGAGCAGGAAATTGTATCTGAAGGTGTGCAAATAGAAGATGCTCCTAGTCAGGGGGAGCAATCTGCTGAAAAGGAAGCAGCATCTCAGGGGGAGCACACTGCTAATGTCCCCATTGATGAGTAGTTCAGAGAAGACATTATGGAGAGTGCCTCAGATGATGCAAATGATGATAATGTGGAGCCCATTGCAAGGGCAAGCAGCAAAGGGAAAGAAGCAGCTCCTGGGATTCCTCTCTTGACCAGAGGCCTCATCAAAGGCAGAAAAAGAAGAAATTGAAGGTTAATCTGAAGCCCTTAGTTTCTAGAATGGATGAACAAGGGAAGATTTGTGCTCTGTGCAATCAGATATTTAGTCAATTTTCATAAGCCAGAGTACTTCAACTAAGGATATGGGAATGGTCAAAAATGCAGTGAGATGGGTGCGAAGTGAGCTCATTAGCATCAAGGAGTCTATAGCCACACTTGGAGATTTGGTCAGGGCACAATCCTCAAATGCCCCTCCTGCTTCTTCTCCTACAGAACCAGTCCAAAGTTATGGGCCTTCAGAGGCCAGGCAACAAGATGTCGGGCCATCAGGGCAAATTTCAGAAGATCCAGTAGGGCCATCCGGGCCACAGGTTGTTGAAGAGGTAGCAACTGCAGTGCAGGATCAGGTTGAAGCTGTGAAGGCTGGGCCACCAGGGCCATCAGAGGATGTTGTTGGGCCAACGGGGCCAGTGGTTTTCGAGGGTGTGCTTCCAAGAGTAGAAGAGCCAGTTGTAGCTCTAGAAGCCCCTGATCCTTCATCTCTTGCAACTCCATCCCCTCCTTCACCACCATCTTCCTCCAAAGCACCTCCAGCACCTATCACTTTCAAACAACCCATGCCTCGCTCCATTTCTTCGCCAACTCCATTTCCTTCTGAATCTTGTTTATCTCCTGCCACCTCTACATCAATTCCTCCACCTCCTCCTGTTCTTGAAGACCCTCCAGCCTCATCATCAGCTGGAGCCTCATCTTCCTCTGGTCCTTCTTCAGATGGACCATCCATCATACCTCCTTCTACCCATCAATCCTTTCTTCATCCTCCTACTCCTCCCTCCTTTGTTACCTTTATACCTGAAGGTGCACAACTTGAAGGTCCCTTTCTCAAGAAATTCGAGGATGAGTTGGAAATTTCCACAATCCACTCAGTCTTGGAAGTTGGTTCTCACGTCCACAGAACTAACTCTCCCTCTTCTAGTCCTTCTTCTAAAAAGAGGAAACTCTCCAATACTCTTGCTCTTCCCTCCGAACCCAAATTTCCTCCTCTTTGATTTTCCCTCACTGTTGACAATCGAAGGAAACCAATCTATTGTGAATATCTCCAAAAATGTATCTTTGCCACCATTTTTTGTGTTCCTTTTCTTAATCTAACTGATCACTTCAGTGTTGTCCTTCCCTATAACCACTTCTCAAAAGCCGATCAATCCAAAATCTTCCAAATGGCTGAATGCAAGTCTGAAGATCGGTGGGATAAGGGCACAAGGCTCTCTACAAGAAATTCCTGCTTGCAAAATCAGATCGGTTTCCACCCCAGGATCACCCACTCACTCTCTATGAGTGGTTATCATTCATCACAAGACCTCCTGGGCACCTTTTATTCAAAAGGAAGTTAAGCTCATCAGGTACTTTCAGCTATTCAATGACTATCGGTATCTTCACAAGCTACCTGAAGTGCAGTTGGGTCAGTTCCAGGGAGCCATTGCTTCATTAAAAATTGAAAATCCAGTCAATTGCTCCTTCAAAGTGGATTTCGCTACCCTACAACTTCCAGACACTGTGTTTCTCCCTAAGCTGCACTCTTTGGTCATGGACCCCTCAGTTGGTCCTGTCATTTTTGAGAGATTTGCTCATGTCATGGGAAGGCTCTCAGCTCAACAGGGTCGTCTTCCCTCCTTCCAAAGATTCATCTTCAGATAATTTCATCTGGGCCATATCTCCTCTGAAGTTCTTGCCCCTCTGCTATCAGAATGTGAGAGGCTTTCTCCCACGGACAGGGAAAAGCATTATAACCAGTCAGCCCTTCAGTTGGAAGCCTTGAACAGCTCCTTGTTTAAGGCAGGCAAGCCTACTCTCACAGCTAAAGCCTTTTTGGATTTAAATTCCATCAATCTTGTTCAAGAGCCTTATGATCAGTGGGTCGAGCGGTACAAGCTTTTTATGGCTTTGAAGAAAGATCTTTTGCAGCATCAGATTCACTACCCTATCAAGATCAACCAATTTCTTCAGTTTGCCAGCTTTGGATCTTTCATTTCCTTCAAGGCCTCTCTTGGCAAAGATGAATATGCTACCTTTCTAGAAGATCAACGCCAACTTCACATCAAAATAATGCTTCCTGACATGGGGTCCTCTTATTCTATTGCCTTTGGGGTTTTTCAGACCTATTTTGAGGAATAGGAATGTAAGGCTTTGCGAATTATTCAGCGGTATGCCTCTCTTCTATCTCCTGCTTTCTACCTCCATGTAACCCCTCAAGATAAATAGAACAGTTCTTTGCTCTCTCTTTTCTCTTTCTTCTTTGTCTTCGAATGATGTCTTTTTGCTTAATGACAAAAAGGGGGAGAACCATAGTATTTCCGAAATATTATTTTTTATTCTGCAAAATTCCTTAGATTTATTTTCAGAAAGTCTATGCTTATGTTATGTTTTGTCATCACCAAAAAGGGGGAGATTGATGATCAGATCATCCCCATATAATTTCATGAATTATATATCTATTTTGGTGATTAACAAAACTATGATAAAGATTACTCTAACATAATTTCTATGAGATTTGAGCACAGGAAATAAATAAAGGAAAGACAAGCAAAATCAGTAAGTATTTATCATCCTGTAGCATTTACAGTTCAAAGCATGAAATATTCTAAGTACACATCGATTTTCTAGTTGTTGCAACGATTTTCTTAGAATCATAACAATTTCCTCATCCACATCGATTTTTGGTCCTATAACGATTTCATAAGTCATCGTTATTCTATTGAAGTCTATTTCATATCGATTTGGTCTTTATAACGATTTGCTAAGAGATCGCATCGATTTCGGTCTCAGAACGATTCGCTAAGAGATCACATCGACTTCGGTCTCAGAACGATTCGCTAAGAGATCACATCGACTTCGGTCTCAGAACGATTCTCTAAGTGATCGCATTGATTTTGGTCTCAGAATGATTCGCTAAGAGATCACATCGACTTCGGTCTCAAAACGATTCTCTAAGAGATCACATCGACTTCAGTCTCAGAACGATTCGCTAAGTGATCACATCGATTTCGGTCTCAGAACGATTCGTTAAGAGATCGCATTGATTTCGGTCTCAGAACGATTCGCTAAGAGATCACATCGACATCGGTCTCAGAATGATTCATTAAGTGATCGTATCGATTTCGATCTCAGAATGATTCGCCAAGTGTGTGCATCGATTTCAAACTCATAACGATTTGGTTATCACATCGTTTTCTTAAATGAGAACAACGATTTGCTCTCACATTGATTTGGTCTTTATAACGATTCAATAAGTTACACAATGACTTGGTCACTGTAATGATTCGATAAGTTACAACGATGACTTGGTCTTCGTAACGATTCGATACAGCAAACAACGATTTGCTCACTACATCGACTCGATAAGCGAAACAACGATTTGCTCATAACAATTTACTTATAATGATATAACGATTTGCTCATAAAAATGTGGTTATAATGATTTGGTCATAATGATTTGCTTATAACGATTTGATTATGAATGCATAACGATTTATGCGTACAACGACTTGTTTACAAATAAGCAACGATTCACATGAACAATAACTCACTCGCACAACGATTCTATAAGTCATGTTCATATCGATTTCATGATATAACGACTTGATATTTAAAATATCTTGACCAGTCAAAGTCATCCCGCATATTTCTCTGTTATCTATGCATTAATTATAACCGTACGTTTCTCTGCACAATGCATGTTCATATATCTTCTATTCTTATGCCTGTGCATGTAATATCTTTTCGAAGAGACAGAATGAAATTTCCATTTTGATGTATTCTCACTCTAACATTGACTGACAACAAGAGACAACTTAGCTGTCTACGTTTTCGCATTTAATGTGTGCAGGTCTTTGACAGCACAACTCTATACAACGTTGGATAAAGTAGAAGCTAGAGGATATCAAGAAGGATTTTCTTCTTATGTGCATGGAACGTAAAGGACCATTGATTACAAAGAAGATCCATGCAGTCTAACGTCCTCAGGACATAGAGACAACGGATACTTCAAACGGCTACATTTTTCAAAGAAGATATAAATAGAAGACTGGTGCCTACGTGATAGATATCTCTCGAGAATTCAAAATCTGCAAGCACCATAGAAGAGCTCAAGTCTCACTCCTTCATGTTGTTTTAGCTCTCAGCTCTCTGCATCTAGTGTCATCTTAGAGAGAGTGTTTGTGTACTGAGAGAGTTCATTATTGTTCATCTTCTCCTCTCAGTCTTTGCTTCGGATCAAGCATTGTGCTGTTAGCTTGGTCCAGGGGCGCATCATCTCTCGAACACTTTTTCGGTGTTAATTCCCTTCGTGTGAAGGAAGACCTGGGGGTTCCAGGGTGTTCATTTCCCTTCGTATTGAAGGAAGACCTGGTGGGATTCAGGGTGTTGTATTCCTCTTCGGGTTGTGAAGAGAAGACCAGCTGCGGCTGGGTGTGTAAGTGTCCTTGACGGGGACTGTACCCTTTGGTAGTGGAATCCTGAGTTGTTGCTCAGGGACTGGACGTAGGACTTCTGTGGAAAGGAAGTCTGAACCAGGATAAAATCTTGTGTAGTGTGTCTGATTGCTTTGTGTTTATTGTTTTCTTCTCGCTAACACTAACAATCATCGAAGTGCTTGTTGTGTGAACGTTTTTGTGGACAGGTTTTAGATAATCAAATTTTAAAGAATCCCATTCAGCCCCCCTTTGGGCTTGCTAGCTGGGCAACATAGGTCACGTGATTTATTGTCATCGTCTTGTCTATGTGCTATCACTGTCAATGTTGACATCGCCCCTATCAATTCTTTGGTGTCCTCATACCTTCAACATCATCACTGGCGCAACAAACCCTAGTTCTTCACCCTCGGTAGCTAAAAATGTTTCAGGAGACTCTGGTCAATTACATTGGTTGCAATTATATCAAGTTTGAAGAACTAAGGCAACATAATACAGGAAGTTGAAGCTATAGCTATTCAGATGAACTGGGTTGCCGTTTGCTCAAATAGAAACCCTTTTTACCTCGATGCTGTGAAGGCCTACTACACAATGTTAAAGGTAGATTCTGAAAACCCATTGCACATTTCTAGAAAGGTAAAAGGCATAAGAGTCAAGATCACCCCATCCCTCTTAGAAGAACTCTTTAGGGTTTCAACCTCTAGACACACCGTCTCTGAAATTGATCTAGAGGAACACCAAAAATTATGGATTGTTGGCCCCCTAAGTCAATTGAAAAGAGGCACTATTGATGTGACCCAACTCACTACAGTAAAATGACTGATTCATCTTATGATTAGTCATATATTATTACCCAGACAGGGAAATCATGTTGTCATTACCCAAAGGGATAGGAGTTTGCTATTCTAGGCAATACAATGTCATAAGATAGATTTTGCCTCCTTTATGATTAAGAAAGTGAAGTCTGCTAAAAAATTAGCTACTGCCTTGTCCTATGCCCTATTGCTTACAATCAGTTTCAAGCATTTTGATATTAATTTGGATACTAAGGAACCTGTTCCTCAAATTGAGCCCATTGGGGTGTCAAATCTGTGAAGGAGTCAGTTCAAAATAGTCAATGGTCATTGGACAAAGGAGAGTCTACCAAACTGTATGCATCAATTTTTTAGGACCAAGGCCATGTTGAAGAACATGTTGAAGCACTAGTCAATGCTCCAGTTGAAGACCAACTAGCACCTCCAGTTGAAGCCCAACTAGAAGCACGAGTTGAAGTGCAAATTGTTGTATCAGCTGATGCCACAATTGATCAGTCATCTACTCCCTAAGGAATTCCCCCTTCAACTTTTCAAAGGATATCCAACTAATTTCAGAAGCTTTTTCTGACTTAGCTAGAGATTCTGCACCTCAGGGGGAGCCTAGTAGCCATCAAGACTTGATACCCTCAACAACAACCTCTGAACCTATATAGCCTCACACTTAAAAGGAACATGAAGACTCTTAACAACCACTACCTGAAGACCCTTCAATGTCTTAGGGGGGACCACTAGTGAAGAATTGAGGTCTGATCAGTCAGACAAATTCAAGGTAATGGAAGAAAATTGGAGTTTTGATCAGTCAGACAAAGAAGAAACTTGGCAAAAGGATATTGCAGAAATAAAAATTGAACTGATCAGAATGGGACATGCAATAGAGTCTATGAGATTAGACATCTACTAGAAGATGGGATCCTTACATGAGGATTTGAAGAACTTAACTAGTTTTGTAAAAGAAGCCATGTCTCCTTTTGCACCAGCTCCCCAACCTCCAACTCCTATGACCCAACCTTTCACTAAAAATAAATCCACTTCCAAAAGGAGCAAGGAGCATGATGAACCCTTTTTACCATCTCATGAAACTTCTCCACCTCCAAATCAACCAGAAACTGAGACATCTCCACCACTAGCTCCACTAGCACCTAACCCACAGCCTAACTAGTTCCACCATAAGAACCTCCTCCTACCCAGCCATCATCCACACCAACAGCCACACCCTCCCAACCTACCTCCTCCAATATGCCTCAACATGAAATCAAAGTTGAAGTGTTCGATGTTCCCTAGGGTCCTCAACCTTCTTCCTCAAAGAAAAGGAAATCAAAGAGAAAACAGCCTGAAGATAGTGAATGTCACGCCCCCAATTTTTAGCAGCGGAAATAATCGGGAACGCGACGAACAAACATGCATTCAGAAGCCATAGACAAATGACTAATACCCGTAGGGCCCATAATTTAATAATCAAAGCTCTATTCATCATAATAAATGAATAATAAAATCTCCAATGTCAAAATAAGAACAACTCTCTACTTACTAGGCTTAGCTATCTCTCAAAGAAAGCTAAAATTATAATGATGACCAAACACTTACTACTAAAATTAATAAAACTCTCTAAGGTGTACTTCATGCTCAGCACACAATCCCATCATTAAGCTTTATTCTTCATCCTCGCCTCATGAAAATGTTAGGAAAGCAAGTATGAGCGCACTCACCCAGTATGATTTATATCTCGATGTGCGGGCAATGATATAAGTGATTAACATTTTACTCAGGCAGGCACGAGTATAAACAAGATGTTCTAACATGCATGATAAATCCAGTCAAAACATAATTAGCAATGTGTTCAAGAGATGTCCAATGAATTCAAGATATTATGTGAGAAAGATGATTAAGTAAGAGAGATTGTCACACTATAAAGTATATCGCATGTATAGGAGAGTATTCACATTTTGAAGTAATAAACATGGTCAATAGGTCAAGAAGATCAGGATAACCCATGCGTCAATATCACTAAAGAGGGAACAATCAGGATTATACAAGAAAGTTCTTTCATGCAAGAAAAGCACTAGAGTATCTTTCAAGAGATCAAGATACCAATGGAAAGTGCAAGCAGGTGGGACAATTCACTAGCAAACATTTTGAGTAACCCATTCTAGGCACTCCACAAGAAAGTAATTTTCATATCACGCAGGGTCTACTAGTGCCTTAAGCAAGTATGTCCCTCTACCACTCAAGTTAAGGACCAACACATAGTAGCGAGTAACAAGTCAAGTCAAGTGTATCACATGTAACAAGTACGTGCCATGCCAAGCACCAATCATGATTTCGCACCACGCCATACAACACGACTTTGTTAGGGGATCAACCTAACAATCAACACCTGGGGTAACAAATCATATGAGACCAGTTTGGGAAACTGGGCAATCAACACCTTGGGGTAAATACGACTTTGTCGGGAGCAAATCCGACAATCACACCCATAGGCAACACAACTTTGCCAGAATCTCTAGGACCAGATCATATGAGACCACAATCAGGTTTGTATTACGCAACACTAGCATATATCTCAATGAACCCATCGACTCATGGGTAGCAAGAATGTGTTTTGAGTCCATGACTCAAATCTTATTCATATCATTAGAATGCATTTCGAGATTGTATCACAAAAAGGTGTGTCAATAAGGATGGATTGGTCAAGAGAGTTCAAGACTATCATGTCAAAAACAAAGATTCAGGATCACGATTATAAAGAGAGTGATCCGACATCATTTTAGTTTAATAATCCATTAATGTCTTGTCATTCAATTTGGACTAATGTCGAGGGAGGAAGATGAGAAAGAAAAGTGCACGCTATCTCTAGGGAACTTCAATGGTACAACCAGCTCGGTCTTTATGAGGGAATCCATGGAGTACGGAGACTTACGGTGTCACGCCCCGACGCGGAATATCGGAACGTGAGGCAGTTGCAAGTGAATGGGTATAGAGCGAGCGCTAGACATCAAACCATTGCACAATGAATAATACTAAAGTAAATTCATTTCATTAATACATTCCAATGCCTAGTTACAACCACTAATATCAGAGCCAATCTATAGGGCCCAATTACATTGAAAGAAAGTAAAAGACTAAACTTCAAACCTAACTACTACAACGCTAAATATAGCAATAGGACGCTAGGGTACTCATGACATCACTCCAGGTCGTTCCCATCCTCTTGAGTGTATGGTTCATCCTCGGTCTCACCTAAGAATACAACGACAAATAACGCAGGGTGAGCGATAACACCCAGTAGGACTTAAATCTCAGGATCAAGCATGCTTTAAGTGTTTAATGTCTTATAAAGCAGGATAACTAGAGAGAGTAACGAGAAACGTATAGAAAGTACTGGTACACGATAACGAGGGACAATAGCACAATGCACGAGAGTATAGCACGACAAGTTTTGATATTGGATTGGCCGTATAACAAGATAATCAAGTAAAGTTGCACAACAGTGCACAAGTCACGATAGCAAGTGTTGGTCGATATTCTTTCAACCACGAGTGTCAAGTAAACCAATAATTGACTGTTTGATTAATTGATTGCCATAGATCAAATCTTGCGTGCTCATGCGTTAGGTGTATGCCATCACCCAGATCATTAGACCCTCGTGAGTTATAGCCTTTCAGGTGCTCCTCCCAAGGACCAGACTGGGCCCTTATAATGTTGCCTAGCATAGTCATGTTTTTATCGTAGACAATCAATTTAATGGCCAAATAGAGTACCAAGGAATAGATGAGAGTACTAGATGAATAGACAAGATAGTAGAGTGAACGTGAATAGATGAGCGAGTAGAGTATAGATGAGGGCTAAGGGACAATGCACGTAACTCTCCGAGTAAACAGGCGATAGTAACAGTTGCACAACACGCGCACATGGTGTTGGCAGTCAGGTGGAACTCACGATCTTCCCACTGGTCATGTTATGCACAAGTCCAGAGGTCCGATGTGATTCAAGGTAAGAGCAAACTTTTAATATCCGTTTGGATCATATCGATCCCTAAAAGTGTAATGGGTGTTAAGGTACAACTGGCTCGTCGACCATGTGGGAATCCATGATCAGAGGAGACTTACAGAGGCCTTGTACAAGGGTTCACTAGTCCGGCGAAAGGAATATTTGACGGAGAGTTCACCACAAGCCAAGTAAAGTGTGTATATACAAACAGGTACTCGACGTTCTAGAGGAATTCTAGAACGGTGGAGCGTCAATATCGGTATATAAACAACGCAAGAAACGAATACAAGTCCTTTAAAATAGGGCAATTAATATACTTTATTGCAATAAATTACTAGATACCTTATGAGGTATTGTATGCCATATTTCAGCCATATATGGATGGTTCATGTGTGTGCATGTGAGAGAGAAATCATAGATAGAAAAGAAGTCGTGAATATGTCTTTGAAAGCATTCAATATAGCTGCATTTTAAAACGATGTTTTTATGGATTTTCATCAAAAATCCTGTGAACGCGACGCAGGCCAGTAAGGATCGCGACAGGGTCAGGGCAGATCGCGACAGGGTCCTGTACGGGTCGCGACAGGGCTATCTGCTCAGGCGGCCGGAACGCGACGGGGTCTCCTGTCGCATTCAGAACCCGACATGACGATGGTCGTGATGGCTCTGAGAACACAGCGTGTCGAGCCGTCGCATTCTCAGGTATTTCACCTGAGTTCGAGCGGGAAACATGTTCTACATCGGATTGCGTGCCAACTTGACTTGTTTGGACACAGGATACTTTGAAAAATCATAACTAATTACATAGTCGATGAAAAATCACGAAACAAGTTGCAAATTAAAGTAGACATGCAAGGGTACTTCTAGTAAATCGGAATTAGAGAGAGAGCATGGTTCATACAGGGTTTGAACATGAGCAAGAACGAGTTATTCAGAACATGACACAGAGAGAAAGATCGATTAAATTCGATCAACATGCTCGATGAAATTTTGGGCTTTTAGGGGAAAATGATCCCCAACAACATGAAGTATCTATAGTAAAAATTTTGTAACATGGGATCAAGTATACATAGAGATTTGAATTAAACATGATGTCTCGGGGTTATCATGTTTGCAGATCTTCTAAAATCAAGAACAAAAGATTGGCTCGATGAAAAGGAGTGAAACAAGAGGGCTTTTGTTCCTAATGTATGGAACAATCTACAGATGGATTTAATTGAGTTTTGCTCGTGAGAATGCCTACCTTTGACTTGATTTATCTTCTAGGGCTTAGAACTCCAAGAACAAGGAAGAAGCTCCAAGAACTCCTTCTCCACACGAGATCCTCTCCTCCTTGGCCTCTTCTCCACGTCCAACAACCTTTGGCAACGAGCTAGGGTCGGCCAAGAGGGTTTAAGAGGTGTATTTATATAAATACAAGTTCATATTCCTTCTACTACTCAAATTCCTCTTAATTACGAGATTTCCTAACTCCACCTTTCCTCTCTTGCTTTCCAATCTCTAATTGGGTTAGGATAGTATCTAAATTTGTGCTAGACTATATGGAGTAGGTTTACGAATCCAATTCCCACTCTAATTGCCACTTTTATTGCTTTAATAACCCCTTTCCAATTAGTAGATAATTAAACTCCGAATTTAGGGTATTTTCTTATTATTCTCCCTTTGTAAATTCATATTTTTGACCCAATAAGTTCTAGAGGATCCATTAAGCAAAACCTACTACTCTTTTCCATTTAATGGGTTTTATTTAATACTCTTTTCATTGAATATCCCTTTAGTTGAGTTTTTAATTTATTATTTAAATTTTTATTTTCTCAAAAATTTAGGTTGCTACATACGGAGGTCTTAACAAAAACGTTCCTAGTCTGCCAGAACGGAATGTCCAATAGAGAGGTTCCAATTTGTTAAGAAGGGGTTGCCTAACTTGTGCAAGTGTACAAGTGTAACGTGTATGAAAACTTACCAAATCAAGTGTGCTATAGTATAACAAGGGAATTATGACAAACATGGGAAGTAACTAATAAGACAAGTTTAAAATTAAGAAGTCCAAATAAAGCAAGATCATTATGTAACATGTAGATAAATTAAAAGCTATGCATGATTAAGGTCAGGCTCTCTACATGCCATTATCACCAAGCCAATATTCATTCAAGTTAAGTTATCATTTTAACCATAAACTGAGCATAAGATGATGAATAAGATCAATCATATGGTAACAGAGACATGATCATATCATTAAGAATATTAGAATAAGATTTCAAGTTATTAACGTCTTTACAAATGGGTTAAACAAATTTTATATATATTGCTTGAAGTATGAAAACCATGCTTAATAAAACTTAATCAAACTTAATCATGGCTTAATCAAGCTTAATTGAACTTAATCAAGGTTAATTAGGGATTAACAAGTCTTAATTAGATTTGATTAGGACTTAATCAAACTTAATAAGACTTAATGAAGCTTAATTAAACTTAATTAGGACTTATTTAAGCTTAATCAAACTTAATCAAGCTTAATCGGAGCTTAATCAGACTTAGTCAGGTCTTAATAACAATTAATCAAGCTTAATCAGACTTTAATAGACTTAACCTGACTTAATTATACCTTAAACAATATTTAAGCAGACTTGACAACACTTAAATAGGGTTTAATCAGGCTTAACCTGACTTAATTAAAGTTAAATAGACTTAAATAATAATTAATCAGGCTTAATCTAACTTAATTAGGATTTAATAGGGTTAAACAATACTTAATCCAGCTTAATCACTGTAGCACCATGAAAGTTTCAATAATTAAAAAATTAGAAATAAATTGAAAATAATAATTTAATATTCTCGAAATAGTAAAAACGAACGTACCAATGTCATATGTACGTAAACATATCAAAAAATTCCGTAAAAATCATAGTTCAACTCTAAATAATGCTCCAAATGGACCCACGAAGAAATTCGTGTAAGGAAAAATCCGATTGGCCAAGTGTAATATGTTTTGTGACTTATTATCATAATTAGAGAATATGTCGGATAATTACTATCATAGTTACTTAAGTGAGTCCAAAAATGAAATAAAAATCATGGATGGACTTCAAACAATGGGTATTGACAACCCAATGAAAGAAATGGACCAAAGAATGCCTTTTGGGCCACAAATAAATTCATGCTAAGAAAATAACCTAAAATTTAGAAATATTCACTAATAGACCATGAACGGGTAAATTCTCACCCAATAGACATCCATTAGACATCAAACCAAGCCCAAATTCGTAGTTACCACCTAAGGTAGGTTTCCATATTCTTCCCATCATGAATTGGGAAGAGAAGTCCTCAATTAATGGAAGGATACACCCAAATTCGTGTCTACTAGTTTCCTAATCTAATTAGACAATCCCCTTTTAAATAAACCCCCTCTCTCCATGGGACGACCCCTAGGGTTGCTGAGGTCGTGTGTGGAGGCTGTGGTGGCTGAAAATCTCAAGGAGAAAGCTGGAGCAAGAAGCAACTTCATGCTCATCTCCACCTACAACCTACAAACAAGCCCCTTCAAGATCGTCACCAAAGGTTAGTGAAACCTCGACCAAACCTAGCAAACCATATACCCCTGGAAATATCTTCAAGCCTAGTTTCTTATGGTACTATTTTGACCACTTTCTACCCAGTAGATCATAAGTATTAGACATTCTTCTCCAACTCGTCGAAACTAGGGCTTTTTGGAGAACAAATCTTATTCAACCCAAAAGGTAGGTCATCTCCATGCCAAACTCTAATTAAACTTGTTCATACATGCATACATGTGTATAGATCATGGTATTATTTTTTCCCCAATTTGTATCATGTATATTTTATAAATTAAATATTGCATGTTAGAACGTTGTGCCATCTTGTTTAAAATGCTGATCTGTCTTAGGAGTTCTATATCATTTTGTGGAGTCGTTTTCAGATCGAACACTCAACATAGAACTTGTTCCCCCATGAGTCTAGCTTCATTTGACACTACTTTCCCCAATTTTCATTGTCTGTATATAGAGTATTAGCCTATACATGAGTACTGTGTCAGATTCATATAGACAGTCACAATACATCTTGTTACCCTGCCAAACGACTTTCGTTTCTGGATTACTTGTTACTTTACATTGTATAGGAAGTCCTATAACTAACAGAAGTGGTTTCAACTGATTTGGATCACCCTAGCATTTGTTTTGATTTTTCAAACATTTTTGTGTCAAACCCAATCCAAGTCAGAATTGGAAATAGGTAGAAAAGGTAACCCAAACGTCATATTAAGATTGCGACAGGTCGACACATCGCTACCAGAATGCGACAACATCATGGTCGCAACCCAGACCAAGATTGAGATAGTTTCATGGTCTTTTTCATAAGGCAACAAGTTGATTGTCGTAATAATCTTCAGAAGGCGACAGGCACTGTGTCGCCTTCTGCCTATGTCCACTTAACCGACCATAACGTTTCCTATAGACCTCAGATTGATGAGCCATTTTCTTTGCTGGATTCCTCATTCAAAAGGATTAAATATGGTATATTCATGTGTGAGAATTGAATAAGAAATAAATGAGTTATTACCTGAGGAAGTGAAGGGATGGGACTACATTTGCCTTGTAAGGGGCATACGTCTTGGTTTTCGTCGTTTTGTGTCATTCTTTGCATGTGTGAGTTTGATCTATTCTAGGAAGGTTCTAGAATGTCTTATCATGCATTTATCAACCCATATGACAGTTAAAACATGTTCATATGATTTTTAATTGATCTTGAGTTAATGATCATGCTCTCTACCTATCGATTGTTCACTTTCTTGCCTTGTTATCAAACTTGCTAAAACACATGGTTACTTGATAAAATTGGTCATGCATGATTAGTATTTCCTGATTTAGCACTCATGATACTTTTCATAAATAAAATTTCCATAGTCGGAGTTTCCATAATCAGAGTTTCCATAAACAGAGTTTCCATAACTGGAGTTTCCATAATCGGATTCGCAAACACGCACTTGAGCGATTCTCACGTGTGACATGCGCATACACTCTAGCACGATAGGAAAGCCACTTCTTGGCTTGTGGTGAAGTCTCCACCGGATATTCCTTTTGCTAGACTAGTGACCCCTTGACCAAGGCCTCCGTAAATCTCCTCTGACCATGGATTCCCACATGACCGACGAGCAGGTTGTACCATTGAAGTACCCAGAAGTTAGTGTGCACATATCTTTCTTCTCCTGACATTAATTGACAAAATCTTTCTCTTCTCATCTTGATTATGGAGTACACATTTCTTGAACATAAGACTAAGTTACTTATAAGTAATTGAACTAAACTGAAAACACGTCATTATGCTGCCGGATTGAACTCTTGAACTATTGCCTTAATTATCTTGATATTATTGAACTCTTGAAATACTGTCATACTTGATTGTGGGTATCTACATTTAAATTACTTGAGATGCTGGATCGGGCACGACGAGTGTCCAAGGGCTCCAGTCTAGCCCCTTGATAGAGAGTCGAGAATATACTGTTAACCATGGGGTATAATGATTACTGGTGTTGCATCTGCGTTGGGAGTACTTGCGTGTAAATGCTAGATACATACACCACATTACACATGTTCATGATATGCATTCCAAGGTGGCATAGATCCTTAGTGCAGGTCAATGACTTGTGAACTGACTATCTTACTCGTGAAAGATACATGATTGTTACATGCTTGCTTGCTCGTGAAATGGCCAACCTTGTTACATGCTATCTTGCCCTTGCTCGTGAAGTTGCCATCTTGCTAGATCATTCTTCACTCTATCTTGAAATCTTGAATACAACCTTCTTGCTAGACTGATCTTTACATCTCTAGATCTTACTATCTTGCATGATACACTGTTCACGTGTTATTATCGTCATTTTAATTGCATAGTACATATCATGTTCATACCTTCTAGCTTTTAAACTGTTAAATATTATATCATTACTGGAAGATGTAAATCCTACTGGGCGAGTGCACTCATTACCTACTCTCCAATATTTCAGGTGATCAGGAATTGATGATGTAGAGAACCAAGACTATACTGGGGATGAACAAGAGTGAAGGGCGCTCTCAAGCCTTAGCATTAAAGTCTTGTTATCTTACATTCTTAGCGTTATAGTTAAGTATGAGTGTACTAGAACAATGTAGTATGAGTGAGGATAGTATGTAATTTTCCTTTTTATTGAGTCTTAGTCCTGTAGTTCAATTTGAATTAGAGCATGTACTGGTTCTCATCATTAAAATGAAATAAAGACTTTGATATTTATGAGTAGTACAAATTAGTTGTGTTATATGTGCTTGCTCGCTAGAGGTTTATTTGCCGACTGTTCAGGTCTCAATGATCAAATAACTCTTCCATTGCCATACTTTGGGACATGACAATCACACTTAAACAATGCTTAATCAGGCTAAACAGGGCTTAAATAGAGCTTAATAACATTGTTGGTCGGCATGTTCTGCAAAACAACTAGAGGTCAGGGGATGTTGTGCAAAAAGACAAGAAAAAAAGAATAAAAAATATGGATACTAACAAAGTGCGGTGCAATGCGTCGACGCAAATGGAATAGCCAATGGATCGCTAGAAGCTGCAAGTGGTGCATTGAACTAGGACTAGATGTGAAGCAAAGGGGGCTCTGTGCCCCCAACATAGAATAGATTTTCTAGCAAAACGTGATTTGTTTCTTACCTTCAAACAACTATGATCTAATCTATTTTTGGAAAAACTCTGAACAAAAAACTTGTTCTAAACATGATGTAGAAGGTCTCTATATATTTTATTTGAATAAATTTGACCTAGGGATGTGTGAATTTCAGATTTATGACCAAAATGCCCTAATTCGCAGTATGTTTGGAAAATGCTTAATACGATCAAACCAACGTATAAAAATTGGGAAAAATATAGAGGAATCCATCCTAACATGTTGAAGAATATTCAATCAAAGTTTCATGAAGTTTGGATAAGGGATTTAAGAGATACAATACCAAAAAGATGCAATTCGTATGAACACGAAAACTGAAACTTTTGGGCTTTAATTCGATGTGTATGCATGATAGAAATTGGGGATAACTTGTCTAACATTCTTGGGACATGGATAGATATCTATTAACAAGTTTAATTAGAGTTTGATCCGAGGTTACCTACCTTTTGCATGTCTCTTACAAAGGGGATGAAGAACCACATTTTTTGATGAAGAACACCCAAATCTTTGCTTTAGATCTCTTCTTCTTGCTCCTAGCCAATCCACCCACGTCTAGCAAGGTTGGGAGAAGGTTGGGGGCTTCCATGGAGGGTTTACGATGCATTTATAAGGGTAGGGTTGTGCAAAAATGAGTTTAAGTTTCCTAATCTTAAGGGTAGGAGTCCTACCATGATTAGAGCTCATTTCTATGGATATTTACTTCTAATTCCCCCTCAATTAAGAGGATAAGTGGAAGCAAATTCATGCTCCCCAATTGGGCTAGGGTTTAAACTCATACCATGACCCATTTGACACACTTTTATGCTTAATTAACCCACTTTAAGGGTGGTTATTGGGTTATCATGAATTTTAAATATTAATTTCTTGTATTTGGATTCCTATTAAGGCCAATAAACATAATTGGACCTCAAACATCTATTTCACATCAGTTAGTTACATGTGATAAAGAGTTTCTGACGTTATCGGGTTTTATCATCTTAAGTCAAAGTTTCTAGTTTATCAACTCAAACATGCTTGTTTGACTCTAATTTCTTTTCTATTATTTATATTTTATTATTTAGTTTGTTATCCTAAATTTTTGTGTGATTCAGAGTTGGTTTGCACATGTGATAGTAGCTTTTATCATTATCGGGTTTATTCATCTTAATACTTGTTCAACATTGGCCAACCTGTTATTCATGTCTTGACCCACTTTCTTTATCACCCATTTTAATTTATTTTTTAGTGTCCGAATATAAATTTTCATTTAATTGCGTTGCAATATCTCACATGTTATAATAATTGTCTTATTTATTTATATTTTTAAAATTTGGGTTGCTACATTCTCCCCCACTTAAAAGAATTTGGTCCTCCAAATTCATACAGTATGGAATGATGTGACCACAAAATTATTCGTAATATTTCTCTTGATCATCTCTCCCATGTAAGACTGTGCATGTAAGGCATAATTTTCAAAGTAGGTCACTTATCTGAGATATATGCTTATCAACCTTTGAACTAACTCTCCTCAAGCTCTACCCAATCTCAGCAGGTGCTTACAGTGAACCTAACTTAATGCTAGATACAAACCCTATGATTCCTAGATCCTCACGACCAAGATCCTTTAACGTAGGGTCATAACTTAGCCTCTAATGTATCCTAGGACTTTAGGAAAGCCTAGGCTCTGATACCACTCTATCACGCCCCCAATTTTTATCAACAGAATAATCGGGAACGCGATGAACAAACATCCATTCAGAAGCCATAGACAAATGACTAATACCAGTATGACCCATAATTCAATAAGCAATTCTCTATTCATCATAGTAAATGAATAATACATTCTCCAATGTTAAAATAAGAACAACTCTCTACTTACTAGTCTTAGCTATCTCTCAAAGAAAGACAAAATTATTATGATGACCAAACTCTTACTACTAAAATAAATAAAAACTCTCTAAGGTGTACTTCACGCTCAGCACACAATCCCATCATTAAGCTTTATTCTTCATCCTCGCTTCCTGAAAATGTTAGGAAAGCAAGTATGAGCGCACTCGCCCAGTAAGATTTACATCTCGATGGGCGGACAATGATATAAGTGATTAACATTTTACTTAGGTATGCACGAGTATAAACAAGATGTTCTAACATGCATGATAAATCCAGTGAAAACATAATTAGCAATGTGTTCAAGAGATGTCCAATGAATTCAAGATATTATGTGAAAAGGATGATCAAGTAAGAGAGATTGCCACATTAGAAAGTATATCGCATATATAGGAGAGTATTCACAGTTTGAAGCAATAAAGATGGTCAATAGTTCAAAAGGAAAAGGATAACTCATGTGTCAATATCACTAATGAGGGAACAGTCAGGATTATACAAGAAAGTTCTTTCACGTAAGAAAATCACTAGAGTATCTTTCAAGAGATCAAGATAGCAATAGGAAGTGCAAGTAGGTGGGACAATTCACTAGAAAGCATTTTGAGTAGCCCATTCTGGGCACTCCACAAGAATGTACTTTTCATATCACGCAGGGTCTACTAGTGGCTCAAGCAAGTACGTCCCTCTACCACTTAGGTTAAGGACCAACACATAGTAGCGAGTAACAAGTCAAGTCATGTGTATCACATGTAACAAGTACGTGCAATGCCAAGCACCAATCATGATTTTGCACCACGCCAGACAACACGACTTTGTTAGGGGATCAACTTAACAATCAACACCTGGGGTAATGAACATCTTTGAGAAACTGGGAAATCAACACCTTCGGGTAAACATGACGTTGTCAGGAGCAAATCCGACAATCACACCCATAGACAACACGACTTTGTCAGAATCTATGGGACCAGATGCGGGCCCACAATCTGGTTTGTATTGCGCAACACTAGCATATATCCCAATGAACCCATCGACTCATGGGTAATAAGAACGTGTTTTGATTCAATGACTCCAATCTTATTCATATCATTAGAATGCATTTCGAGATTGTATCACAAAAAGGTGTGTCAATAAGGATGGATTGGTCAAAAGAGTTCAAGACTATCATGTCAAGGATAAAGATTCAGGATCATGATTGTAAAGATTGTGATCAGGCGAATTTTAGTTTAATAATCTATTAATGTCTAGTCATTCAATTTGGACTAATGTCAGAGGAGGAAGATGAGAAAGAAAAGTTCACGCTATCTCTTGGGAACTTCAATGGTACAACCAGCTCGGTCTCCATGATGGAATCCATAGAGTACGAAGACTTACGGAGGTCTTAACAAAAAAGTTCCTAGTCTGCAAGAATGGAATGTCTAACAGAGAGGTTCCAATTTGTCAAGAAGGGGTTGCCTAACTTGTGCAAGTGTACAAGTGTAACGTGTATCGAAAACTTGCCAAATCAAGTGTGCTATAGAATAACAAGGGAATTATGACAAACATAGGATGTAACTAATAAGACAAGTTTAAAATCAAGAAAGTCCAAATAGAGCAAGATCATTATCTAACATGTAGAATAAATTAAAAGCTATGCATCATTAAGGTAAGGTTATCTGCAAGCAATTATCACCAAGCCAATTTTCATTCAAGTTTAAGTTATCATTTTAACCATAAACTTAGCATAAGATGATGAATACGATCAATCATTTGGTAACAGAGACATGATCATATCATTAAGAATATTAGAATAAGATTTCAAGTTATTAACGTTTTTACAAATGGGTTAAACAAATTTTATATATATTATTGGAAGTATGAAAATCATGCTTAATAAAACTTATCAAGCTTAATTGAACGTAATCAAGGTTAATTAGGGATTAACAAGACTTAATTAGAGTTAATTAGGACTTAATGAAACTTAATAAGACTTAATGAAGCTTAATTTAACTTAATAAGGACTAATTAAGCTTAATCAGACTTAGTTAGGTCTTAATAACAGTTAATCAAGCTTAATCAGACTTTAATAGACTTTATCAGGCTTAATCATACCTTCAACAATATTTAAGCAGACTTGACACCACTTAAATAGGGTTTAATCAGGCTAATCTGACTTAATTAAAGTTAAATAGACTTAAATAATACTTAATTAGGCTTAGTCTAACTTAATTAGGATTTAACAGGGTAAACAGTACTTAATCCAGGTTAATCACACTTAAACAATGCTCAATCAAGCTAAACAGGGCTTAAATAGGGCTTAATAACATTGCTGCCCGGCTTGTTCCATAAAATAACTAGAGGTCAGAGGTTTGCTGTGCAAAAAGACAAGAGAAAAAGAATAAAAAAACTGGATAATAACAAAGTGCGGCACAATGCGCCAACGCAAATGGGACAGCCAAAGGATCGCTAGAAGGGGCTCGTGGTGTATTGAACCGGGACTAGATGGGAAGCAGAGGGGGCTCTGTGTGCCCAACATGGAACAGATTTTCCAGCAAAACGTAATTTGTTTCTTGCCTTTGAAAAGCACTGATCTAATCTATTTTTGGAAAAACTCTGAACATAAAACTTGTTCTAAACATGATGTAGAAGGTCTCTATATGTTTTATTTGAATAAATTTGACCTAGGGATGTGTGAATTTCAATTTTATGGCCAAAATGCCCTAATTTGCATTATGTTTAAAAAAAGCTTAATATGATCAAACCAATGTATAAAATTTCGGGAAAATAGAGGGGAATCCTTCCTAACATTTTGTAACAGCCCCGACACCCGGACCCCCGGCTCCCGCCAAGGATCCAACCATCGGCACTGCCGCCCACGGGCCTGAAGACTCAGAAGGGCTAACAGACCAATCTAACAAGATATGTAACAGGAGTAAGTAACAACAACATTAAAATGTACCAACAAGTAAATGAAAAGCATCCAACACAAGTGCTAGTCTAGTACAGTCCTAAAGTAAACAAAGTACAAGTGCAGAAGGAAGAGAATAACAGATCCCTTAGGGGCATACCCCGAGGGTGACAAAATAAGTAAGAAGGAACACTGCTCACGGAAGATGCTGCCTACTACGGCCCCGTCTCCTCAGCTCACCGCGGAGGGTACTGCTGTGAAGTCTCATATGTAAAGGAGGGAATGAGCTTCATGAAGAAGCTCAGTAGGGACTACCAATCTCCCACTAGTTCTAACAAGTAGAAAAGATATATGTGTGAAACAAAAATTAAGCAAGTATATCTATCCTACTAACAGAGTAAGTGCGGAAGTGTAAAGTAACTACACGGCCATCGGTCTAAACCACACGTCGGGACCGAAAACCTGTGTAAACCACGGCACTGGGAAGAACCCAAGGCTGCAAACACAGACAGTGAACAACTGCCTAGACAAAGGCACTAGCCAAAGAAGACAACTACCACTTGTCAACAAGTCAGATGCGCCTCGCGCCTTATCCTCAACCACCAGTCCATGTCTAGCACCTCCCGTCGGAGTGAGACGTGGAACTAAAGTAACACAACAACATTTGTAGTCTGGCCGGACTACAGTCCCACGCCTAGCCCCTCTAAATGGTATTGGAAGCACGTAGAGTGAGGCAGTGAGAATGACTAACTGATCTGCGCCAAAAAAACACCAAACCACCTCGGCATCCCAGACTCAGCTAAGAGAGCTCTGCAAACGACTCTACGCCGTTGTCCCCACCGTTTTCCCCTCTACTACCAGAGTCCGTAACTCGAGCTTGCTCGCCGCCTGGAGAACTCCCTTAATAGACGCACAGCGACCGGAGGTTCAGGTAACGGTAACAACCTCTCAACGGATAAGCCCACAAGTGCCTAGCACCAGGAAAAAGACTAGAGTAGGACTGTGCTAGGAACAACACAAGTGCGAAAAAAAATAGAGTCTTAATGGAAGGAAAACTTCGAATAGGTCACCAAGCCGCTCTCTGTCTAAGAAGGTGACACTAGGGCTGTCGCCACCTGAAGGCAACACCTTGCCTATCGCGACCTGGGTCTTAAGGCGACAGGGAAACTGTCGCGAACTGGGTAGCGACAAGGGCATTGTCGCAACCATAGACAGAAGTCTGGGTGACCACCCGAGACCTCCCACAACCCACGGAAAGTCGAGTATGAAGGCGACGGCCACCTTGTCGCTACCAGAATGCGATAGGGTGTAGTGTCGCATTCATACCAGAAGGCGACGGGTCGACACGTCGCGATCTGGTTTGCGACAAGAACATTGTCACGACCACAGACAGAGAGACCCGAGACCTCCAAAAACATGCCTTAAACTACGATCCAGAAAGTACAGAGGGAGGGGAGCATGTAGGACGATGTAAACACATTCCACAAGCATAAACCACCCTCATCCATGCCCATGCATGTCAAGGATATGCATATACACTCCAAGAACCTCACATGCATGCATGAAACCCTCATCACCCAAACCAAGCTCAAAGGGAACACCAATCACACATGCACAATCCTAGCATGGATTCTAATGGCTTGGAGGGGGGAATGGAGGTCCTAGCATGATAGAACTAGGGAGAAGGCAATGGTCCCTACCTCAAAATGAAATTCCAACCTGTTGGGGTCTTCTCGTGTGCATGGCCACCTCCTCCTCGCTCCAAGCTCCACAGTCATGCCATCCACGAGCCACGATCGTCCTCCTACAAGCCAGAGAAGACATCACACGTCGAGGAGGGAAATGCCATGCTGGAGAGGACACCATGCCGGGGAGAAAGGTACAACCTTCCCCACCCACACCCTCACAAACTCCCCCATGGAAGAATACACAAAGAGGGGCCGGAGGAAGGGAGGAAGAAGAAAGAAAGGGGAAGAAGAGGGCTGGTCTGCTGGCCTTGCACAAATAGGCCATGGACTTGAGAACGCGACAACTTACCTGTCGCATTCACTTACTGAACGCGACAGCTAACTTGTCGCGACCTCAAAGTCATGGTCAGACTTGACCAACAGAACCGCCACGTGTCATCCTCGTAGACCTGACAACATGAATGCGACACCTAACATGTCACCTTCAACTGTTAGTGTTTAACACTTGGCCCAACTGTCCCGACAGTAAAACGACAAAACTGCATGCTGCGGTCAGAAGGCTGAATGCGACGACATGCCTGTCGTGTTCATAACCAGAATGTGATAGCCATCCCATCACCTTCAAAATGCGACAGCCCGATACGTTGCTACCTTCGTCAGAAGGTGGCTAATCAATGAACGGAGGATGTTACACATTTTGAAGAATCTTCAATCAAAGTTTCATGAAGTTTGGACAAGGAATTTAAGAGATACAATACCAAAAAGAAGCAACTCGTATGAACACGAAAACTGAAACTTTTGGGCTTTAATTCGATGTGTATGCATGATGGAAATTGGGGAAAACTTATCTAACATTCTTGGGACATGGAGAGGTATCTAAGAACAAGTTTAATTAGAGTTTGGTCTGAGATTACCTACCTTTTGAATGTCTCTTGCAAAGGGGATGAAGAACCACATTTTTTTATGAAGAACACCCAAATCTTTGCTCTAGTTCTCTTCTTCTTGCTCCTAGCCAATCCACCCACATCTAGCAAGGTTGGGAGAAGGTTGGGGGCGGCCATGGAGGGTTTATGATATATTTAAAAGGGTAGGGTTGTCCAAAAATGAGTTTAAGTTTCCTAATCTTAAGCGTAGGAGTCCTACCATGATTAGAGCTCATTTCTATGGCTATTTCATTCTAATCCCACTTCAATTAAGAGGATAAGTGGAAGCAAATTCGTGTTCCCCAATTGGGCTAGGGTTTAAACTCATACCATGACCCGCTTGGCACACTTTTATGCTTAACTAACTTACTTAAGGGTGGTTATTGGGTTATCATGAATTTTAAATATTAATTTCTTGTATTTGGCTTCCTATTGAGCCCAATAAACATGATTGGACCTTAAACAACTATGTCACATTAGTTAGTTACATGTGATAAAGAGTTTCTTACGTTGTCGGGTTTTATCGTCTTAAGTTGAAGTATACAATTTTATCAACTCAAACATGTTTTTTTGACTCTAATTTCTTTTCTATTATTTGTATCTTATTATTTAGTTTGTCATCCTAAATTTTTGTGTGATTTAGAGTTGGTTTGCACATGCGATAATAGCTTTTATCATTATCGGGTTTATTCATCTTAATACTTGTTCAGCATTGGCCACCCCAGTTATTCATGTGTTGACCCACTTTCTTTATCACCCATTGTAATTTATTTTTTAGTATTTGAACATAAATTTTCATTTAATTGTGTTGCAATATCTCCCATATTATAATAATTGTCTTATTTATTTATATTTTTAAAATTCCGGTTGCTACAGTGAACCCAAGTATCCTCCACTGTCTTATCACTTCATTCATCATCTAGGAAAAGACATTCTCTCAGAATACCTACACATATGGTCATATCACAAAACGCTTGGATTACTAGACTCGGATTCCAAAGATTGGCTCTTTCTACTGGTAGACTTGAAGCAATTTGACAGCAATGAGCTATAGGAAATCCTTGAGAATACAGAAAACCTCACTTATACACAATGGCTCCACCAAAATCCTGATGCTGCTAGATCATTTATGAGAATCAATGAAAAAAGGGTCAGAGAAGTAAGACAACCGCTAAGTTTGGATGAGTGGTTTGTAAACCAGGTTCATAGTAACATAGATGACCAGATTGATCAAGCAAAAGCATTATGTGAAAAGCTCCTCAAATTTAATAAGCAGAGGTTTGATCTCAAACTACCCCATACCTCCCATTCTTAATATGAGCGTCTATTAAAATTCCACTCTCATCTTAATCCATCCACCTCCTATATTCCTAAAAGCGACGAATGTTCTTATCTGATTGGAGCTATTTTAGCCAGCCCTAATTCCTCCAAGATTCTTGCACTTGCAATTCGAACTCCAAACAAGAAGCTTGTCAAATACAACTGTTGAGTAAAGGTTATGTTAATAACTATATTCATTATTTTGATAATGATTGTTTTGATTTGTTTGATGATGACATAGTCATTGTTCATCTTGTTGATATCATAATATCATTGTTTTATTAATGAACTTAATTGCTTTCATGTTGAATATCTCTTAAATAATCATTGCATTTCATAGATAAACTGGCCACATTAGAAAACATGCTTAAACAAACATCGGATGTTCACTTTTGGTCACAGTCAACTGAAGCCAAGTCAATCGGATGTACAATTTTGGTTTGTGTCAGTTGAAGTGGAACTTTGTCATATACGAGGCTAAGCTTCGGATATGACAAAGTCACTTCAACCGATAAAGACAATTTTATCAGATTGACTTCGGATGTACAATTTTGGTTTTTGTCAGTCGAAGTAGAACTTCGTCATATACGAAGCTAAGCTTCGGATATGACGAAGTCACTTCGACTGATCAAGACAAAATTGGATCGACATTTCAGATGTTCACTTTTTGTCTTGGCCAATCGAAGCAATATCACTTCGTAAATTCATGTTATATCTTGGCAAGTCGAAGCATGTGACTTCGGATGTTCATGTTTAAACCTTTCCAGTCGAAGAACTCTGACTTCAGATGTCACAATTAGTCATTGTCGGTCAAAGTGCTCACTTTGACCATTCATGTGTATTTGTTGACATTCGAAGTTCTATATTGTTTTAAATTGTTAATTTCATCATTTGTTGCTCAATGAAAATATGACATATGTGTGTATTAAATGTTTCGATACATTTCTATCATACATTTTGATGAAGTTAAATTGCTTCATTTAAATGACTTTTCATAAATACTCTAGTAATTTGGGTTTCTCTGTGTGCAAGACAAATGGAGCATGTGACAACTTAAAGGGTGTACAGACAACCCTAAAGTGTGTGCTCACGCACTCCCAAGTATAAGGTCACATGATTAGGGCTATAAATATTCCCTTGTCCTTTGTGAAAAGGGCGTCTAGTGTGCGGAAAGAGGCAGGAAAAAGTAGAGCCCAGAAAGAGGACAATAGAAGGCACCGCTAGGAAGAAGAAGGAGAAGAAAGAGAGGAAGAGCAGCAGAGCAAGCAGGAGCAGCAATGTGTTACTGATCATAAGAAGAAGAAGAAGAAGAAGAAGAAGGAGAAGAAGCCAGAAGGCAGATCAAGCATAGGCAGCAACCAAGAAGAAGGAGATTGGATCTGAGATCATGAAGATTAGATCTAGAGCTGAAGAGAAGATTTCTTCCTTCTTTCTATTTTGTATTTTCAGAACAAATTGATTATGTGTGATCTGTGTAAGTGTTTTACACAAATTACCTGATTGTTTCTATTTTATCTTCACAATTGTATTGGGATAGATCGTGCTAGGGGATCTACTCCCTCCTTGAGCTTGTTCTAGAAGAACTTAGATTCGTCGTGATTCAAAGGTGTTGATCACTATGTGCTCAGGTTCTTGAGCCATCGTGCTCAGGTTTTCTAAGCCATCGTGCTTAGAGGTTTTGATCCATTGTGCTCAGGTGCTTGTGAGTCGTCGTGCTCACAAGTGATTGTGGAGTTGGTCGTCGTGCCTATCTTCAGGTGTGCCTTGAGTCATCGTACTGAAAGGTGTTTTGGAGCCGTCGTGCTCTGGGCTGTGTAATTGCGGTTACATAGTGGTTTCCTCCATCATGGGGAGGTGGACGTAGGAGACACGAGTTGTGTTCTCCAAACCACCTTAAAATTCTCTATGCAGTGGTTTGATTGTGGTTTGTTGTCTTGATTCACACCTTACACACACACCACTAATTGATCTTCTATGTGAGTTACTTGTTTTAAATTTTGCTGCCAATTCACTTAGATCTACTAATTCACTCACATACACCTTATTCGATCCTAACAACAACAACTCTCTCCCTCTTTGAATGCCTACTTCTTATTGCCAAAAAATACTCCACTCTTATTCTATTCACTTATTCTGATAGATAGAGAGAGTGTCTGTAACGACCCTCTTTATACCAGTACGATTATACCAATTCACATCGATACAAAGGGCATCGTCACAGTGGGACATTTACCAAACAC
Source organism: Colocasia esculenta (assembly GCA_014218235.1). NCBI lineage: Eukaryota > Viridiplantae > Streptophyta > Magnoliopsida > Alismatales > Araceae > Colocasia > Colocasia esculenta. The sequence continues at coordinate 77,001,992 of CM024754.1, read as the reverse complement.
AACATAATAGGTCGAGATGTACATAAATAACAAGAGAGAGTACAGTAGAAATAGAAAATAACTCTTATTCCATCATCGTTCACACATTCCACAGTCTATATAGCAATGTAAAATAACATCGTCCACAATATACAAGTCCATATAACAAATGACATTGTTCACATACTAATGAAAGTAAAAGTTGTAACGTCGCGTGTTTTCGGATCCTTATGGATCATGTGTGTGTTGGTTGTGGTGGCCATTGTGAGGCCAGTGTGGTGTGGAAGTGTGGTGTGCGCAGGTTTGGTGTGGGTTTGGTCCTGAAATAAAATAGGACCTGCTGCAGTTGAGTAGGGGTTGACGACCAGGTGTGGACGTTGACTGGGTTGGCGTCCATCGAAGGTGACGTCAACTTATGAACTTAACGTCAGAATTTGTGGACGTTTATGGTGGCGGTTTTCGAAACGGCATTAGGGTTGACGCCAACCTGTGCGACCTGTAGAATATAGGTCTACCCGAGGATAGTTTCCTCAGCTCATTTTCCCTCTCCCTTGCCCTGTTTTCATGCCCCTTGCTTTCCCACTACTTCCAACAGTTGTAAAAGGTTAGTTGGAGGATCGTGGAATGTGAGGTGGTGACGAATCGGCCAAGGAAACGCCGGAGCGAGGTTTAATCTCCGTAGGAGCTCGCGGAGGGTTTGGTGCGAAGCAGAAGAATTTAGGAGGTTTAAGTGCGTATTGAGGTAGGGAATGATCCCTTTAGTCCCTATAGGTTGTAATACAGCATTTGGAAAGCATGAATTCGCATGATAATTGTGTTTTTGGGAATGGTTCTTCATGCGGGTTAATAGGTGGTTTGATCAATTTAACAATGGAAACATGTTGTTTTGAGTTGATTAGGATTCATGCATGCTAGAGAAGGTGATTCCTCATATTTTTCTATTGGTTTTAGGGCTGGGAATACCTGAGGTATCAGTCCAGGGTTTCTGTGAAGTTGATGGCCGAAGATCTTGGCGTCAACATCGATTGACGCCAGGTTCTTCAGCTGGAAGATTAACGGCTATATACCATGCCGTTTACATCCCATTGACGGCAGTCGATGTTGCCGCCAGCATGTTTTTATGAAAATGTTGTTATATTAAATATTTAATGATATCGAGCGGTGCAATGATAATTGTGGTGCACCTAGTACTCAAGGTTTATGAGACTAGCATACTGGGTACGCAGTTGGCTGGTTCTTTACGTGTTTACGTGGCGTTCACGTGTAGTGAACTACTAGTGCACGCAGTTTACGTGAGTCTTCACCTGGTTTGTGTGACGTGCACGTGGTTTTGTGTACGTGGCGAGTAGTACGATGCCTGCCGTGGTTACCTCTCCTGTTGGGTGCCCCAGGTTCTCTGTGAGCCAGGCTGTTAGCTCGGGGCTTTGTCCCGGTACTTGTGTTGTACCGTCGAGGTCTGTGTCATCTGACCTGGACACCCTCACTCTTTTGCTTGAGTTGTACGTCCGGCTGAGGGAAAGACGACAGTGGGACAGTGGCTAGTGTTTGTTTTTAGTCACTTGTAGCACGCTCGTAGTTAGGGGTACGGACACCAGTAGTCGACACTGGTCCCCAGCTAGTCGTTCTCTAGTGCCTCACTCTAGCGAGCCCAGGCCAGGGTCTCTAGAGGTGCTAGGCATGGGCCTGCGACCGTGTGGTCCGCAGGTGGTGGTGTTTAGTTGGTCTCCACAGTTGCTTGACCTTTTCACGTGGAGCGGCAGCTGGACCTTTCGTCCGTGGCTGCGAGACTGAGAGGTAGACCTGTGTTAGCTTGTCCGAGTCAGTCTCTGGTGTCACGAACCAGTTCACGTGGCTCGTGTTTGGCTGTCTCTACTTTAGCTCAGACACTTGTACTGGTTTGCCGTTTAATTATTACAGTTGTTTTTCGTAGTCGGCAGACAGTGAGTACTTTTACAGCTTTCATATCCTGCTTAGCTGTACTATAAATTGTTGGTACTGTTTACTACTTTTGTACCTATGTTTTTGGTTTGCTCAGTTTTGGGGGGAGTTCCCTACTGAGCCAGTGACAAGCGAGGCTCACCTCTACCCCCACAGGTGAGAGCGAGGAGGACGTTTCTCGACCGTCGTCCAGTTCAGAGCCGCGTCGTAGCGGTGCAGGGTCAGTACCTCCAGCTGTGTAGTAGCAGCTCCAATAGTGTAGTCCCAGTAGTGTAGTTGTAGTAGCAGCAGTGCTGCAGTGTAGTATAGCTAGTTGGTTACTTTCTTCAGTTGTACCTCGGGGTATGCCCCAGGCTCTTGTACCTCTTTTAGTTTTGTGGAAATATGGCTATGTAAACTTGTGGAATATATATATGTGAAATGGTGTGTTCCTTTGTGTTTTCACGGACTGTGGTATGGTATCCCTTGCGAGGCTTTGGCCCGTTCGCGGGAGGTGGACTCGGATCAAGTACGTTATTGGTTTAACGGGCTTGGCTGAGGCGTTCCATCATAGTTGATATCAGAGCAAGGTCCGTGTTATATAAGGGAACTAGAAAGATACATAGCCTTATTTTGGTCTTTGTACACTGCTGGTAGGGGCCCTGGTTCCTGATAATTTGTTGTTTTGTTTTTGTTTGGTGTTTTGTTTATGTAGAAGTTTGAAATGGCTGATAGAAGAGATTGGGGTGGTGGAGAAGATGATCCAGAGGAGAGTACTCAGCGTATGATAGAAAGGTTTTGGGAAAGCCTCACAGATATTCGGGCACGAATGGATCAGCAGGCGCCGGTACCACCGGTTGTAGTAGCACCTGGGGATGGAGAGGCTATACCTATAGCTCCAGTTCCGCCAGGAGCGGAGGTGCCTTTTGTAGCACCCTTGCCACCACCACCGCCAGTTTTAGCAGCAGAGGAGCCAGTGATGCAAGTTGAGAAATTTCTGAGATTGCAGCCACCTACTTACTCAGGAGGGCCGAATCCAGATACAGCGGAACATTGGGTTCATGAGATTGAGAGGGTCTTTGCGACTATGAGATGTCCGACAACAGATAGAGTTGTGCTAGCTTATCAGTTGAGGGTTTTGCATTGGAATGGTGGCGATTGAAGATGCAGACCACCTTTGCAGGCAGGACAGAAGAGGCTATACTTGGTCGGAATTCTGATGTATTTAACGATACATTTTTTCCGATTCAAGTGCAGCAAGTGAAGAGAGAGCAGTTTCGGACACTCCAGCAAGGTAACTCTTCAGTTTTAGAGTACCAGATGCGATTTATGGCACTTAGCCGATATGCGCCTTATGTAGTATCAGATAATAATATGATGGTTGAGTATTTTATTAGAGGTTTGAGAGTAGAGTTACAGGATGCAATAGTACCTCTCATGTGTAAAACAGTGGAAGAAGCAGCTCAGAGGCAGCTACGTTGGAGAGGTCTATTCGGACTCGTTGTGGGCGAGTCAGGCTCAGTTAGTTCGGCTACCGCAGCAGTCAGTGGGTGCGAGTAAGGGTAAAGCACCAGCAGGACCTTCTTCATCAGGTTTTGGTAAATGGGGCCAGAAATTGAAGCAAGCATTTAAAGGTAAAGGAAGAGGATGGGGAGGTCGACAGCAATTTCAGCAAGGTCGTGGTAGGCCAGAGGGGAGGAGTCGCAGCAGAGTACTGCCAGGCAGCCCATTATCCACCAGGGTATAGATGTTATAATTGCAATCAGCGAGGCATTTGATTCGTAATTGCCCCTATCCGAGAGAGTATCGGTATGGAAGAGGTGTGCAGCAGCAGCAGCAGCAGCCTCAGCAGTTTCAGCAGCCACAGGCAGGTCGTGGCAGAGGAGTACCGCGGCAGCGGGGAAGAGGCCGGGTTATGGCTATCACCCGTGCCCAAGTGGAGGCATCGAATATGATAGAATGTACTTTACCTCTTTATGATTATTCAGCAAGAGTTCTATTTGATTCGGGTGCCACTCATTCTTTCATTTTCGAAGAATTTCTGGATTGTATGGCTCATCCTTTAAAGGAAAAGTCTTGTGAGCTAGTAGTGGAGGTTCCCTCGGGTGAGTTCTTGCTCACTTCGAGCTATATAGATGAAGCTCCTGTTATGATTGAAGGAACCAGATGCCGGGTCGGTTATATGCCCTGCAGTTGATAGATTATGATATTATTTGGGTATGGATTGACTTGAGACTTATGGAGCAATGCTAGATTGCAGAAAGAAAGGATCAGGTTTTGTCATCCTAATGGTGTAGTTTGAATATCAAGGTATGCATTTTTATACCTCTAAGTTTCTAATTTTTACAATTAGAGCTAGAAAGTTGATAAATGCTGGATGTGTAGTTTTTTAGCCTCGGTAAGTCTGGTAGAAGCTAGTCAGTCAGTGGAAGCAGTTCCCGTGGTTAGGGAATTTGCTGATGTTTTTCCTGAAGATTTGCCTAGTTTAGCTCCACATAGAGAGGTGGACTTTACCATTGAGTTGCTGCCAAGTACCATGCCGATCTCTAAAGCTCCATATCGGATGGCACCAGCAGAACTTAACTTAAGAATTGAAAAAGCAATTAGAAGAGCTGTTGCAGAAGGGTTCATTAGACCGAGTCATTCCCCGTGGGGAGCACCAGTGTATTTGTGAAAAAGAAAGATGGAAGTTTTCGATGTGTATTGTATTAGAAAATTGAATGATGTGACCATTAGAATAAGTACCCGTTGCCGAGAATAGATGATCGTTTGATCAGTTGCAATCAGCAAAGGTATTTTCTAAAATTGATTTGAGATCCGGGTACCATCAGTTGAGAATTAAAGAGAGGATATAGATAAAACAGCTTTCAGAACCAGATATGGTCACTATGAATTGTGGTTATGCCATTTGGGCTGACCAATGCTCCTGCAGGTTTTATGGATCTGATGAATAGAATTTTCATCTATATTTAGACCAATTCATTGTGGTCTTTATTGATGATATTCTGATTTATTCAGCATCTGAAGAGGAGCATGCAGCTCATTTGAGGTTTACCCTGCAGTTGTTAAAGGATAATCTGTTGTTCGCCAAATTCAGCAAGTGTGAATTTTGGTTGAAAGAAATTCAATTTCTGGGTCATGTCATCTCAGCTAAAGGAGTGGCAGTGGACCCTGTAGACACCCGGTTCCGACTAATGGGTTGAACCACATTTCATGTTATCCTAGTTAGCCCCTATTTGGTCACTCACCTTGAGCCCATCATTAGCCTTAATTGAGCCCATTAACAATTTAAAAATTGCCTTGAAATCTCGCCCATTATTATTTTGGAGAGTCGTATGCAATTATAACTCATCTTTTATGTAACTGGCTGATAAATGTAAATAATTCGATTTCCTAGTCGCGACATATCGTAGCACCGCGACTCTAGTCGCGACGGTCTTGGACGCCGCGATAGCCCATGCATGATATCCATGCACGTGGGCTTAATGTCGCGACGCCCCGACCTGTCGCATCTCTAGTCGCGACCCCACGATACGCCGCGATAACGCCTGAGCGCACCAGACTCCGCAACAACCTCCCATTTATCCTCCTATTGATCCAGCTTTATCCCTAGGAGATATCTCAACCTCTTGGGGCGAGATTCCAGCCCTAGGGACTCTTGTGAGGATCCCTTGGACTCTCCCTTGCAATTTTAAAAGGCCATTATCTCCCATTTTGAATTTTGACCTTTTTGAAGAGATAATATCACCTATTTCTCTCTCATGGCTCTACAAAAGAAAGGCACCTCCTCAAGGACGAGGGGAGCCTCATTTGTTACCCCGAAGGGCTACCAAAATTTCCTTTGATAGATACTTAGCCACGCAGCCACCCTTTTCCTCCATTTCCCTCACATCCCTCTCCACCAAATCAACCCATTTCATCATCTATGAAGCACGGGACGTGAGAAGGGCGACTTCAGCACTCTCCTGAAGCTTTTGGACAATCCTTCGAGCTGCAACCACGCCAAGGAGTTGCCCTAATGGGGCTCACTCTCTCCCTTTTCCTTTTCCCTTTCTTTGCATGCAATTTTCATGTTATTCTTAGATAGAATATATTCAGCATACACCTACGTTTTCCTACACCCAAAGGGGTTTAAAAACCACCCCCCAGGTCCGTTCACTCCTTGCTTCACATTTTTCTTTCATTTAAGAATAGCCACACTTAACATAGTCTAACAGGGTTTTATTTCTTGTTTTTGTTGTTTTGGCAGGCACCCAAGCGAAGATCCACGAGGAGCTCTCATCCTCTAGCCGGCTGGAGGACGGGAAGAAGGTCCCATCCATTATCTCCCGCACAAAAGAGAACGCGACGGTGGAGGGCGACGCGACAAGGAGACGCGTCCACCAAGGGCGACGCGTTATCATTGTTGTCACGACCGCTAAGGCTGCCGCGACACCAGGTTCACCCTAGTTCTCTCTCCTTTTCCTAGTTAAGTTAGCCCATGTCATTTTTTATTTATAAGGCAGCTTGCTAGGTGGCGATCACATTCCATGTTCACACACCACTATTTATAATACTTGTTCGTGTCGAGGGGGGGCGTCAATCCCCGTGATTACACCTTTTGGCGATCACGGTGGGACCTTCACTGCCACCCTTGTGGATTTTGACTGCTTGCTTGCCATGTTTTCTTCTTTGTTTCTCATGTTAGTGCCCTGTTAGTCTCTTTTTCTTTGTTCCCTGTGTTTTTCATGTTCTGTTCTTGTCGCGACCTATCGCGACGACACAATTAGGTCGCGTCGTTTGCCGAGGACGCGTTAACAGGTCAGCCTCCTCTTCCTTCTATCTGCCTTGTCTTGTTTCTATCAGATCATGTATCCTTGTGATATCTCTTTGTATCATATGTTGTCACGTTTCTGAATGTTAAAATCGTGCTAGGGACCGGATTTTCCTTTTATTTTTACTTGTAAGTTTTCGGTTCTAGTCGCGGTGTATCGCGAGGATGCGACAAGGTCGCGTCGTGGAGGGGAGTCACGCTATCAGGTATGCTTTATGTGTTACTATTTTGACTCATGAATCAGTTTCTGTGTGCTTCTTGGTCCATGTGGTATTGATTCGCTGTTTTGTGTCTGTTCTCATTTGATAGGGTAGTCTGTTTGAGTTTGTTGAAGACCTCTTGGTGTTTCGGGCCTCTGTTCCTATTGCGGCAGGTCGCCCTGTCGCGATAAGGTCGCGGTGTACACGGCCGCCGCGACTCTGCCCGAGGGCCATTTGGTCACCCTGTTTGATTCTCACCTATCACCTGTGCATACATTTCGGGCATTTAGGCTCATTGCATATGCTATTGAAACCCATTTGTTTAGGTTCCCCCTTGGATGAGTGAGTCCTCTCACCTACGAGCACTCATAGGCTGACTCGGGCCCACCTTCCGAGGACCTCCGTAAGACCCCGTGACCGTACGCACGTTGCGGTTCGCCAGGCTGGTTGTACCAGTTGTACCCCTTAGTCTGGGCCACCCCTTGCGTGTGAGCATACCATTCCTTAGCTTCATCGAAGGACATGAGTCCATACCCATTAAGGCCCACTTGACCGAGTGACATCCTCTTAATTAATTCATCTAAAGGTCAGTTTAAACTTAAGAAATTTGCGCTTTAAACATGACAACTTGAGTGTTCATCCCTCCTCCTCTCTATCTTTCTTGCTGTGATTGAGTCTAGGTTTTGTCTGTATCACCCCCCCTATTAGTCTTGTGGGGGGGTGTATGAGTCATTGTTTAGGGAGATCGAGTCAGTCCCCTCCTTTCTTTGTATCTGATCATAATCCCCTTTTCGACATGGATCAATTTCGGGCCCTTGCCGATAATGCTCTTCCTCTCGTGCTGCTCGAGGAGGTGGCCCACCCTCCATGGTCACACTCCCGGGGCATATCCAACCTCCCTCCGTCACTGGGATTCGATCTCGGCCTACCTCTCCTCCTGGGGGTGATGACCCCCACTCACAATTCAGCCAGCTCCTTCCCCACCTCACTCCGGACAAAGTCCGAGGTTATAGCTGTTGCCAAGGGGAAACAGCCTTTGTCCCCCGGGGTAGAATTCAGTCCGACCAGCGGATTCCTCCGCCCATGACGCTTCAACACCCCACCTTCCTTCATCAGGGGTAGATCCTACACCCCTCCGCCCTCGGGCCATTCATTTTTTGGAACCACGCTACCTTCCCCCGCAAGAGGTCCGGCCTCGATCTCCCCCAACTACATACTATACGGCCAAACAAGCTCCCCTTCCCCTTGAGAGGTCTCACTCATTCGAGCAACCTCGCTCCCTTATTTCTGCGCATGAAGTCCAGTCTCCCTCCGACTTCCTTGCGGAGTGGATGAGCATGAAGAAGGAGCTTCATGACCTCCGGGCAAATCGATCCTCGGAAGGTAGCTGATATTGCCTCTCCATCCTTCCAGTACCTCCGGGTGCCACCCCAGTCAGAGCTCCCTGTCTACCGGCGATACTCTGGGGTAGGGGACCCTTATGTTCATCTGAAAGACTTTGTCTACGAGTCGCACCACACAAGTATGACCGCCACCTCATGGCATACTTGTTCAGAAAATCCCTGGATGGTCCGGCTTTGGAATGGTTCTACTCATTGCCACCCGAGGAAGGCGAGGATTTCCAAATTGTTCAAGAGAGATTTCTGCAGCAATTCCAAGATCGGGTGGGACCCGAATATTCTTTTGTAGATCTGGTAGCTGAGAAAATGAAGCCAGAGGAGGAAGTCTCCACTTACGCTGACCGGTGGCGTTCTTTGGCCGCCAAGGTCCGCTGCCCCATGCCTGAGGAGGAGAAGGTGAAGTTGTTGATTTCCAATGCCACTCCAACCTACCGAGCCATTTTGGCCATGAACGATATTTCTACCATGCACCAGCTATATAGCCGATCCCGTTTCATTCAGACCCAACTTAAGGACTCGCCTATACACTCTATGTTTGAGACCCCCAAGGCCCGTTACACCAAGAAGCCGCAAGGCCCAGTCACCGAGGGATCCAAACCAATGAACAAGTAGGTGCAGTTAGCAATCCCCAAGGCCCGGTAGGTAGGTCTCCCTACACCCAGCAAGCCCAGCAGCCATGGAACAACAACAACAATAGACAGCCACTTCCCCAAGGATAAATCCTCCCCAAGATCAGCGCCAGTACTCCCAGGTCCCTCCACCTCAAAATGGCTACGCCCCTAGGAGCCTAATGGACCCAAAAGAGCCCAATACCCTCCTTTGCCCGAGTCCCTGGCCGACATCTTTGCCGCCCTCATGTCCCTGAATGCCCTGAGACTCCCTCCTGAGAAGGCGAACTGGAATATGCGGCCGCCGATCAAACAAAAAGTACTGTCTACCATCGCCATCCGGGCCATAATGTGTCAGATTGTTTTTAGTTCCGGGACATGATATATGATCTTCATGAGCAAAACAAATTGTTGGGTAGAGATGAAAAGATTAATCCAGACTCTGAGGGGACAACAGGGTCAGAGGCAACAACAGCAAAGCAGAGGCGACAACAGCCGCCGCAGCACAGCAACAACAACAACAACAACAACAACAGCAATACCAACCCTTCCAATAACAATATCAGCAACAACAACAGCCGCAGCGGCCGGCAAATGACCTAGGCATAATCCGCAACCCCATGCCACAACATCAGCCCGCTCCAAAACCCCAGCCAGCTCCACCACCTCCTCCACCCGCACATGATACCCTGTCATCCACCATCCACCACCAGAAGCTCAGTGGGCCTTCGATGACAACAGAAGTGGGCCAGCTTCTGGTTATTTCCCACGTCACACCCACTACCTCCGCGCCTACATCCACCGTACCTCCCTCCTTCACACCCCACATTGCTACCATCACCTCACCATCCTATTCTCCCGTCATGTCACCCATCATCCGTCCACCGGCGACAATCTTTCTCCTTTACGCCAGCACCCTTACTAGCAACCCTTCTATCCTTGACACCGCAACCCCTCCACTCCACCATAATCTTGCCCTCGGAGCAGGTGAATGTTCCATCAGATGTACCCTAACGCATCCGTGCCCATGCCAGTCAACCGCCCAACAAACCAGCAACCAGCAGCAGCAAGATATGGAAGAAATTGATCTGGTCCCGGGGACTCATCAATTGATATCCTGAAGCATTTGGATCAAACCCCCACCAAGATTTCCATACTAGAGTTAATCAAAAGATCACAGACTCATCAAGATGCCCTAAGGGCCTTTCTGCAAAGGGTCATGGTCAGTGAAGACATGAACCCGGATAATCTGCCTTCAGTGCTCTCGATTGTAAACAAAGGACCCACTATTACCTTTGATGGTGGTGAGTCGGCTGCCCCAGAAGCCAGAAAAATGCCCTTGTGTGTGACACTCACCATAAACAAAGTGGCCGTCGATGCAGCTCTAGTGGACACGGAGCGTCTATCAATGTTTGTCCATTAAGCACCCTTAGAGCATGCAATATTCGGAACGTCAACTGCAGCCCACCCCCACCACAATCGCTGCTTCTGACAATTCACGACGTGCCTGCCATGGAGTCATCACATTACAAGCAGAATGGGGCCACTAGTCATGTCAGTGGAGTTCTATGTATTGAACATTGATCATACTTACAAGGCCATCTTGGGGCACCCATGGATTGAATCATTAGGGGCAGTGCCATCTACATCGCATCATGTTTGAAGGTCCCCTTTCAAGGGCGATAGTCAAGGTGAAAAGCGTGGCAACGACACATACAGTAGAAGCAGTTGAGAGGGTGCTGCCATCAGTATGGCCATCCAATAAGCCGTTATCTCTGTGCTTGATGTCAACTATACTTGGGCCTATACTTTCTCTTCTAATCGCCCAATTGGGTCTCCCCCTGTATGGCAGTCAGGAGAGAAGTGAGCACAAATATAAAGGGGGGGAATATGTTTAGACTGGGTTATCAGTCAGGAAAAGGCCTGGGTGCCCATCTCCAAGGGAACCAAGACTGTGGCCAGCACTAAGAAATTCACAAAACATGGCCTCGGATATTCAAAATGGGCTGCTTTCTCATTTCCTTCACAATCGGACCATGGCCCACTTACCTGGTCCTTGTATGAACACTTCGTCAGAGGGCCGTGCAGCCCAGATACAAACTACTACAGAGGCGCTAAAATCAGCTTACCAGTCCTTAAGAGCAGCGGCCCAATAAGAAGAAGAGAGCCAAAGACCCAGATCAGGAAGATGTCATCTCATCAGTCAGTCTGCTATTTAAAGAACCAGAAGATGAGGCAGTAGAGTCGGAATTAGAAGACCTTGTTTATGCAGTCAATCGTATGTTCAGCGAAGGAGACATGCCGCAAGTAGCAGTATTATCAGCATCAGCAATCACCACCAAGCGACAGTTGCTTGGATTTGGTGAGGAAAGTCAGCCAACCAACTCAACCGTTTTAGCAAAGGAGCTCTGGCTAGGGTTTTCCCGACCTCCCATTCATCTTATTTCATCCATACTTGTTATAATTTTGATGTTATTCCCTTGTCTCTCCCCTTTATTATTCATTCTCTACCGATGCGTTGAAGCGTTAATTAACTTCACCTCTTCACCATTTTCTTTAATGGCTCGGTTCGTCTTTCTCCCGAAAGCGTTTTAATGTAATGTAGTTCCTTCATCAGAAAATTAGAAAATCCAAAAAAAATGGAAAATCCAAACTAAAAAAAAATATATCTATATATCTAAGAAAAATCAAAAAATCGAAAAATATGTGTGTCCCCCCCATCATCTTCTCTCTTCTTTCTTCGGACGGCGATCCCCGCTTTCCTCTCCCCTTTCTTCGAACGGCGATCCCCGTTCTCCTTCCTGTTCATCGGACGGCGATCCCGTGTCTTTACTCTTTTCTCCCTGCTTTCTGCTCCAACTGTTAATTTCCCTACTCCCTGACGGCGATCCCCGTCATCCCTGCGTTTTCCTCTACTCCGACGGCGTCTCACCGTCACCCCGCACTCCTGCTCTCCTTCGTCGCGATCCCCATCACTCTGCACTCCTCCTCTCCTCTCAGGCGGCGATCCCCACCCTTCTCCTCTCTCTGTGCAAACCGTGCCTTCGTCTGACTGACCGACATGGTCACATTGGGCATTCTGGGCGAGGGGCCTTCTGTTCCCCTGCGCCGTTCCTGCGGCCAGCACCCTGAGCTCGGTTGGGCCCGCCTCTTCCTCACCCATCGGAGGATCCTCGCGGCCCTGCCGCACCGTTTCCTGCTCATTTCAATAAACCTCTGGACAATTCTCCAGAATCTCCTGTAAATATGGGCTTAGTTTAGATCGAGGGTAGAATCTAGCAAGTCCTCGTTCCCATCTAGAAAGAAGAAGGTAATGGCATACCCCGAGATATCTGCTGACTAGTTCAAAGGTGTGGCGCTCTTCTAGCTGTCAAAAGAGTTCGTCCAGGAAGTAGTTTTGAACTTAGAGGATTCACATGTAGAGGAAGGACTAGACGATGGTTTTGGAATTTATGAAATCGTAGCCGAAGGAGACCCATTAAATGAGAATGATTGTGAGATAGAGGATGTTGTTGAGGCGTATGCTAGTGGTATGAGGAAATTCGATGAACCCTACCTCAGCAGTCGATGAGCCCACCAAAGAGGTAAACGTGGGAACTGAGAGGACCCCAGGCTTTTAACCATAGTCCACCTCCCTCCCGAAGAAGGAAGAAGCGCTCATAGAAATATTGAGGGAGTTTAAGGATTCCTTTGCCTGGTCCTAAGATGACATGGCCGGCATTGACCCTGATTTGGTGGAACACAAGTTAAGGAGGTTCCTCCCCCACATCGCTTTGAAAATGAAAGAGGAATTGATAAACTACACAAGGCTAAGTTCATCCGTGTAGTCCTCTATCCATTGTGGGTGGCGAACATCGTCCTAGTCATGAAGAAGGACGGAAGGGTGCAATCTGCATAGACTTCTGGGACTTAAATAAACATGTCCTAAAGATGTTTCCCCCTACCTCACTTGGACGTTCTGATTGATAATACTGCAGGGTTCGAAACTCTATCATTTATGAATGGTATTCAGGCTACAATCAAATTCGTCTAGCCCCGGAGGATCAAGAGAAAACCTCCTTCACCCCCCATGGGGAACATATATGCTATGTGGTCATGCCATTTGGATGAAAGAATGCCGCGCCACTTATCAAAGAGAATGTTAGCTATCTTCCACGACATGATTCATATTGATGTTGAAGTCTACTGGATTTATCGTTGTGAAGTCTCGGACCAGAAGAGGACACTCCTCCGTGCTTGCCACGGTATTTCGCCGTGCGCAAGAATATCAGTTAAAGATGAATCCAAAGAAGTGCGTATTCAAGGTTTCTTCGGGCAAGTTGTTAGGCTTCATAGTGCAAACGGGGATTCAAATAGACCCACACAAGGCCAAGACTAATGTAACGTGTGACGGCCCTCGTTACACCGGTACGGTTATACCAACCCACGTCGATAGCGAGAGTCCTCACAGTGGGACATTTACCCAACGATACAAACAGCTGAGATACACGCGAATATAAATAACAGAGTAGCGGAAGTAAAAGAGAACTATCTCCATTCATTCATCATCCACATTAAACATACATGCAGTTACAATTTGCAAAAAGGAACTAAAATTCACATGATTTAATTTGCTGAAATAGAATACACAATGTCCACATATTACATTCTTTTAATGATAGTTCTAATACAATGTCCAAGTACATACTAAGAAGTACACACAATCACAAGGATCTCAAAAGCTGGCTAGTCTCCACGCTCGGAGTCCGCCTTGTTGCCTCCTCCTCCGAGGGTAGGTGTCACCAACTATACCTGTACGCCGAAGCAAGGAGTGAGTCCAGGGACTCAGCAAGTAACACTATGCATGATATACACGTACAAGTCCTAGTGGTTTCTACACACACATTACACTTTACAACACATAGCATGCTAGTCCATTTAAGTTTTCAACCTATCATGAAGGTTCTACAATTTTATACATGACGCATGCTTTCAGATTTCAAAATAACATTCACCTATCACATGGTCTCTATTCAATTCACTCATGGACTTTAATCAAAAGTGAGAGCTATTGACATGAACATTTACATACATGAACGGGGAACATAATTAGCATGGATTCCACATGTTCTTAAGTACATACATAACTTTTTATCATACTTTAGGTTGCTGGTTTCACATGGTTCAATGACTATAAACCTACACATGAAAGCTACAACGTTGCTTAAACATAACACATGAACAATCCATCATGCCATTTTACTCACATACTCATTTGTTGTCCCTAACATGGATTCTAAACACTTTTGCACACATAAACATGAGAATAATGACATGCATTTTCTGAATTCACTTGGTTTCAGATTTAGTTTCACATGGTTTCTATAACACATTTACATATCTAAGATTTCACATTTTTCTTTACACTAGTTCCTCTTTTCACAATTACACTTTACACATACACATTCACATATCACTTACACATTTACACATGGTCACATACACTTTACACATTACACTTTACACTATATTTTAGTGCCGTGACACATAGTCCAAACCACCAAAGAAGGACACATTCACATCACATAACACATAGACACCATCTAGGCAATTCAATGGTGACTCTTGGACTGCGCAGACCGGGAGAACAAGTCTCCACCCTAACCAGTGGTACTTGTCCACCTCCAGGATTTCCCCCTAATGCCCTTAGGGTCACTTAACACATGAACTTTCTCAGGGGGACTTTTCCCTGATACGGCTCCACTGCCTTCTCGGAAGCAGTATCACATTGGCACAGTTTACACTTTTACACATTTACCGTTTTAACATGGTTTTACACTTGACACTCTTCATTTCATTCACACTTTCTTACTCACATGAACACCTCTGTTTTCCTAACATGGTACTACAGAGTTTTCAAGATTCCACATAGTAAACACACCAATCATGCTGGTTTAAACAAAATCAAATCACATTACGATCACATGTACGAATTATTCATATTTCACATGAAAACACATAACTTTTTTTACTGTTCCAATTGACCTGAAATTTTAACCACATGCTGTTTTCGGGTTCAAAATCATACCCTCAATTTTTCAGATTTTTCTGAGCTAAATAGGATTTACAGAAAATCAAACACCTAATTAGCACATTATTCACAATTCGTTAACATGGAATTTACACATCATGCAATTTACCACTTGCTGTTTAGCCATAAGCTACAACATATGCATGAATTAGAGTACAACATTCCCTAATTCATACATCTATGGATTTAACACTACGAATCATTTTTACATACTTCTATTCTATCGAACCGAAACTATTACAAATTGCACAATCATGGATAAGTTTCCTAAATTTGCAACACACATGCTGACCCACAATCTTCATGATTAACCGAAATCAAGGCATTCAACTAACTCTAGTCATGGAACATGGGTTTGCAAAATTATCTACAAGTCATGCTCACAAGATTAAGACACCATTTTTCCACATTCACCATCACCCACATTCATTCACAACCACAATGCACAATATACATAGCTTATAGGAATACCATATATCCTCATCACGGAAATCATAACGAAATTAACGTATAAGAGGGACAGAACAGCTCACTGTTCTGTCCTGAAGAACTAGACGGCGGTCTCTGGCCGCTGACTCAGAGTCAGCGGCATGGTCGATGGACGCCAAGGAAGAACTGGGCGTCCAGGGACCTTGCCGTTACTCAGGTCTGTGCAGAAACACAGACCCGAGCTCTAAAATTCGGGTGAAATGGGGGGGTCTAGGACTCGAGGAAAATTTCACAAAAATCATAAAAACCTCCTAGACTCATACGGGGACACCATAGATAGGTCACTTGCCTCTCTAAAAATCCTCCAAGAGTTTTATGGCTCGAAGAAGACCTCCTTGGGCAGTTCCAAGAAGTTGCAGAAGCACCTCCAAGATCGCCTTCCTCCGAGCTCCTGGTTGATCTCCACGCTGAGGGGATGATGGGGAGCCTTCCCCTATGCTTCAACTTCCTCCTTGATGCAGAAGATCTCCAAATCCAACTTCAAGGGGTCGGATTTTAGGGTTCTAAAGTGGGTTTTTCTCACAGAATGCTCTAGGGTTTTCTCTCTTCTTCTCTCCTCTTGCAAGGGTGAAAGTGAGAAGTGGGGAGAGGCCATTTCGGGTTCAGCATGTAGGAGAGGCCTCACCCACTCACCATGCCGATTAGACAGCCTTAGAGCCGTTGGGGGACATCCCCCCAATGGTTGCCATGCCTTTTTCAGAAGATAGCAGCTCTGCTGCGCATGCAGGCCAGAGAAGTCGACGTCCAGATCGCTAGACGCCGGAATTAGGGTTGGCGTCCAGGACTGGACGCTAACACCACCTCAACGGCCTGGGGATTGACGCCAAAAGGGCCTTCGGCCAGAACCCTAATTTATGTAGAAACCATGCATACCAAGCTTCTATACATGCAATGTGTACATGGTATTATATTCACACTATCATCATGCAATACATACATTATTTACGTTTAATATAAACACATGTACACGTATTTATACTATTTTAATATCCACGTAAATACGTACATACATACTCAACACAATATACACACATAAATACGAAAAATACGACGGAAATTCGAGGGTCTTACACCCTCTCCCCCTAAAGAAACTTCGTCCTCGAAGTTAGAACGACACTACTCAAACAAAAGGGGATACTTCTTCTTCATCGCATCCTCAAGCTCCCACGTAGCCTCCTCACGCGAGAAGTTCCGCCATAGAACTTTCACCGACGCGATACTCTTGTTCGGAGATGCTGAACCTTCCGGTCAAGAATGGCTACTGGCTGCTCGCATACGAAAGATCTGGCTGATCTCCACTGGCTCATGACTAATCACATGAGACGGATCTCGGACATACTTCCTGAGCATAGATACGTGGAATACCGGGTGAACGCTAGCCAAGCTGGGGGTAAAGCTATCTCGTACGCCAGTTGCCCAAACGTCTGAGAATCCTATGGGCCAATGAACCTAGGGCTTAGCTTGCTATGCCTGCCAAATGACAACTCCACGAGTAGGCGATATCTTCAAGAAGACATGATCGCCAACCTCGAACTCCAAATCCTTTCTCCTGTTGTCGGCATAACTCTTCTGCCTATCCTGTGCCGCAACAAGCCTTTTCCTGATAAGCTGAATCTTATCCGAAGTTTCCTGAACCAACTCCGGTCCGATCAACTGCCTATCACCAGTCTCCTCCCAACATAAAGGAGATCTGCAGGGCCTACCATACAACGCCTCGAATGGAGCCATTCCAATACTAGCATGAAAGCTGTTGTTGTATGCGAACTCCCCAAGAGGTAAATGACGCTCCCAATCATCCTTCCAATCCAGAACACACGCTCTCAACATGTCCTCGAGCGTCTGGATAGTCCTCTCGGACTGTCCATCGGTCTGGGGATGAAACGCCGAACTGAGCTTAAGCTCCGAACCTAACGCATCCTGAAGACCCTTCCACAATCTCGAAGTAATCTCGGATCTCGATCCGAAATGATCGACTTCGGCACACCATGCAATCTAACGATACCGCTAACATACAATCTAGCTAAGCTCTCTACTGACTGCTTCTTCTTCATAGGTAAGAAATGAGCAGTCTTCGAGAATCTATCTACAACTACCCAAATCGAGTCATTGCCCTTCTAGATCGAGGCAAACCCGATACGAAATCCATAGTGACAGCTTCCCACTTCCATACGGGGATATCCATCCTCTGCATAAGGCCGGATGGTCGCTGCCGCTCGGCTTTCACCTGCTGACATACTAGACATCTAGACACATAATCCGCAACATCCTTCTTCATGCCGGACCACCAAAATGATCTCTTCAGGTCTTGATACATCTTAGTGTTACCCGGATGAATAGAGAATCGCGATCTATGAGCCTCCGCTAACACATGCTCACGGACATCTACTACATCGGGGACACAAACGCGGTGCTGAAATCTAATCACACCGTCCTCATCACGAGCAATGCCCGCCTTACCCACTAACTCTAACAATCTAGGATCGGCTTTCTGCTGCTCAATCACCTCATCCAAGACTGAGGATCTAAGGGATAGCTGAGCTACAAAAGCCTGACACAACGATGGCTCTAACTCGGTCATAGAGCACGCTGCATCCTCCAACATCTTCCAATCCTGCTGGAGCGAAGACCTCTTCCTACTAAGAGCATCCGCTACGACGTTCGCCTTTCCAGGATGATACTGAAGGTCGAAGTCATAGTCCTTCAAGAACTCAATCCATCTTCTCTGCCTCAGGTTTAATTCCTTTTGGGAGAAAAGATACCTCAAGCTCTTGTGGTCGGTAAACACCTCAAATCTGACACCATAAAGATAGTGCCTCCAGATCTTTAGTGCATGAACCACAGCTGCTAGCTCTAAATCATGAGTCGGATAGTTCCTCTCATGCTCCTTCAACTGACGAGAAGCATAAGCTACTACCCTCTCTTGCTGCATGAGCACACAGCCTAAACCAATCCGAGATGCATCCGTATAAATGGCAAAGCCTTCTAGACCACTGGGCAATACCAATACCGGAGCAGAAGTAAGCTTAGCCTTCAATAGCTGAAAGCTGCGCTCACATGCCTCAGACCATACGAACTTCTCACCCTTTCTGGTCAGCTTTGTCATAGGGGCGGCGATGGATGAGAAACCCTCAATGAATCGCCGATAGTAACCAGCTAACCCAAGGAAACTACGAATCTCCGAAGGAGTCTTGGGAACATCCCAATCCATAACTGCCTGGATCTTTGCTGGATCAACAGCTACACCAGCGCCGGAGATAACATGCCCGAGAAAGTGAACCTCGCGCAACCAGAACTCGCACTTGCTGTACTTTGCATACAGTTTGTGCTCACGGAGAACCTCTAAGACTAACCTCAAATGCTGACGATGTGTGGTCTCATCCGGAGAATAGACCAACACGTCATCAATAAACACAACAACAAAGCTATCTAAATACGGACTAAACACCCGGTTCATGAGATCCATGAACGCTGCAGGGGCGTTGGTCAATCCGAAAGGAAGAACCAAAAACTCATAATGTCCATAACGGGTTCTAAATGCCGTCTTGGACACATCCTCACTCCTAATCCTCAACTGATGATAACCAGATCGCAAGTCAATCTTGGAAAAGACTGATGCCTCTCGCAACTGGTCAAACAGATCATCAATCCGAGGTAAGGGATACCTGTTCTTCACCGTCACCTGGTTTAGCTTCCTATAATCGATGCACAACCGAAGTGACCCGTCTTTCTTCTTGACGAATAATACAGGCGCGCCCCAAGGGGAAACACTGGGGCGAATAAATCCCTTATCGAGCAATTCTTGCAATTGCTTCCTCAACTCGGCTAATTCTGCAGGGGCCATCCGATATGGGGCCTTCGAGATAGGAGAGGTGCCTGGAAGCAACTCTATAGTGAACTCTATCTCCCTATCCGGTGGCAATCCAGACAAGTCATCGGGAAAGACATCTGGAAAGTCCTGCACCACATCGATCTCTGCAAGAGTCAGTGACGAACCAGCATCGGGTACTAGCATAACGCTGGCAAGAAATGCGTCACAACCCTTGTTCACCATGCGCATCGCCTTCATGGCAGAGATGACTAACTTTCCCGCTAAGTTCTTTGGCAAGGGATGAGAGAACTCATCCTCACCAGGAATGCGGAAAACAATCTTCTTTCTACGACAATCCACTAACGCATAGTGCTCCTCTAGCCAATCCAGACCAAGGATACAATCATAATCCTTCATCTTTAGCAAGAAGAAACACCCATCTAGGAACCTATCCTCAATGCACACAGGTAACGACGGAATGCACTTCCTAGTCGATACCGTACCCGCAGGGGTGTGCACAGACAAAGGGACCTCTAACTCCTCAGACTCTATGCCTGACTCTAGGGCTAACTGCCTAGCGAACCGCTCGGAAATGAACGAGTGAGTAGCACCCGTATCAAACAAAACCCGAGCGTGCACACCGAAAAGTAAAACTGTACCTTCGGTGACATGCTCCGCCTGCTCGGCGTCCTCACGAGCTAACGCAAACACTCGAGCTGGGGCTCGAGGCCTTCCTGGTCGTCCTGTAGCTGGCGCGGCTGCCGCTACTGCTGGTACTGGCGCTCCTCGCTGAGCTTCCTGCTGAAGTCTTGGGCAATCCTTGATCTTGTGGTCGCTGCTCCCACACTTTAGGCATCTACCCGCTATTAACCAACACTCCGAACCTCCATGGGTCTTCCCACATGGGGACACTCCTTCTTCGCACCGGGGAACGTACAGAGGGTACCTGATAGTTGCTGACTGCCACTTGTTTCTGCGGTGTCTGGTACACCGTCTTCCTCTTGTCTTGCCGCTGGAAAGTTGCTGCCGGCCTCTTCTGCGAAGCCTTCTTCTCCTCTAGATACTGCTCCATTTCTCCCTCCTGTCTGCAGGCTGCGCTGAGGGCCTCGTCTAGCGTGCGGTGGTCGAACGCCACGAGCCTCGTCCTCAGTGATGGTTTGAGACCCATCACGAATTTCTTGGTCTTCCTGCGCTCATCCTCTACTATGTGCGGTGCATATTTAGAGAGTTCAGAAAACCTTGCCTCGTATTCTAACGGTCATCGATCCTTGCGTCAGGGAAAGGAATTCTTGCTCCATCTTGTCCTGGATGTGCTCTGGGACGAACTTGGCTCGGAAGAGCCTCACGAACGCGTCCCACGCCACATCTACTGCTCCGTCCTCGAAGCGCGTACGCAGTAGGGAGGACCACCATACATCAGCTCTCTCCTGCAACACACCTTCATAAGCTCTAACTAACAAATAACAACCAACATTCAAGCATAAACTAAAGCATACCTGTAGCATGTAGGTGGCTAAGGTCACCTTGTCCTCGTCAGGACACCTGATAGCTCGGAAGATTTTCTCGATCTCCCTCATCCAGCTTTCTGCCAAAAGCGGATCACTCTCCCCCTTAAAAGAGGGTGGGGTCATCCTCTTGAATCGCTCCATGATGGAAGGTCCACCATGGTCCTGAGCTGGGGCCTGAGCCTGCTACATTAAACAACAAGCAATATACAATAAACACAATATCATACAATTCAAATAGCAGACTACTTAGTTGTTTTATTATTTACCTGGGCCTCCAACTGGGCCTGGAGTGCTGCCTGAGTGTGTGCCTGGGTCTGCATGGCTTGCACCAGACCTTGCATGAACACTCCATAATCCACTGGCGGTGGTGGGGGAAGCACAGGACCCTGTGGGGCCGGGGCCTGCTGCTCCGCCCGCTCCTCACGCCTCTGCTCGTCGTCGCGAGCTGGCGCACCTCCACGTCGTCCACGGGAAGCCATGGCTGTAATAAAATTTCAGCCACCATTAGAGCTAGGTTACTAAGTTTTCTAACCATTTTCTTATCTATTTTTCACTTCTATTAGTGTTTTCTACACATGTGGACATACTTAGCATGCAATGGGGATGATGACTTAGGTATATTCATGTGTAATCTCAACCGGTCGCTCTGATACCAATCTCTGTGACGGCCCTCGTTACACCGGTACGGTTATACCAACCCACGTCGGTATAGCGAGAGTCCTCACAGTGGGACATTTACCCAACGATACAAACAGCTGAGATACACGCGAATATAATAACAGAGTAGCGGAAGTAAAAGAGAACTATCTCCATTCATTCATCATCCACATTAAACATACATGCAGTTTACAATTTGCAAAAAGGAACTAAAATTCACATGATTTAATTTGCTGAAATAGAATACAAATGTCCACATATTACATTCTTTTAATGATAGTTCTAATACAATGTCCAAGTACATACTAAGAAGTACACACAATCACAAGGATCTCAAAAGCTGGCTAGTCTCCACGCTCGGAGTCCGTCTCTGCTGCCTCCTCCGAGGGTACGGTGTCACCAACTATACCTGTACGCCGAAGCAAGGAGTGAGTCCAGGGACTCAGCAAGTAACACTATGCATGATATACACGTACAAGTCCTAGTGGTTTCTACACACACATTACATTTACAACACATAGCATGCTAGTCCATTTAAGTTTTCAACCTATCATGAAGGTTCTACAATTTTATACATGACGCATGCTTTCAGATTTCAAAAATAACATTCACCTATCACATGGTCTCTATTCAATTCACTCATGGGACTTTAATCAAAACGTGAGAGCTATTGACATGAACAATTTACATACATGAACGGGGAACATAATTAGCATGGATTCCACATGTTCTTAAGTACATACATAACTTTTAATCATGCTTTAGGTTGCTGTTTCACATGGTTCAATGACTATAAACCTACACATGAAAGCTACAACGTTGCTTAAACATACACATGAACAATCCATCATGCCATTTTACTCACATACTCATTTGTTGTCCCTAACATGGATTCTAAACTTTTGCACACATAAACATGAGAATAATAATGCATTTTCTGAATTCACTTGGTTTCAGATTTAGTTTCACATGGTTTCTATAACACATTTACATATCTAAGATTTCACATTTTTCTTTACACTAGGTTCCTCTTTTCACATGTTTACACTTTACACATACACATTCACATATCACTTACACATTTACACATGGTCACATACACTTTACACATTACACTTTACACATATTTTAGTGCCGTGACACATAGTCCAAACCACCAAAGAAGGACACATTCACATCACATAACACATAGACGCCATCTAGGCAATCAATGGTGACTCTTGGACTGCGCAGACCGGGAGAACAAGTCTCCACCCTAACCAGTGGTACTTGTCCACCTCCAGGATTTCCCCCTAATGCCCTTAGGGTCACTTAACACAATGAACTTTCTCAGGGGGACTTTTCCCTGATACGGCTCCACTGCCTTCTCGGAAGCAGTATCACATTGGCACAGTTTACACTTTTACACATTTACCGTTTTACACATGGTTTTACACTTGACACTCTTCATTCATTCACACTTTCTTACTCACATGAACACCTCTGTTTTCCTAACATGGTACTACAGAGTTTTCAAGATTCAACACATAGTAACACACAATCATGCTGGTTTAAACAAAATCAAATCACATTTCGATCATATGTACGAATTATTCATATTTCACATGAAAACACATAACTTTTTATTTACTGTTCCAATTGACCTGAAATTTTAACCACATGCTGTTTTCGGGTTCCAAATCATACCCTCAATTTTTCAGATTTTTCTGAGCTAAATAGGATTTACAGAAAATCAAACACCTAATTAGCACATTACTCACAATTTACGTTAACATGGAATTTACACATCATGCGATTTACCACTTGCTGTTTAGCCATGAGCTACCAACATATGCATGAAATTAGAGTACAACATTTCCCTAATTCATACATCTATGGATTTAACACTACGAATCATTTTTACATACTTCTATTCTATCGAACCGAAACTATTAACAAATTGCACAATCATGGATAAGTTTCCTAAATTTGCAAACACACATGCTGACCCACAATCTTCATGATTAAACCGAAATCAAGGCATTCAACTAACTCTAGTCATGGAACATGGGTTTGCAAAATTATCTACAAGTCATGCTCACAAGATTAAAGACACCATTTTTCCACATTCACCATCACACACATTCATTCACAACCACAATGCACAATATACATAGCTTATAGGAATACCATATATCCTCATCACGAAATCATAACGAAATTAACGTATAAGAGGGACAGAACAGCTCACTGTTCTGTCCTGAAGAACTAGACGGCGGTCTCTGGCCGCTGACTCAGAGTCAGCGGCATGGTCGATGGACGCCAAGGAAGAACTGGGCGTCCAGGGACCTTGCCGTTTACTCAGGTCTGTGCAGAAACACAGACCCGAGCTCTGAAATTCGGGTGAAATGGAGGGTCTAGGACTCGAGGAAAATTTCACAAAAATCATAAAAACCTCCTAGACTCATACGGGGATACCATAGATAGGTCACTTGCCTCTCTAAAAATCCTCCAAGAGTTTTATGGCTCGAAGAAGACCTCCTTGGGCAGTTCCAAGAAGTTGCAGAAGCACCTCCAAGATCGCCTTCCTCCGAGCTCCTGGTTGATCTCCACGCCGAGGGGATGATGGGGAGGCCTTCCCCTATGCTTCAGCTTCCTCCTTGATGCAGAAGATCTCCAAATCCAGCTTCAAGGGGTCGGATTTTAGGGTTCTAAAAGGGGTTTTTCTCACAGAATGCTCTAGGTTTTTCTCTCTTCTTCTCTCCTCTTGCAAGGGTGAAAGTGAGAAGTGGGGAGAGGCCATTTCGGGTTCAGCATGTAGGAGAGGCCCTCACCCACTCACCATGCCGATTAGACAGCCTTAGAGCCGTTGGGGGACATCCCCCCAATGGTTGCCATGCCTTGTTTCAGAAGATAGCAGCTCTGCTGCGCATGCAGGCCAAGAAGTCGACGTCCAGATCGCTAGACGCCGAATTAGGTTGGCGTCCAGACTGGACGCTAACACCACCTCATGGCCTGGGGATTGACGCCAAAAGGGCCTTCGGCAAACCTAATTTATGTAGAAAACCATGCATACCAAGCTTCTATACATGCAATGTGTACATGGTATTATATTCACACTATCATCATGCATATACATACATATTTACGTTTAATATAAACATGTACACGTATTTATACTATTTTAATATCCACGTAAATACGTACATACATACTCAACATAATATACAGACATAAATACGAAAAATACGACGGAAATATGAGGGTCTTACAAAATGCCTCCTTCCAAGAACATATCTAAGCTTCGAGGTTTGATTGGTCGGCTCCAGTTCATAAGGAGATTCATATCTCAGCACTCTCAAAGGTGTCGTCCCTTCTATGAACTATTGAAAGGAGGAGTCAGCTTTGAATGGAATGCCGAGTGCCAAGAGGCCTTTGATGAGCTCAAGAGTTACCTTATGAATCCTCCCGTGCTTCAGGCGCCCATCCCTGGGAAACCCTTGATCCTGTATCTGTCAACTATTGAGGACTCCCTAGGAGTTGTCCTAGCTCAGCATGATGAATCCAGCAAAGAAAGGGCAGTCTATTACCTATCTAGGCTCTTCAATTCCTCCGAGCTCAAACTCACTACAATGGAGAAAACATGTGCAGCGCTAGTTTGGGTAGTGCAGAAATTGAAGCACTACTTCCTAGCTCATAAGGTGAGTTTGATTTCCAGAATGGATCCTATTAGGTATCTCCTTGAGAAGCCAGTCCTCGCCGACAGATTGGCACGCTGGCAAAGCTTCCTCTCCCATTTGATATTTCCTTCATAGTTCAGAAAGCCATAAAAGGGTATGCCATTGCTGAGCACCTTGCTCACCTTCCTCTTCCCCATAGTGACACGGTTCAAGAGGAATTCCCCGATGAAACCTGTCACTTATTTCCGCGATCCTTCTGGTCGCTCACACTCGATGGGGCTCTCAATTCTAGGGGACGGGGCATAGGAGCTATCTTGCTTACCCTAGAAGGATCACCATTCCTCTAGCCTATCAGCTTCATTCTATGCCACCAACAACATCTCCTAGTATGAGGCTCTCCTTGCCGGTCTTAAGCTCGCCTATCTCTTAGGCGCGCGTCATCTCTAGATTATAGGAGACTCTCAGCTCGTTCTTTGGCAAGTCCTTTCTACCTATCGCACTCGTGACCCTAAACTCAAGCCCTATCAAGATCTGGTTTCTCTCCTAGCCAAGCAATTCCATCAACTCATCTACATTCATACTCCTCGTTCTCAAAATATTCTGGCCGATGCCCTCGCATCCCTGGCCTCCTCTCTCTCCTTCCCTCTCAACCGCAGCACTGAGACAATCACCATTCAAAGGTTAGAAGCTCCCTCCACTCAGGATCCTTGGTTCATTAACCTTAGGAGATCTCTAGTTTTGAACGCAGAGAGAAAAGAAGCGAAGGAGTTATTGCTTGTGGAGCTAGGAGAGATGATAGAGGAAGAAAGGCCGTGGTACCATGAAATTGAGCAATATTACAGAGACGGTACCTTTCCCGAAGAAGCTGAAGTGGAGGACAGGCGAGCTATCCGTAGAGCGGCGTTGAGGTATACCCTAGTTGGTGAAGTTCTCTACAGACGCGCTCTAAATGGAATGCTCTCCTCCGATGTGGACAGATGAAGAAGCTTGGAAGATTGTGGAAGGATCCCATTCCAGCGAGTGTGGAGGGCATGTGAATAGCCAGATGTTGGCTAAAAAGATTCTTAGGCAGGGCTATTACTGGCCAACCCTAGAAGAAGACTGTGCCACCTACGTTCGTAGGTGTGTCAAGTGCCAAGTCCATACCGATAAAATCCTGCTCCATCCTCCTCTTTATATCCTCTATCTTCTCCTTGACTCTCTCCATGTGGGCCTTTGATATCATCAGCCTCTTGGTGATCCTAATGCTCAGGTAAAACAAAAATCTTTCATCCTCACTGCTACCGAGTACTTCACCAAATGGGCCGAAGCTGAAGCATTTGCAAAGATCAAAGGTTCAACCGTGTGCAGATTCATCATGAGGAATATCATCGCGTAGTTCGGAGTGCCAAGCAGCCTCGTCACCGACAATGGGTCTCAGTTCATATCACAAGATCTTCAAGACATCTGTAAGAAGTTTAACATTTCTTTGCATCATTCGTCTCCTTACTATCCGCAGGGCAACGGCCAGGCCGAAGCCACGAACAAAACACTTTTGAAAATTCTAAAGAAAACTTGTGAGTCTAATAAATTTGCGGATTGGCCAGAAAAGTTAGTTGAGGCTCTGTGGGCCTACCGCACCTCCGTCCGCACGCCCACCGGACAAACTCCGTTCTCACTTACTTATGGGATGGAGGCGGTATATGTCCACACGACGATCTAAGAGTCCAGCTAGACAAAGAACTCAATCCCGATGAACATCGGGAGGCGTTACTGGTACAACTAGAACGCTTAGACGAACGGCGCCTGGCCGCGGCCGATCATGTGCTCGCATATCAAATAGATTCTTAAGGTCTTTTCAAAAGAAAGTGATTGAGTGAAAATTTCAACAAGGAGGTATGGTTTTGAAGCGAATTTTCATAAAACCTGGAAGTCCAAGGTCCAAATTGTCAGCAAATTGGGAAGGGCCGTACGTTGTTAAGGAAGTGTACCCCGGAAATGCGTATAGGCTAGTTAATGCCGAAGGTGAGGAGCTCTCTCACCCATGGAATGGGCTGTACCTTAAAAGATTCTACCCTAATATTGATAACAACACCAATTTGCAAAAGAGAATATTGTTTGGCCATGTGCCTCACCTCCCCTCATTGTGGTGAATGATCTCTATGTCCGGCCACACACACAACACGACAACTTAAGGTCAACTCCCCTTTGTTTATGGTGTTTTCATTCAGCCCTCTGTAGGAAATCTGAGGTCGTTTCTCTTCTCACTCAGACGAGGTCTAGAGGCAAAGGGAAAGCTAGCACGTAGACCAGCATGCGGTGTGTATCATATGTATGAAGTCTCAAAGAGGGACGGTCAATTCAAAGGAAAAGCAAAAAAGGAAAGGAAACAAAGTAAAATAAAAATGCTAAAAAATAGGGGCATGTCAAAAAGTGGCAGTACAGTTCCCCGCGGGACGCCCTTGAGCACGGTCGTACGCATGCCCCCCCCCCCCCAATTCAAAAAAGAGCAATGACCTTAAAGTCCTTGGACAACAGACAGATTGCACATGTGACATACCCATTGCAAATCTTACAAGCCAGTAAACCCAACCCCAAGACCAAGTCTTGTCTCATTACTAATCTTCCTATTCTCCCTAGAAGACCAAAGGACTCCCACATCTGGTCTGTGTTAGAACATCAATATTCAAAGGGCAAGAAGCCTTAGTGAGCCAAGGATAAATGCACGCCGCGCATAGATATTATCCATCAGACAAGGGATGGGGACGAGATCCATGGCCAATTACTCAAAAAGCAAGAAGTGTTGTTATTAAGATCTCAAATAAATCCAAAAAAAATAAAAAAATCAAAATAAAAAAATAAAAATTTCAAAAATCCAAAAAAAAAAATCAAAATCTCAAAAATAAAAAAATTAGAAATCTCAAAAATTCAAAAAAATCAAAAATCCCAAAATTCAAAAAAATCAAAAATCCAAATTCAAAAAAAAAAAAACGTGTGTACATTCTCTCTCTCTCTCTCTCTCTCTCTCCCGTGTTCAATCTCATCTCACACTCGTGTCAATGAGCAAACCATTCACTCCATAAATAATTGGCATAGAAAAAAGGCTCCACTAAAAGATGAACAGCATGTACAAAAGATGGGGAGGTGGCTCACAAGTCTCCTCAGTGTCCACCACCACTCCCCAGATCCCTCCTCCTCCTGCCGTCCGGTGTTGGCGGCCTACCGCTCTGGGCACTCCCATCGCCCTGGCCGTGCCTCTCCTCCTCCTCGTTCCTCTGCCGACTGGAGGAACCTGCCAAATACTGTCCTACAGAGGCGCCAGTCGCCCTGCTGGCACTGGCCCCACTCCTGCTCCTGCTACGTGAACGGCCTATGTCCGTCACGATCTACTGAAGGCTCCGCGCCACCGTCTGCTACGCCAGCAGCTCCGCGCGCAGTCGGGTGACCTCCTCCTGGTCTCCGGGTGACTTCTGAACCCGCAGTGCCGCCAGCTCCTTCGTCGCCTCCGCGACCTGCGCCTCAGCTGCCTCCGCCCGGATGCGCAGCTGGTCCCTCTCCCTCCGAGTAGTCTGGACCTCCCCCCGGAGCTGGTCCCTCTCACCCTGGAGATCCATGGCATGCTCCGTGGTAAGCTGCAAATCTCTCTCCTGCATCAGAGCAATCAGTCAATAATCAATTGTTAAAAATAATCAATCATAAATTCTATTGTGCTTACCCACTCCTCCAGGTGCCTCTGAGCCTCCTCAGCCCTCAGCACTGCTCCCGCCAGCTGGGCCTCCAGAAGTGATGGAGAGCCCCCTGCACCTCGTGTAGAGGAAGCACCGCCTGCTCCGGTGCTCCTCACTCTCTCCAGCTCCCTCCGCTGCGCACAAAAGCGTGTCAATTTCCAAAATTCGCCTAAATTGGATTAAGTGCTGAAGTTGGGCGGAGTACTTACCAGCTCCGCTGTCTGCCTCTGCATTGCCTCCCGCCTCCCGATCTTGCACCGCCGAGTAAAGCAAAGCTCGGAGCGATGCAATCTCGCTAGCTATGTCCACCTGCAATGCATTTTCAAATCATCAGCTCAATTCCATAAATCTAAAAATTCACTGAGTTATGGTTAATGATTTTTACCTGGTGCCGGGTGCTCTTATATACTTTCCCTCCATACTTCAAGGCATATGCCTAGAGGTATGCGTCGTCGGTAGTCGCAGTGGACTTGACTGCCTTTCCCTTGTGCTCCTAGTTGTTGATTTGCTCCTTCGCCCGCTCATGCCAATCGGTAGTGTCGTGGAGTCCCCGGAAACTCTGACCCGGCCTGCGAAAGCAGTCTCGGACGGGGAACTCCACTGCACTCTGCCGAAGCCCGAGTGAGCGCTGACTAAGGAACAAGTGAAGAGGTAGCACAAGGTTTAGTGCATGCAACCACATCGACCTACCGAAGTAGGGGCGGGCCTGCACCAACCAGGGCTGTCCCTCATCACCCTCCCCCAGGTATGGCTACCAAACAACCTGTAAAACAAATGCGATCAGTCACTAAGCAATAAAATCAAGCAATTAATCAATGGGAAAGTTAGAACACTTACATCCAGGTGGGGGTAGCTGTCAATGGCCTCCTGAAGTCTCTCCAGCTGGTCCCCGAGACTGCGCGAGTCTCGGCGAGAATCCCAGCGGCGTGCAATGGGCACAAGGCCCGACAGCGTGAGATCCCCTCTCCCTAAGGCTGGGAGATGCATATAAGCCCAGACCTGCAAGATGAAAAGCAAGTTAGATGGCAGTTTAGAAGGAATTCAATTCAAAGGGGTTAATGTTAAGGTGTGTACCTGAAGAAAGGGGAAGAATCCACTGATCGACGTCTGCCGCTCGGAGGCGCCCAGGCTATCAAACTGGTGTGCGAGGAAGGCTGCTCCCCAGGCATATCCCCCTACCTCAGCTAGATCCCCCAGCAGGGGCAGGAAACGGCAGTGGACTGCGTCGCCCCTCGTAGCAAACAAAAGTCTGCCAAGGAAAAGCATGAGGAAACTGCGCAAATCCAAGTCTGCCTGCGCCCTGGGCTCACTCGCTAGCTCCGCCCGGCTAACCCGAGTCAACCTATCTAAATGCTCGTCCTCACTCTCTCCTGCTACCTTCCCCACATCGAACAACCCAAGGCTCTCCTGGAGGGGTACCCTAGGCACTAAGGAAGACCTACGCTCCACCGGTAACTCTAAGAGTCGCTCGGCTAGGTCGCAGTAGCAAGGGTAGGTGTGTCCGCTCACTGGCCTCCCATAGACTCTGAGCCCTGTGATCCGGCTCACATCCTCGAGGCTGGGGATCATATGTCCCCATGGGAATACGAAGGCGGTCACCTCCGCATCCCACCTGCTCCGCAAAGTCTGAGTGAGAGCCGAATCTGCCCTCATCCTCTCTATCCTAAAGATCCCGCCAAACCCCATCTCCTCTACCCTCTCTCTCTGGAAAGGGGGGAATGCCAAGAAAATAGCCAGCGCAACCACCCAAGATACTCGGGCCCTCATCTCGCCCTGCAACATTTTCCATTTGTTAAACCAGTCAGTTGTAGTGTTTGGTCAGAGTCGCGGCAGCTGTGGCGACCGCGACCCTGTCGCGACAATGCAGGGAACTGCGACCTTATCGCGTCACCTTCTGAGGCCGCGATAAGGTCGCATCTACCCGTGTCGCCGTGACATGGTCGCGACGCCCTGCCCCGCCACGACACCATGTCACGGCAGGTCGAGCTGACGCGTTACCAGGACCGGACCGGCCGGAGCCTCCTTTGTTCGATCCTCTTTTCCATGGGCTTCTTGCCCTACATGTGCCCTCTAGGGGCTCCATTTGCTAGTCCTACACACTCATACAAGGGTTTAAGGTTGATCTACTTACGGATCTCATCGCCTTGGCGCGTTTCCTCCGTTCCTCCTCCACATTCAAGATCGGGGTTTCTTCTTCTTCTTCCACCGCCATTTCCACGACGTCCACCTCCTCCTCAACCGGAGGCACCTCCATTTGGCGCCGGGAGCTCCGCCGCTCCGCCTGGCATTTTCCTCCGTGAGGAACCCTCACCCGAGTTCTTCTCTCCCTCCATCTGAATCGGTGTTTAAATGAGCGAGATCGTGGGCAAACAAGGGAAGCAAGGTCACAAGGGAGCAGGGAGTTGGGGAGATTCAAGGTTTGAGGAGTTTGAGTTTTGAAAACCTGGAAAGAAGGAAAAAAGGGCCATTTGCATTTTGAATTGGTCGGTTTGAGTCGCGTCAGGACGGTGGGCCGCGACCAAGCTGCGTTGGTCGGGTTGACCGCGACTATGTCGCGGCCACCTGCCCTGACGCATTATGAAGGCGGTTGCCAGAGGTGTCGCGTCATCAACCGAGCCATCTGAACTTGCAGAAAATTCAGTTTTGTTCATTCCAATTCAAATCATTACATTCACTAATCCTTTCTATCAAATAAAAATGCTCTAATTCCTTTCCTAACTACCATCTGATTCCTCGCCTACAATCAAATCAATTGAATTTCAAACATTCCCCGATGTCGGCTGAATCTTCCCCAAAGCTTCAATATATTCCTTCGTCGCATCCTCATCCTCTTCTACCTCGGCTTGGACTATGCTCATCGCGCATCCTTCCCAATGGACGATGGCGCTATGCACACCGCGCTCGTCCTGCTCATCGCCCATCTTCCGTTTTTGAATGGGCGGGTAGTGTGATAGGGTGGGGACAACCGTGCGAGCTCCTCCGCACTGAAGATCGCATCGATCCGGGTTGTATAGCACCAATGCTTCATTGCCTAGCAGTCGTAGGGCTTGTTCGGTGCGCTGAGGGTGGTGAATCGCCCGGTTGAGCAGAAATCGCGGGCGCATGTCGAACTCAGCTACGCTCATCCTTTTGAAGTAGTCACGCCATGCCTTCAATCCTTTTAGCTGTGTAGTCTTGCACCACACCTTGGTGCTCATGTGGAGAGGCCCGCCCACGAATGCCAATGGATGATTAAGCATTGTCTTACACTCCGTGGCCAGGTTCTCCATTGCTCGGAACTGGATATGCATGCCCATCCAAAGCTTGAGAGAGATGACGGAGCCGAAGAGAGGTCCCCCAGTTGCTGCAGAGGTCAATCCAGCATACAAGTAGCCTAAGACTGACTGGCCAATTCTCATACCTTCTGAAATCGAGTCGATGATGCTAAGGTTGGCAAAGGAGATAGCGCCATCCGTTGCCGGGAAGAGGATGATGCCGCAGATGCAAATAGCGGCAGCCTTGGCAATTGCTGTGTAGTTTCTGGTCTTTCGCTTACATTGTGAAGTGATCACTGTGCGATTGGAAGAAGGTGCACGTGCATCCCACTCGTCATGGAATACAAGTCATTCTTCCTTGTGGGATTTCTGCAAGAATACTCCAGGATTGATCGGCGCCATGGTGTATGAGATTGCAAGTTCTTCACCTCTTTGGTACCGTGGGAGGCCGAGCATTATCTCTAATTCTTCCAGCAGGATCGTGGCTTCAAAGCCGGGGAAGATGAACGTGTGTGTCTGGGTATGCCATAGCTCCACTAGCGCGGTAATGCTATCCCACACATGCACCACTTTGTCATATTTCTTGGCCAGCACAAGCACCGTGGACAGCCCCCATTC
Organism: Colocasia esculenta; assembly: GCA_014218235.1. Taxonomy (NCBI): domain Eukaryota; kingdom Viridiplantae; phylum Streptophyta; class Magnoliopsida; order Alismatales; family Araceae; genus Colocasia; species Colocasia esculenta. The sequence continues at coordinate 76,969,305 of CM024754.1, read as the reverse complement.
TTTCAAATAGCTAATGGACGTGGGCGGCAGTAGCTCGAGCATGGGCGTGAGCCATGGCACCCGGGAGAACCGCCTTTGGCCGGGTAAGATCTGAAGAGAGGTAGAAGAAGGAAGTCTAAGAACAGAGAGAACAAGAAAAAGGGGGAAAAGAAGAGCATAGTTCAAAAGTTCAGAAATTGAGGAGAAAGGCACTTACTTGGAGTTCCGGGAGCATGCACACATGCCCGGGGATGGGGGCGAGTCGCTGGAATTCGGCATAGGACTCCCTTGCTGCCTTTGGTCCGGAGTATGGAGGGATGTCCTCCTGAAAAACAGAGCAGCTTCTCTTCATGGTGACAAAGAGGGAGAAACTTGAAGAAAATTTAGGAAGAAAGGGAGCAGAAGGTTAGCTGTGGGATTAGCCCCTAAATCCTCCTATATATAGAGTCTTAAGAGGTCCACTCCTACTCTAATCCCGAAACTAGGTGTTAGGATAACATTAGAAGAGGTTTAGGAGTCCTAGTGTTAGTCTAGATGTCTAAGGATGAGGATAAACTTCGGTTTCCTGGTCTTTCTGGGTTCGGTCCAAGTCGTGACGGCGCGATCTGACGCGATCAGGTCGCGACAGGGCGGGCTGACGCGACTATGTCACGGTCATCCATAGTGTCGCCTCTCCACCCGAGGGGTGTTTTTTTCATGTCTGTGCTGTATATATATGTTGTTTGATTGTTTATAATTGTTTGTTTGTTATCTCATTGTGTTTGTTTCTTATCCAAAAAAGACAAAAACAAAAACAAAAAAATCAGAAATTCAGAAAATCAAAAAAGGGGGACTTCGTCACAGGTAAGTCAGGTAAGTATTTCTATCCCTTCTCCTCGCATTATTATATGGTATTCTACTTATTATATCATTTCAAGGACCGGCTAGTTCTCAATGTGTTCTGGGATTTGAGTTCCCCTTTACCAAAAATAGTGATAATCTAGGTGCACAATGTTAATCGCTGGATAGACCGTTGAGTTGTTTAAGATTGGGAACGATGGATTCAGGCCTGCACTGCGGTTGTAGGTGGTCTCTTGACCCGTTCTTATTTGGCTTAACAATATTATCCTTGATGTATTTTCTATTTTCTCCCTTTATTTGCATTTGTTTTGATGATTTCTTTTATTTTAGCCCAGCATACATCATGTAGGACTTTGAGTCTCCCTGACTCATTCCTGACTTTTGATGAGCCCTTGTTGAGTGCCCAATCATCCTCCAGTTTCCAAACAAGAAATCCCATTCCACTCCGAATCGGAAGGTTTGTCTCCGAGTGAGTTGTTCCCGTCAGTATGACAAGAATTTCCCTGTCTGGATTCTCTATCAAATTTTCATCCTATCCCTTTGATCCATTTTGGTTGCAAACCGCTCCCAGGACAGAGTCATGAGTTACCTGCCTGGCACGCACATGTCCCTCCAAGGCGAAACCTACAGGCCAATCGGCTAGGGTACCTCTCAATCGAGGGGTTGATCGTCCTCCTCTTTTCTCCTTCTCGTCCAGACTTGTTCTTCTTGGCATCCTGCTCGAGCAGCTGACTCGGGGCTTTCACAAAAATTCCAGTTGCCTGTTAGTTAGACCGGGTGTCTCTTTACCTTGGCTCCCACTTTCCAGTCCACTCCGCATCATTTTCGCTTCGCCGTCACTTCGTGACATCTCCACTCCACTTCCGCTTCACTACCCTGCAAAGAGGAAGCCAAGGAGGGGCAATTTGTAGACACCCGGTTCCGACTAATGGGTTGAACCACATTTCATGTTATCCTAGTTATCCCCTAGTTGGTCACTCACCTTGAGCCCATCATTAGCCTTGATTGAGCCCATTAACAATTTAAAATTGCCTTGAAATCCCGCCCATTATTATTTTGGAGAGTTCGTATGCAATTATAACTCTTATCTTTTATGTAACTGGCTGATAAATGCAAAATAATTCGATTTCCTAGTTGCGACATATCGTAGCGCCGCGACTCTAGTCGCGACGGTCCTGGACGCCGCGAAAGCCCATGCATGATATCCAGGCACATGGGCTTACTGTCGCGACGTCCCGACCCGTCGCGTCTCTAGTTGCGACGCCACGATACGCCGCGACAACACTTGAGCGCACCAGACTCCGCAACAACCTCCCATTTATCCTCCTATTGATCCAGCTTTATCCCTAGGAGATATCTCAACCCTTGGAGCGAGATTCCAGCCCTAGGGACTCTTGTGAGGATCCCTTGGACTCTCCCTTGCAATTTTAGAAGGCCATTATCTCCCATTTCAAATTTTGACCTTTTTGAAGAGATAATATCACCTATTTCTCTCTCATGGATCTATAAAGAAAGGCACCTCCTCAAGGACGAGGGGAGCCTCATTTGTTACCCCGAGGCTGCCAAATTTCCTTTGACAGATACTTAGCCACGCAGCCACCCTTTTCCTCCATTTCCCTCACATCCCTCTCCACCAAATCAACCCATTTCATCATCTATGAAGCACGGGACGTGAGAAGGGCGACTTCAACACTCTCCTGAAGCTTTTGGACGATCCTTCGAGCTGCAACCACGCCAAGGAGTTGCCCTAATGGGGCTCACTCTCTCCCTTTTCCTTTTCCCTTTCTTTTGCATGCATTTTTCATGTTATTCTTAGATATAATATATTCAGCATACACCTACGTTTTCCTACACCCAAAGGGTTTTAAAAACCACCCCCAGGTCCGTTCACTCCGTGCTTCACATTTTTCTTTCATTTAAGAATAGCCACTACACTTAACATAGTCTAACAGGGTTTTATTTCTTGTTTTCGTTGTTTTGGCAGGCACCCAAGCGAAGATCCACGAGGAGCTCTCATCCTCTAGCCGGATGGAGGATGGGAAGAAGGTCCCATCCATTATCTCCCGCACAGAAGAGAACGCGACGGTGGAGGGCGACGCGACAAGGAGACGCCTCCACTAAGGGCGACGCGTTATCATTGTTGTCGCGACCGCTAAGTCTGCCGCAACACCAGGTTCGTCCTAGTTCTCTCTCCTTTTCCTAGTTAAGTTATCCCATGTCATTTTTTTTTTATAAGGCAGCTTGCTAGGTGGCGATCACATTCCATGTTCACACACCACTATTTATAGTACTTGTTCGTGTCGAGGGGCGCGTCAATCCCCGTGATTATAGACCCAAGTAAAGTGGAAGCATGAATGAAATGGGAAGTGCCTAAGACAATTACTGAGATTAGAAGTTTTCTGGGATTAGCAGGTTATTATAGGCGCTTTATTCAACATTTTTCTAAGATTGCGGAACCTATGACCAAGTTGACCAGGAAAGGTGTGCCTTTTGTGTGGTCTGGTGAATGTCAGAAAAGTTTTATGGAATTAAGAAAAGACTTACAACAGAACCCATATTGACATTACGGTAGGAAGTGGTGGTTTTGTGTTGTATACTGATGCTTCAAGGAGAGGACTTGGCGCAGTGCTTATGCAGCATGACAAAGTGATAGCTTATGCGTCTAGGCAATTGAAGCCAGTAGAAAAAAATTATCCCACTCATGATTTGGAATTGGCAGTAGTTGTATTTGCCTTGAAAATATGGAGGTATTATCTGTATGGCGAGAGATTTGAGATCTTTACAGATCATAAAAGCTTGAAGTATATCTTCTCGCAGAAGGATTTAAATCTCCGTCAGCGCAGATGGATTGAATATTTGAAAGATTATGATTTCAGTTTGGCTTACCATCCGGGTAAGGCCAATGTTGTAGCAGATGCCTTGAGCAGAAAGGCATATATAAATCTGATGATGATTAAAGAGTGGAAGCTGTATGAAGAGATAGTGGAGAACTCCTTGTATGTGCCCAGTAGCCAGCAACGGGCAGTACTAGCTGCTAGTGCTGTAGAGCCGTCCTTGTATTGGCAGATTGTTGAAACTCAGAGAGCAGATGTAAGTTTAGCTGAGATTGTGAAAATGGAAGGAGTTACCATTGATGATAATTGTATGATTATGCTCAGAGGCAGGTTGTTTGTTCCAACAGAAAGAGAGGTAAAGCAGCGAGTGTTGGAGGAGGCTCATAAATCCAGGTACACTATCCATCTAGGTAGTACTAAAATGTACCACGATTTAAGGAAATATTTCTGATGGCCTCATATGAAAAAGGAAATAGTAGAGTTTGTTTCAAGGTGTGCTATCTGTCAACAGATTAAAGCAGAACATCAGAAGCCTGGAGGTTTATTGCAACCGTTGCCCATTCCACAGTGGAAATGGGATGATATTGCCATGGACTTTGTGGCAGGTTACCAAGATCGGGTTCCAGACATAATGGAATATGGGTATTTGTTGACAGATTAACTAAGGTGTGCAGATTAGTGGTAGTAAGTATGTCTTGGACAGTGGATAAATGAGCAAAAGTTTATGTTGAAAGAATTGTTCCATTGCATGGTATTCCGAAAACTATTATGTCTGACAGAGATCCAAGATTTACTTCTGGTTTTTGGAGAAGTCTGCAAAAAGTAATTGGTACTGAGCTGAGATATAGCTCCGCTTATCATCCCCAGACGGATGGTCAGACAGAGAGGACTATCCAGACGATTGAAGATATGTTACAGGCTTGTTGTTTAGTTTGGGGAGATAACTGGGAGGATCATTTGGGAATGGTTGAGTTTGCCTATAACAATAGTTATCATACCAGTCTTGGAATGGCACCGTATGAAGCTTTATATGGAAGGCCATGTAGAACCCCATTGAACTGACATGAAGTGGGAGAAAGGCAATTAGTGGGTCCTGAATTGATTCAGCAAACCACAGAAGTAGTGAAGCTTATTAAAGAAAAATTGCAGGCAGCTCAAAGTAGGCAAAAGAGTTATGCAGATAACCAGAGGAGACCACTTTAGTTTGAAGTGGGAGATTTTTTTTCTTGAGAGTTTCCCCGAGTAAAGGTATTATGAGATTTGGCAAGACTGGAAAATTAAGCCCAAGGTATGTGGGACCTTTCCAAGTGATTGAAAGAATTGGGGAAACAACTTATAGACTAGATTTGCCAGCAGATTTTGCGGATGTCCATGATATATTTCATGTTTCTATGTTAAGAAAATGCATTGAAGACCCAGCTCAAATAATCAGTTATCAAGGTGGTGACCTGAGGCCGGATATGACCATGCCAGAGTATCCGGTGCAGATCACTGATCGAAAGATAAAGAAGTTGAGAAATAAAGAAATCGAGCAAGTTAAAGTGAGATGGGAAAATAGGTTGGGTGGTGAGGATACCTGGGAGTTAGCCGAGGAGATGGCTAAGGGGTATCCCTATCTGTTTGAATGAGGTTTTGTATTTCTTTTAGATGATAGTATTTGTAAGAATGTGCATGTTTAAGTTGTTGAAGTTTGAGTTGTGTTGTGAATTTCGAGGTCAAATTTTTCTTTTTAGATGATAGTAATGTAACGTCGCGTGTTTTCGGATCCTTATGGATCATGTGTGTGTTGGTTGTGTGGCCATTGTGAGGCCAGTGTGGTGTGGACGTGTGGTGTGCGCAGGTTTGGCGGAGGTTTGGTCCTAAAATAAAATAGGACCTGCTGCAGTTGAGTAGGGGTTGACGGCCAGGTGTGGACGTTGACTGGGATGGCATCCATCGAAGGTGATGTCAACTTATGAACTTAACGTCAGACTTTGTGGATGTTTATGGTGGCGGTTTTCTAAACGGCATTAGGGTTGACGCCAACCTGTGTGACCTGCAGAATATAGGTCTACCCGAGGACAGTTTCCTCAGCTCATTTTCCCTCTCCCTTGCCCTGTTTTCATGCCCCTTGCTTTCCCACTACTTCCAACAGTTGTAAAAGGTTAGTTGGAGGATCGTGGAACGTGAGGTGGTGACGAATCGGCCAAGGAAACGCCGGAGCGAGGTGTAATCGCCGTAGGAGCTCGCAGAGGGTTTGGTGCGAAGCAGGAGAATTTAGGAGGTTGAAGTGCGTATTGAGGTAGGGAATGATCCCTTTAGTCCCTATAGGTTGTAATAATGCATTTGGAAAGCATGAATTCGCATGATAATTGTGTTTTTGGGAATGGTTCTTCATGCGGGGTTAATGGGTGGTTTGATCAATTTAACAATGGAAACATGTTGTTTCGAATTGATTAGGATTCATGCATGCTAGAGAAGGTGATTCCTCGTATTTTTCTATTGGTTTTAGGGCTGGGAATACCTGAGGTATCAGCCCAGGGTTTCTATGAAGTTGATGGCCGAAGATCTTGGTGTCAACATCGATTGACGCCAGGTTCTTCAGCTGGAAGATTACGGCTATATACCTTGCCATTTACATCCCATTGACGGCAGTCGATGTTGCCGCCAACATGTTTTTATGAAAATGTTGTTATATTAAATATTTAATGATATCGAGCGGTGTGGTGCACCTAGTACTCGAGGTTTATAAGACTAGCGTACTAGGTACGCAGTTGGCTGGTTCTTTACGTGTTTACGTGGCGTTCACGTGTAGTGAAGTACTAGTGCAAGCAGTTTACGTAAGTCTTCACGTGGTTTGTGTGACATGCACGTGGTTTTGTGTACGTGGCGAGTAGTACGACGCCTATCGTGGTTACCTCTCTAGTTCGGTGCCCCAGGTTCTCTATGAGCCAGGCTGTTAGCTCGGGGCTTTGTCCCGGTACTTGTGTTGTACTGTCGAGGTCTGTGTCGTCTGACCTGGACACCCTCACTCTTTTGCTTGAGTTGTACGTCCGGCTGAGGGAAAGACGACAGTGGGACAGTGACTCTAGTGTTTGTTTTTAGTCACTTGTAGCGCGCTCGTAGTTGGGGGTACGGACACCAGTAGTCGACACTGGTCCCTAGCTAGTCCTTCTTAAGTGCCTCACTCTAGCGAGCCCAGGCCAGGGTCTCTAGAGGTGTTAGGCATGGGCCTGTGACCGTATGGTCCGCAGGTGGTGGTGTTTAGTTGGTCTCCACAGTTGCTTGAGCTTTTCACGTGGAGCGGCAGCTGGACCTTTCATCCGTGGCTGCGAGACTGAGAGGTAGACCTGTGTTAGCTTGTCCGAGTCAGTCTCTGGTGTCGCGAACTAGTTCGCGTGGCTCGTGTTTGGCTGTCTCTACTTTAGCTCGCACACTTGTACTGGTTTTCCGTTTAATTATTACAGTTGTTTTTCGTAGTCGGCAGATGGTGAGTACTTTTATAGCTTTCATATCCTGCTTAGCTGTACTATAAATTGTTGATACTGTTTACTACTTTTGTACCTGTGTTTTTGGTTTACTCAGTTTTGGGGGGAGTTCCCTACTGAGCCAGTGACTAGCGAGGCTCACCCCTACCCCCACAGGTGAGAGCGAGGAGGACGTTTCTCGACCGTCGTCCAGTTCAGAGCCGCGTCGTAGCGGTGCAGGGTCAGTACCTCCAGCTGTGTAGTAGCAGCTCCAGCAGTGTAGTCCCAGTAGTGTAGTTGTAGTAGCAGCAGTGCTGCAGTATAGTATAACTAGTTGGTTACTTTCTTCAGTTGTATCTCGGGGTATGCCCCAGGCTCTTGTACTTCTTTCAGTTTTGTGGAAATATGGCTATGTAAACTTGTGGAATATATATATGTGAAATGGTGTGTTCCTTTGTGTTTTCACGGACTGTGGTGTGGTATCCCTTGCGAGGTTTCAGCCCGTTCGCGGGAGGCGGACTAGGATCAAGTATGTTATCGGTTTAACGGGCTTGGCTGAGGCGTTCCGTCACAAAAGTAGTCTAAGCCGAAACCTCCACAAGTAGCTACTTCTCACGCTCAGAGTCGCTCCTCACTATGTCCTCCTCTAGCACGGGGACACCTGTCTCACCTGTATGTTAAAGCAAGTATGAGTCTTCCACAAAGAAAGACCCAACAAGCAACCTAAAGGCACATCCTTTCACACATCACACACATGCTATTCTTTTTAAACAATGAGAGAAACATATGTCACATGATTCATGTCAATTAAGCAAATACACATGAACAACCTATACATGCTTTCTACACATAATAATCAACTTGATTCATGGTGCTAATCTCAATTCATATCTTTCATATTTCTAAACAAATAGATCATGGAAATTAGCACAAGGTAACTAACAATCCTAGAATGATGACTAACAATTTTCACATGCTTTTATAACACATATTCACATCCTTAGCTTGCTGTTTTCATATAAATATATCACATTCACATGGTTTCACATCTTTTCACATGCTAACACATTCACATAACACTATCACATGTTCACATTGCACATATTCACATTTTTCACACTTTCACACTTAGTTGTCGTGACACATAGTCCGAACCACCATAATGAAGGACACACATTCACATAACACATACCCGTCACCTAGGCAATATAGTAACGAATCTTGGTAAACTGCGCAGAACTGGGAGAAGCCCTCTCCACCCTAACCAGTGGTACTTGTCCACCTCTAGGATTTTATCCTGATGCCCATGGGATGTCACATACACAATGAGCCTTCCCATAGGGACTTTTCTATAGTACGGCTCCATAGTCTTCTATGGTAGCAGTGTCAATTTCGGCACATATTACTCATTAACACTTAATCACATGGTTTCATTCACTTATATGTACAATTTAACTCATTCACATGCACTTTAAATAAATATACATGCTTCAGTTTATAGAACTCAATATGACTGGTTCACAGTGTCAATTTAATCATAACAGTACCTAAACATGCTGCTAAACACTGAAATTTATATTATTTAAGTTCAACATGCTTAACATGTACTAATTACCCTTGTTAAAATACTAACAGTACCTACTGACATCAAAACAATATCAATTTTTAATCACAGACTTCATGCAGGTAATATGTCACATGACTAATTTTTCAGAAATTTTGAAGCTGTAAAACTATTTTTAGCAATTAACATAGATTTTATGTAATTTCAGTAAAATATTAACTTAACATGGTAGATAGTAAAGCAGTCAGTTCTAACAGGTCTAAAACATGTGAACAGTCACTCTAAGATCATGGTATTTTTCTGTAACCATAACATGCAACAAAACTATTTATTCAGAATTAACCACAATCAAAACATGCTTATTTCATCAATACAAAATTTATATTAAATATAATCATGCTCAGAAATTCGACAATCATGATATGACCTAAAGACCATACCTGACAAACCTTAATTTTTACAGCATGTACATACATCCAAAAGTCTGGAATTTATCACACAAATATGACAAACAGGGTTATGTGAAAACAAATGAACTTGGCGGCAAGGCCCTTGCCGTCAACATGAGTTAACGGCACAGGATGCTGCCATCAACTCAGGAACTTGGCAGCAACAAGGTTGTTGTCAACCTCCTGTCTACAGAAAGTGCAGACCGGATGCAAATAAAAAGGAGAATTGGGGGTTCCAGGACACGAATTAAAATCTGTAAAAATCCTTAGACTCTAGGGGACATGTCTAGGGATGATACCCCTCAATTACTTGCCTGGAAATAAATCTCTAAAGGTTCAATTTGTCAAAGAAGCCCTCCTCGGCCAAGCCAAGAAGGTGCAGATCTCCCACCCAAATCCGGTCTTCCTGCTTATGCAGATGGTTCTCCGGAGTCGGGGATGATTCCTCAATGGCAGGAGCACCTCCCAGTAGAAGTAGATCGCCGAAAGAAGCTCTCAATCGTCGGATCAAGCTTTGCAAAAATTTGGTTTTTCTCTCAAGAAACCCTAGGTTTCCCTTCAAACCAAAGGTCTTAATCTGGCCACTAGGTTTTATAGGGCTAAGAGTCGGGATGTGCCTAGGATTCGGTTTCCTACTGTTGGGATGGGTTTCCTAATTAGAACTCGAAGAAAACACATATGTTTCAGATCTGGAATCCCAGACATAAACGGAGAGGTAAATGGCCGCTGGACTACCATTAAAAAGAAGTAGGCGTCCATCGATCTGGATGTCTATCTCCTCTGACCATGCAGCCAACGGCACACATGTTGCCGTCAACCTGATGTGAACGTCAGGTGATGTTGACGTCAACCAGGGATTTCGGGCAAAACTCAGAAATATCAAATAAACCTACATAGAAAGAATAAATACATACAATATGCACAACAATAATTAAATACTATATGTACATTTAAATAAATATATTATATGCACAGAAATATACATATATATACATATGCACATAAGTAAATAGATACTTATAATACGCACAAAATTTAAATAAACATAATATGAACAAGATTCGAGGGCCTTGCATTGTCCCTATATCAGTAATATAAATCTTATCCTACACTTACTAATGAATATTCCTCTTTTGTGGGTGACATTGATGCCTTCTTTGCCCATAAATATGAAACATTAGGTGGAAGTCGCAACCCCATCTAGACTAAAAGATTTAATCTCTACTATAAAGCCAAACATGATGCACATGAAGGATACTTTCTGTGGGCCATGACTTCTACTTTCTTTTTCCTTCAGTGCAAAAATAATCAACTTTTCTACATCAGATTTTACCTTCAAAATCAACCCCATGTCACTATCAAAACTCTTTATTAGAGACATCTTAGTTTTCTTAAGCGCACTATAAGTCCTAACTATCATATGGACTGCATCTTGTTTGAGCAATGCCTTCAAAAAACTGAATCCAATCTTCATAAAATTCTCCTTCCTTATTATGAATATTTATCCTCTCATCTGTATCTGGCTGATGATGAGTTGTTATTCCCTTTTGGTTGATGGACAAAAAAGGAGAGAGGAAATGCAAGTCCCTATAATGTGCAAGGGGGAGAAAAATATATATGAAAGGGGGAGAAAATTCAAAAACAATTTGATCATCTCTTCTCTATAATTGTATTTATTTATTTTTATATCTTATGTTTTGTCATCAACAAAAAAGGGGAGATTGTTGAACCATTGTTCAAACATACAAAAATCTTCACAGATCAATCCATAGTATTTAATTAGTTTTTGACAAAATAATAAATGAAAATAATGTATTCAAATAAGATCATGGTATTTAGGAAGTTTTGATAATGACTAAATGATAAATGAAATAAGCCTTCAAATATATGATTTTTTCAAACTCTATCTTTGTCTTTTTTAAAAGTATAATAACTAACTCTAAACTATCACTTCATCAATATACGAAGCTCACTTCATTGTATCTGAAGCTTCTCTTGGTCAACATACGAACCTAACTTCATCATATCCGAAGTCTCACTTCATCATATGTGAAGTTTACTTCGTCATATGAAGCTATCGTTTTTATCGAAGCTTTTCTTCATCAAAACACGAAGATAACTTCGTGTAAGACCTGGATTTTTATTCTCTTTATATATCCTGTATATGAATGTGTGTGTGTGTGTGTGGGGTTCGGTTGTTGTGTGCTTAGCATGCGTAGTTCATTGTGCCTGCTATAAGTTTTATCCTTCTTTTGAGCATGAGCATGTGCGAATATCTATATATGTATACATAGGTGTATATGATGATTAATGTGGAAGTGAACAATTAGCTAATTAGAAGGTATTATGAATACCAAGAATCTCTGACTTAGGATACTTGAATAATACTATGCGTGTGCTATCTAAATATTGAAGAATATCCTATACTACCTATTTCATGGAATTTTGTATGGGAGTGTATGAAGTACATATGTGTATGTACGTATGTATGTTATCTTGTGCGTGTGACAATTGTATACCTAATTCACATGCATAACACCTTGGTGTATTTGTGTATGCATGTGTATGATTATTGTAAGCGTTGCATATTTGCATGGTTTAGCTAATGTGAATATTGTACTTCGTACATTGCATATGCATAAAGAGTTCAAGCATGGTAGGTGTAATTAGTAGTTTATATTGAATTCTATACTCCTCATGAATAACATGCATGTATTTTTATGATATTTAGGTGAGAATAGTCAATTGGCTAAATTATGCATATAGTACATATTAAGGAATCCTATGCATATAGTACTTAAGCAATGTTAGGTAAAGTTGTGTAAGTAATCTAATTACCGGTGCGCATGTTTTATCCATCTATTCCAAGCATAATGTACATAAGTATGCTACACTCGTGTGTGTATATATATATATGTCAAATCAAGTGTGTGTGTGCAAGGACTATTTTATCGAATAGATTATTCCTAGCTAACATAATTCATATCACCTCCTAATGATTTGCGAAGCCCTCATAATTCTTGTCATTTACTTTGCCGGGTGTTGAGTCACCTTATGTAAAACATCATGTACGCATAGGTAGATATCTACGTACATCTATCTTAGTGTATTTATGTATGCTTGTGTATGCCTAGGTATGAATGATATTGATTGCCTGGTAGGGTAATACATGTTACACCTTATACATTGTATGTATATATATAGAGTAAGCATAGTTCTGCATGTTTTAAGTTCTGGCCGAAGGGCCAATCAGCGTCAATGTGTATATTAAATATAAATAAGGTATGTATTGCATGGTGATAGTATGGATATAACCGTATACATATTGCATGTATATAAGCTTGGTATGCGTGGTTTTCTGCATAATTAGGGTTCTGGCCGAAGGCACCTTGGCGTCAAGCCCAGGCCGTTGATCCAGTGTCAGCGTCCAGACATGGACGCCAACACTAACTCCGGCGTCCAGCGATATGGACGTCAATCTCTCTGGCCTGCATGCGCAGCAGAGCTGCAAGCTTCTGAAACAAGGCAAGCCAACCGGGGGATGTCCCCAACGGCTCTGAAGGGTGTCCTATCACCCTAGTGAGTGGGAGAGAGACTTCCTTAGGTCTGAACCCGGATTTGGTCCCTCCCACTCCTCACTTCACCTTGCAAGAGGAGAAATAGAGGAAGAAAAACCCTAGAGAAAAGTCTGTGAGAAAAACCCCATTTAGCACCCCCAAATCCGACCCCTTGGAGCTTGGTCTGGAGATCTACTGCGACAAGGAGGAAGCTGGAGCAAGGAGAAGGCATCCCCATCGTCCCCTCGGCGTGGAGGTCACCCAGGAGCCCGGAGGAAGGCGATCTAGAGGGCGTTTCTGCAACTTCTTGGGACTGCCCAAGGAGGTCTTCACCAAGCCATAAATCCCTTGGAGGAATTTTAGAAAGGCAAGTGACCTATCTATGGTGTCCCCGTATGAGTCTAGGTGGGTTTTGCTATTTTGGATTTTTCTTCGAGTCCTAGACCCTCCATTCACCCAAGTTTCAGAGCTCGGGTCTGTGTTTCTGCACAGACCTGATTCGACGGCAAGGTCCCTGGACGCCTGTGATGAGCTTGGCGTCCATCGGCCATGCCGCTGACCCTGAGTCAGCGGCCAGAGACCGCCGCCTAGTTCCTCTAGACAGAACAGTGAGCTGTTCTGTCCTCTTATGCATTAATTTCGGTATGTTTTCCGTGATGAGGATATATGGTAAACCTTATACTCTATGTATATGTTAGTTGTGATGTGGGATGAATGTGGTGTGATGGTGAATGTGGGATAATGGTATCTTTTAAACTTGTGAGCATGACTTGTAGATAATCTTGCAAATCCTTGTTCATGATTTGAATTAGTATGAATGCCTTGGTTTTAGTCTAATCATGAAGATCAGTGGGTCAGCATCTGTGTTTGCAAATTTTGGTAACTTATCCATGCTTGTGCAATTTGTAAATAAGCTCGGTTCGGTAAAAATAAAAGCATGCAAGAATGGTTTGTAGGGTTCAATCCATAGATGTATGAATTAGGGTAATTTTGTATCCTAAATTCCTGCATATGTTAGTAGCTTATGTTTAAACAGCAAGTGGCTAAATTACAAGACGTGTTAAACCCCATGTTAACTTAAGTTACTAATAGCATGCTAAATATGTGTTTTATTTTCCGTAAATTCTATTTATCTCAGAAAAATCTGAAAATTGAGTGTATGATCTTGAACCCGAAAACAGCATGTGGTTAAAATTTCAGGTCATTTGGATCAGTAAACAAGAAGTTATGTATTTTCATGTGAATTGTGATAATCCACGTATACTATCGAAATGTGATTAGTTATTGTCTAAAACCAACTTAATTGGTGAATTTACTGTGTCAAACTCCTGAAATCTGTAGTAGCATGATTAGGAGAAAAACAAAGACACATTGTGCATGAGAAAACGAAGGAGATGTGAGTGTTATGTGTAAAACACATGTTAAAACTCGGTATGAGTAAAGTGTAAAAGTTGTGCCTATGTGACACTGCTACCCTAGAGGCATCGGGAGCCGTATATAAAAAAGTCTATAGAAGGCTCCATGTGATATAAGTTTGTCCCAAAGGCATTGGGAAAACCCCGGAGGTGGACAAGTACCACTGGATAGGGTGGAGAGGGCTTCTCCCAGTCTGCGCAGTTACCAAGATTCACCGCTGTATTGCCTAGGTGGTGAGTATGTGTATGAGTTGTGTCATGTGTTGTGTTATGAGTTGTGTTGAGAGCTGTGCTAAGGAATGAGCACGAGCTATGAGATAGTTGTTAGTGTCGTCTACTAGTGGTTAGGACTATGTGTCATGGCAAATTGTTTAAGTAATGAGAAATGACTAAAGTGTGAAATATGTGAACATGGAACGTGGTAAGTGCCCAAGATGCACGTGGTAAGTGCAATCGACGTGATATGTGATAAGTGAAAGTGGAAGAGAAAATGATGTGGAAATGAGTAAATTGTGTAAGTGTGAACATGTGTACATGTCAAATGTGTAAAAGCGAACAATGTGAATGAGTAAGTGTGCAATCATGTGAAACTGAAAATGCGAGAATATTTATTGAAACCCATGTGAGACAAATCTGAAATCATGTGAAATCAGTGAATTTATGTTATTATCATTATGTTATTATGTGCAAAGATGCCTAGGATCCATGTTAGGGATAATTGGGGAAGACGGGTACAAGATAGCATGATTGTTTGTTCACATGATATGTTTTAAGAAACGTTGTAGCTCTCATGTGTAGATTTATAGCCATTGAATCATGTGAAATCAGCAACCTAAAGCATGTAGAAATGTCCATGTGTTTGTCTAAAAACATGTAAGATCCATGCTAGTTGTGTTTCCTTTCATGTGTGCACAATGTTCATGTTAGTAGCTCTCATGTCTTGGTTCATTAAAGACAAGTTTCATAAGTAAATTGAATAGAGAGCATGTGATAGGTAAATTTTATTCCTACAAAATCTGAAAGCATGATCCATGTATAAACTTGTAAAACTTTCATGATAGGTTGAAACCTCGGAAATGACTAGTATGCCATGTTTTGAAAATTGTAAATGTGCATGAAAAACCCCTATGACTTATACGTGTATGTTATGGGTAGTGTTGCTTGCTGAGTCTTTGGACTCACTCTTGCTTCGGCGTACATGTTGACAGGTATCGTGCACTAGAAGGAAGCGTGACGAGGATCATCATATAGAAGACTATTTTGTGGAGCTGTTACCAGTTGTACTTTTCTTTTGCACAAAAGGATTATTGTATGGACGATATTTGGGCATTGTAGTTCTCTTTATTTTGTATTAATGTGGACATTGTCTTTCCATTTCGCTATTTAGATTGTGGAATGTGTGTTGGTGACGGGTTAAGAGTTGAGTTGTATTTTATTCCGCTGTACTCTATTGCTATCCAGGTACATATCAACCTATTGACCAGCGTTGGGTACATGTCCCACTGTGACGACGCCTTTTTACCGATGGGGATTGGTATAATCATACCGGTATGAAGAGGGTCGTTACAGAGATTGGTATCAGAGCCACAAGGTTGAGACTGTACATGGATAGGCCATCACCGTCACATCATTGCAAAGTCTTCATAGGAAATTGCCCATATATAAAATCTACTAATAGTAGATGGAGGATAATAGGGAGAATAGTTAGAATATAGTAACCTAGGTTCTAATTGAGTTACTTATTTTGCAGACTATGGCTGGGCGTGGTAGACGTGGTGCCCAATCTCGGAGGTATGAGCAAAACCGCAAGCTGAAGAATTTCGTGAAAGGACTTAAGCCATCAGTGAGGGTTAGGCTTCTGGAACTCGATTCACGTACCTTAGGAGAACTTCTAGGTGTGACCACCCAGCAAGAGAAAGGAGCGGGGTCTCTCCCAGAGGGGGAGGCAACTCCAAAGGAGAATATGATCAAGCCATTCCAAAGGCAAGATAAGAAGAAGGAGAAACCCTTGGAAAGTCAACAATCAACTGTGGCCTCAAGCATCGAGAAGCCCGAGTGCACCCAGTGCGGGAAGCGTCATGGTGGGAAAGCATGTTGGAGGAAGGAAGGAAGGTGTCTTAAATGTGGAAGCAAAGATCATCGGCATAAAGAGTGTCCGAATCTGAAGACGAAGTTCACTCCGCGAGGCGCTTCACTGACCACGATATAGGAGCGAGAGTAACTGATGAGGACCTCGGCGACGTCACCATAGGTACTCGATGCGATCTTCGAGGACGAAGATCTTTTTCTAGAGGGGGAGGGTGTAAGACCCCGGATTTTTATTCTCTTTATATATCTGTATGTATATGAATGGTGTGTTGGGTGTTCGGTTGTTGTGTGCTTAGCATGCGTAGTTCATTGTGCTTGCTATAAGTTTTATCCTTCTTTTGAGCATGAGCATGTGCGAATATCTATATATGTATACATAGGTGTATATGATGATTAATGTGGAAGTGAACAATTAGCTAATTAGAAGTGTATTATGAATACCAAGAATCTCTGACTTAGGATACTTGAATAATACTATGGTGTGCTATCTAAATATTGAAGAATATCCTATACTACCTATTTCATGGAATTTTGTATGGGAGTGTATGAAGTACATATGTGTATGTACGTATGTATGTTATCTTGTGCGTGTGACAATTGTATACCTAATTCTACATGCATAACACCTTGGTGTATTTGTGTATGCATGTGTATGATTAGTTGTAAGCGTTGCTCATTTGCATGGTTTAGCTAATGTGAATATTGTACTTCGTACATTGCATATGCATAAAGAGTTCAAGCATGGTAGGTGTAATTAGTAGTTATATTGAGATTCTATACTCCTCATGAATAACATGCATGTTATTTTATGATATTTAGGTGAGAATAGTCAATTGGCTAAATTATGCATATAGTACATATTAAGGAATCCTATGCATATAGTACTTAAGCAATGTTAGGTAAAGTTGTGTAAGTAAATCTAATTACCGGTGCGCATGTTGTATCCATCTATTCCAAGCATAATGTACATAAGTATGCTACACCCGTGTGTGCATACTATATATATGTCAAATCAAGTGTGTGTGTGCAAGGACTATTTTATCGAATAGATTATTCCTAGCTAACATAATTCATATCACCTCCTATGATTTGCGAAGCCTCATAACTCTTGTCATTTACTTTGCCGGGGTTGAGTCACCCTTATGTAAAACATCATGTACGCATAGGTAGATATCTACGTACATCTATCTTAGTGTATTTATGTATGCTTGTGTATGCCTAGGTATGAATGATATTGATTGCCTGGTAGGGTAATATACATGTTACACCTTATACATTGTATGTATATATATAGAGTAAGCATAGTTCTGCATGTTTTAAGTTCTGGCCGAAGGGCCAATCAGCGTCAATGTGATTATATTAAATATAAATAAGGTATGTATTGCATGGTGATAGTATGGATATAATACCGTATACATATTGCATGTATATAAGCTTGGTATGCGTGGTTTTCTGCATAAATTAGGGTTCTGGCCGAAGGCACCTTGGCGTCAAGCCCAGGCCGTTGATCCAGTGTCAGCGTCCAGACATGGACGCCAACACTAACTCCGGCGTCCAGCGATATGGACGTCAATCTCTCTGGCCTGCATGCACAGCAGAGCTGCAAGCTTCTGAAACAAGGCAAGCCAACCATTGGGGGATGTCCCCCAACGGCTCTGAAGGGTGTCCTATCACCCTAGTGAGTGGGAGAGAGACTTCCTTAGGTCTGAACCCGGATTTGGTCCCTCCCACTCCTCACTTCACCTTGCAAGAGGAGAAATAGAGGAAGAAAAACCCTAGAGAAAAGTCTGTGAGAAAAACCCCATCTTAGCACCCCCAAATCCGACCCCTTGGAGCTTGGTCTGGAGATCTACTGCGACAAGGAGGAAGCTGGAGCAAGGGAGAAGGCATCCCCATCGTCCCCTCGGCGTGGAGGTCACCCAGGAGCCCGAGGAAGGCGATCTAGAGGGCGTTTCTGCAACTTCTTGGGACTGCCCAAGGAGGTCTTCACCAAGCCATAAATCCCTTGGAGGAATTT
Organism: Colocasia esculenta; assembly: GCA_014218235.1. Lineage (NCBI taxonomy): Eukaryota > Viridiplantae > Streptophyta > Magnoliopsida > Alismatales > Araceae > Colocasia > Colocasia esculenta. The sequence continues at coordinate 76,951,116 of CM024754.1, read as the reverse complement.
TAGAAAGGCAAGTGACCTATCTATGGTGTCCCCGTATGAGTCTAGGTGGGTTTTGCTATTTTTATGGATTTTTCTTTGAGTCCTAGACCCTCCCATTCACCCAAGTTTCAGAGCTCGGGTCTGGTTCTGCACAGACCTGATTCGACGGCAAGGTCCTGGACGCCTGTGATGAGCTTGGCGTCCATCGGCCATGCCGCTGACCCTGAATCAGCGGCCAGAGACCGCCGCCTTGTTCCTCTGGACAGAACAGTGAGTTGTTCTATCCTCCTTATGCATTAATTTCAGTATGTTTTCCGTGATGAGGATATATGGTAAACTTTATACTCTATGTATATTGTTAGTTGTGATGTGTGGATGAATGTGGTGTGATGGTGAATGTGGGATAATGGTATCTTTTTAAACTTGTGAGCATGACTTGTAGATAATCTTGCAAATCCTTGTTCATGATTTGAATTAGTATGAATGCCTTGGTTTTAGTCTAATCATGAAGATCAGTGGGTCAGCATCTGTGTTTGTAAATTTTTGGTAACTTATCCATGCTTGTGCAATTTGTAAATAAGCTCGGTTCGGTAAAAATAAAAGCATGCAAGAACGGTTTGTAGGGTTCAATCCATAGATGTATGAATTAGGGTAATTTTGTATCCTAATTCCTGCATATGTTAGTAGCTTATGTTTAAACAGCAAGTGGCTAAATTACAAGACGTGTTAAACCCCATGTTAACTTAAGTTACTAATAGCATGCTAAATATGTGTTATTTTCCGTAAATTCTATTTAGCTCAGAAAAATCTGAAAATTTGAGTGTATGATCTTGAACCCGAAAACAGCATGTGGTTAAAATTTAGGTCATTTGGATCAGTAAACAAGAAGTTATGTATTTTCATGTGAATTGTGATAATCCACGTATACTATCGAAATGTGATTAGTTATTGTCTAAAACCAACTTATTGGTGAATTTACTGTGTCAACTCCTGAAATCTGTAGTAGCATGATTAGGAGAAAAACAAAGACACATTGTGTATGAGAAAACGAAGGAGATGTGAGTGTTATGTGTAAAACACATGTTAAAACTCGGTATGAGTAAAGTGTAAAAGTTGTGCCTATGTGACACTGCTACCCTAGAGGCATCGGGAGCCGTATATAGAAAAGTCTATAGAAGGCTCCATGTGATATAAGTTTGTCCCAAAGGCATTGGGAAAACCCCGGAGGTGGAAAGTACCACTGGATAGGGTGGAGAGGGCTTCTCCGGTCTGCAGGTAGTTAGCAGTTTACCAAGATTCACACTGTATGTAGGTGGTGAGTATGGTATGAGTTGTGTCATGTGTTGTGTTATGAGTTGTGTTGAGAGCTGTGCTAAGGAATGAGCAGGAGCTATGAGATAGTTGTTAGTGTCCTCTACTGGTGGTTAGGACTATGTGTCATGGCAAATTGTTTAAGTAATGAAAAATGACTAAAGTGTGAAATATGTGAACATGGAACGTGGTAAGTGCCCAAGATGCACGTGGTAAGTGCAATCGACGTGATATGTGATAAGTGAAAGTGGAAGAGAAAATGATGTGGAAATGAGTAAATTGTGTAAGTGTGAACATGTGTACATGTCAAATGTGTAAAAGCGAACAATGTGAATGAGTAAGTGTGCAATCATGTGAAACTGAAAATGCGAGAATATATTATTGAAACCCATGTGAGACAAATCTGAAATCATGTGAAATCAGTGAATTTATGTTATTATCATCATGTTATTATGTGCAAAGATGTCTAGGATCCATGTTAGGGATAATTGGGGAAGAAGGTACAAGATAACATGATTGTTTGTTCACATGATGTTTTAAGCAACGTTGTAGCTCTCATGTGTAGATTTATAGCCATTGAATCATGTGAAATCAGCAACCTAAAGCATGTAGAAATGTCCATGTGTTTGTCTAAAAACATGTAAGATCATGCTAGTGTGTTTCCTTTCATGTGTGCACAATGTTCATGTTAGTAGCTCTCATGTCTTGGTTCTTTAAAGACAAGTTTCATAAGTAAATTGAATAGAGAGCATGTGATAGGTAAATTTTATTCCTACAAAATCTGAAAGCATGATCCATGTATAAACTTGTAAAACTTTCATGATAGGTTGAAACCTCGGAAATGACTAGTATGCCATGTTTGAAAATTGTAAATGTGCATGAAAAACCCCTATGACTTATACGTGTATGTTATGGGTAGTGTGCTTGCTGAGTCTTTGGACTCACTCTTGCTTCGGCGTACAGGTTGACAGGTATCGTGCACTAGAAGGAAGCGTGGCGAGGATCATCATATAGAAGACTATTTTGTGGAGCTGTTACCAGTTGTACTTTTCTTTTGCACAAAAGGATATTGTATGGACGATATTTGGGCATTGTGTAGTTCTTTTATTTTGTATTAATGTGGACATTGTCTTTCCATTTCGCTATTTAGATTGTGGAATGTGTGTTGGTGACGGGTTAAGAGTTGAGTTGTTATTTTATTCCGCTGTACTCTATTGCTATCCAGGTACATATCAACCTATTGACCAGCGTTGGGTACATGTCCCACTGTGACGACGCCCTTTTTACCGATGGGGATTGGTATAATCGTACCGGTATGAAGAGGGTCGTTACACTTCGTCATATCCGAAGTCTCACTTCGTCATATGCGAAGCATACTTTGTCATATGTGAAGCTTACTTCATCATATCTGATGCTTCACTTCATCGATATATGAAGCTAACTTCATCATATCAGAAGTTTCACTTAGCCGATATACGAACCTAACTTCATCATATTTCAACGATATACATGTTGGCTCACTTGATATGGCAGCAAGACTAACCTAGAGGGGGGTGAATAGGTAATCTGAAAAACTGAAACAAAAATCACCACTTGAAAATATTTGGTTAGTATAAATAAGCGTGTGTAATGGAAATTTAAGGTACGGAAGCAAGCACACAAGGAACATAGAGATTTATCCTAGTTCGGCCCTTTTAAATGGAAGTCTTATGTCCAATCCTCAAGCAAACTCTTGGGATTCCACCAACCACCAAGTAACCTTGGTCTTCCCTTAAGCAAGGGTCATACAACACCCAGTACCCCAGCTGGTCTTCTTCTCTTTCCGAGGCAAGAAGGCAGCCCACTTCTTTTACAGGCTCAAAAGCAAACCTACTGGAACAAACCTCAGCGTGGTTACACCACCAGACACAAGTTGGTCTTCTTCTCTTTCTCGATGCGAAGGCAACCAATTTCTCTTACAGGTCAAGAAGCCAACCTCTTGGTACAAACCCCAGTGCGGTTCTTCCCTTAACACAAGGGGAACACTTGCACAGCAAGCCTTACCTTCCAACCGAAGAGGAACACTTCTAAACATAGAAGCTAGGACCTGAAGCCCCTAATTCAAGCTCATGATAAACAATGAAATGCTTGATCTGAGACTAAGCCTAAGAAGGATAGAGTTTACAGGACAAGACACCTCCTTAGGCTAAACCCCCAGCTCTCTCTCTCTCGCAAATACACGAAGACACACAGAGAGAGGATGAGGAAGAAAGAAAGGCTTTAATGCTTTTGAAAGATTCTACTTGAATGCTTCTTCTCTCTTTGAATGGACTCGAGCTCTTTCTCTCTTTCTTTGAGTGTGTATGGAGTTGGATGCTCACTAGATGTACACTCCTTGAATGATCTTCAGGTTTTTCTCTTGTCTCTTTCTTCAACCTTTGATTCATCCTTTTATGGAGCAGATGAAGAGATCCGTTGACAGATGGTTGTTGGAGTTTCTTAGCTCTCTTCTTCTTTAGCTCTCTTTCTCTTAATTCTAACGGCTTTCTTATTTGCCTACTGGCTACTTGGAATGGAGGAAGAAGTTCCATCTGGTGCGCACTTCCAAAGATGCCAACACCATGTCCAAGATGTTGACTATGTGTAAAGGTGAACCTGCAGACATTAAATGCAAGGCAGATGTTCACACTCGAGAAGTCATTTATCAAATGGCTCATACCACTTTTTTTCCTTTTGACTATATTTCCTGCAGATAGCTAGAAATAGAAGGCTAGGTGGTTTTCTTTCGTTGCAGGAAGGAGGAATCTTCTTTTGCCTTCTGTCCATGTTTCCTGCTGACAGCTTGATGTAAGAGCTTTTTATCTATCAGAGAAATGAAAATATAAGAGTTAGAAAGTCATTTGAATTTTCAATGGGCGCCAAAGGCATTTTAAAACCCAATCGGTGTGAGTCATAATAGTAATCGACATGAGATTAAGTTTATAACACCAATCGGTAGAAATAGAGAGGCAATTGATATTTGCTTAAAGGCAATCAATATTTAAATAGTTAGTAATCGATATTTTAAGATAATCGATGTAAGCAATCGATGTGAAAGCAATTGATGTTTTAAGATAGTCAATATAAGCAATCGATGTGAAAGGCAATTGATGTTCTAAGGCAATCGATGTTTTAGATATTCGTTGTTTAAGTGAAGAGCAATCGATATTTAAGACAATCAATGTTTCAGACAATCAATGTTTAAGTGAAAAGCAATCGATGTTTATGTAAAGAAATCGATGTTTGAAGTTATAACAACAATCGATGTTTAAGTAGTCAGCAGTCGATATTAACAAAGGCAATCGATGTAGAGCTTCGACTGTTCACGAAAAAAACCATGCATGATGAAGTGCCAGCTTCCGATATGACGAAGTGGACTTCGGATATGACAAAGTAGATGTAACGACCCACCTTATACCGGTACGATTATACCAATCCACGTCAGTATAACGAACGTCGTCACAGTGGGACATTGACCCAACAATTACAATAAGCTGAGATGTACACAAATATTGACATGGAACAACGGAAATAAAAGAAAACTATATTCTTATTCCATCATCATCATTAGATATCCACAGTCCTATAACATTTAAAGAAAAAGCTAAAGTACACATAATTACAATTCTAAATCAAATTACATTGTTCAGATGAGATACATCACTTATTCATTACATACTTATGAAAAGGAAAATACAATGAAGAGATCTCCACAATAAATGCTACTCCTCTCGCTCGGAGTCGCTCCTAACTATCTCCTCGGAAGAAGTGGAGACACCTGCACCTGTACGCCGAAGCAAGAATGAGTCTAAAGAGACCTAGCAAGCAATCCATATACATCATCCTTACACACATCATATATACATGCTAACATTCAATGGAAGTAATTTGCACATGTAGCATGGTTCACACAATTTAAGATACTAAGCATGGAACTTATAGAATTAGAGCCCATCACACATGCTTTATTTTACTTACAACAATTAAATATAGAACCTATAACATGCTTTCTACACATTTTAATTAAACATAGCATTCAAAACCCATTCAAATCATATTACAATGTATACAACCTAAACATGGAATTACACATAATGTAAGCATCACGCCCAGCATGGATTCTATTTTAACTCTCATGAATTACTACAATTATATGCACCATTTACTTGATGTTTTAACATAAATTAAACATAATTTCTATGCTTTACATTTGTTCACATGCTAACACATTCACATACTCATTTACACTTTGCACATTTCACAATTCACTTACACTTATTCATATTTTCACATTTAAATGCCATGACATATAGTCCAAACCACCACTAGAAGGACACACATAACACATACACTTATCCATCACCTAGGCAACACAGTGATAGACCTTGGTTAACTGCGTAGAACTGAGAGAAGCACTCTCCACCCTAACCAATGGTTGTCCACCTCCAAGATTTCATCCTAATTGCCCATATGATTTCACACACATTGAACCTTCCCATAGGGACTTTACTACGGTACAGTTCCACAGCCCTCTATGGTAGCAGTGTCATACATGGCACAGTTTACACACTTTTCATAATATTCTCATTGTTCATAATATTCATATGCACTAAATTACACCATTGCACTCACTTGTACACAATTACCTTGTTTTCAGTTTATCTAATAATATGCTCTATTCACAGTGTTAAACAGGTCATAAACTTAATCCTAATCATGCCGCAATTTACTGAATTATAAACAATCACATTAAGCATACTCAACATGGTCGTTTTTCTATACTAAATCCAAAATAACACTTTTTGTTATCCCATCAGTACGAAATTTTTACCATAGACTACTCACAGGCTAATCATCACACATACAAATTTTCAGATTTTTTGGAAACCTACACAAATTATAATAATTAGAATGAGCATTCTGTGGATTTACCAAGAAACCTAATTAACATGGTTTACAGTATTACAGATGTATTTAGCAGTTCCAAAATATGTATTTAAAAATCCTGTATTCACATAAATTTTTGACATGTTCACATGCAACCATACATCTTATTTGTAATTAAAACAGGTAATTCACGCTCACTATTCTATTTCCAGAAATTCTAATAATTTGCACAGTAAGCAGAAATTTGTTCAATTCTCATGATGTGACCTAACATATGTATATGACCCACAAAAATTTTCTGAAGCTTTAGCTTAACATGGATCTATGTAAATATTAATTAATAAGGTTAAATCATGCATAACATTTTATTTCATGAACTTTAATAATTAGTACAGTGTATGAAAATTCAACATAATCACATGGCATGTTCCACTCGACATACTTGACCATATAAAATTTCTACAGCATATACTCATGTTCAGAAATCCAGGGAACATGCCACCGGGATCAGACATGCATTTAGTCAATAACCTGATGAACTTGGCGGCACAGGTACTGCCGCCAACATGAATTAACGGCACAAAAGGTGGCCGCCAACCCTGGATCTTAACGGCATCAGATGTTTCCGCTAAGTTCTTGTCTGTGCAAACACAAACAGAACGCAGAAACAATGGTGAATGGAAGTTCCAAGACATGAGTAAAAATCTGTAAAATTCCTAGGACCTACTAGACATGGGCAGCGATGATATACATAGATTACTTGCCTCTTAAAAATTGCTAGATGCAATTAATTTTCCAGAGACGCTCTACTCAGCCAAGCCAAGAAGTCCTCCAATCTCCCCTCGATCTGGCTTCTGTGTTGATGGATGAAGCACGCCGGAGTCGGGGAAGCCTTCCTCGATGTTCAAAGAGTCTCCCGGTCGATGAAGATCACCAGGAAACGCACCAAGTCGCTCAATCCAAAGCCTCAAAGTTCATGTTTCGCACACAGTTTCTAGGGTTTTTGACAAAAAGCCAAAATGATCTAACTGCGCCCTAGACAAGGTATTTTATAGGCTAAAGGGATTAGGGACGCATTTAGAAGGGTATCTAACCGTTGGAAGACGGTTTCCAAAAATTGGGGCGAAGAAATCATGAGTGTTTTTGGATCTGAAACCGCAACAAATCTGGGAGATAGACGTCCACATACTTGGCCTCCTACCAGGAGTTAACGTCCATCGATCTGGACACTGACATCCCCATGAACGTCCATGCATGTTGACGCCAACTGGTCTTTCGGCCAGAACACAAAAATACAGCCTACTATGTGCACACTATGTACATACACCTATATAATGTATAATATATCACATAATCACCATATGTACATAATTAAACGAGTATACATACATGTACAACCTTATTTAATTGGAATATACATAAGAATACATATATATATTTTTATATGTACATAACCATACACACAAAGTATCTAAACATTACACAACCAAACATCTAAATAAGAGGGCAAAATTTGAGGGCCTTACACCCTCTCCCCCTTAAAGAAACTTCGTCCTCGAAGTTAGACCGACGCTACTCAAACAATTGGGCATACTTCTTCATCATAGCATCCTCAAGCTCCCAAGTAGCCTCCCCTCGTGAGAAGTTCCGCCATAGCACCTTCACGGACGCAATACTCTTGTTCCGGAGATGCTGAACCTTCCGGTCAAGAATAGCTACTGGTTGCTCAACATATGACAGATCTGACTGGATCTCCACTGGCTCGTGACTAATAACATGAGATGGATCTCGGAGATATCTTCTGAGCTTAGATATGTGGAATACAGGATGAACACTAGCTAATGCCGGAGGTAAATCTAGCTTATATGCCACGCTACCCAAACGCCTGAGAATCTCATACGGGCCAATGAATCTAGGACTTAATTTGTTATGCCTGCCAAATCTGACAACACCTCGAGTAGGCGAAATCTTTAGAAAGACATGCTCGCCAATCTCGAACTCCAAATCCTTCCTTCTGTTGTCGGCGTAACTCTTCTGCCTATCTTGTGCCTCAACAAGCCTCTTCCTGATAAGCTGGATCTTATCCGAGTCTCCTGAACTAACTCCAGACCGATCAACTGCCTATCACCGGTCTCCTCCCAACATAAAAGAGATCTACAAGGCCTTCCATACAATGCCTCAAATGGAGCCATACCAATACTAGCATGAAAACTGTTGTTATATGCGAACTCTACAAGAGGTAAATGACGCTCCCAATCACCCTTCCAATCCAGCACACATGCTCTCAACATATCCTCGAGCGTCTGGATAGTCCTTTCGGACTGTCCATCTTTCTGGGGATGGAATGCCGAACTAAGCTTCAATTCAGAACCTAATGCATCCTGAAGACCCTTCCACAACCTCGAAGTAAATCTTGGATCTCGATCCGAAATGATCGACTTCGGCACACCATGCAATCTAACTATGCTACTAACATATAACCTAGCTAAACTCCCAACTGACTGCTTCTTCTTCATAGGCAAGAAATGCGCAGTCTTAGAGAATCTATCTACTATCACCCAAATCGAGTCATTGCCCCTCCTTGATCTAGGCAAACCCGTTACAAAATTCATAGTGACAGCCTCCCACTTCCATACAGGGATCTCCATCTTCTGCATAAGACCAGATGGTCGTTGTCGCTCGTCCTTCACTTGCTGGCATACTAAACACCTGGATATGAAATCTGCTACATCCTTCTTCATGCCAGACCACCAAAATGATCTCTTCAAATCCTGGTACATCTTAGTGTTACCCGGATGAATAGAGAATCTCGACCTATGAGCTTCTGCTAATACATGCTCACGAACATCCACTATATCGGGAACACAGACTCGGTGATGAAATCTAATCACACCATCCTCATCCCGAACAATGCCTGCCTTGCCCACTAACTCCTAGAGTCTAAGGTCGGCCTTCTGTTTATCGATCACCTCATCCAAAACAGTTGACCGAATGGACAACTGAGCTACAAAAGCCTGACATAATGGCTCTAACTGAGTCATCGCGCAAGAAGCATCCTCCAACATCTTCCAATCTTGCTGGAGTAAAGACCTCTTCTGGCTAAGAGCATCCGCTACAACATTCACCTTTTCGGGATGATACTGAAGATCGAAGTCGTAGTCCTTGAGGAACTCAATCCATCTTCTCTGCCAGAGGTTTAATTCCTTTTGCGAGAAGAGATACCTCAAGCTCTTATGGTCAGTGAACACCTCAAATCTGACACCATAGCGCCTCCAAATCTTCAGTGCATGAACCACTGCCGCAAGCTCCAAATCATGAGTCGGATAGTTACGCTCATGCTCCTTCAATTGGCGAGAAGCATACGCCACTACCCTTCCCTGCTGCATTAACACACATCCTAAACCAATCCGAGATGCATCCGAGTAAATGGCAAAACTTCTTTCACCACTCGGACAAAATCAACACCGGAGTAGACGTGAGTTTAGCCTTCAATAATTGAAAGCTACTCTCACACTCCTCGAACCAAACAAACTTTACAGCCTTCTTGGTTAGCTTAGTCAAAGGGGCGGCGATAGATGCAAAGCCTTCAATAAATCACCGATAATAACCTACTAACCCAAGGAAACTCCGAATCTCCAATGGGGTCCTAGGGATCTCTCATTCTAACACAGCTTGGACCTTTGCTGGATCAACTGCTACACCAGCACCGGAGATGACATGCCCAAGGAAATGAACCTCGCGCATCTAGAAATCGCACTTGCTGAACTTAGCATACAACTTGTGCTCTCGGAGAACTTCTAGCACTACCCTTAAATGCTGACGATGTGTGGCTTCATCCGGAGAATAGACCAACACATCATCGATGAACACTACAACAAAACTATCTAAATAAGGTCTAAACACCCTGTTCATGAGATCCATGAACGTTGCAGGGGCGTTCGTTAGACCAAAAGGAAGAACTAAAAACTCATAATGTCTGTAACGGGTTCTAAAGGCCGTCTTGGACACATCATCACTCCTAATCCTCAACTGATGATAACCAGACCGTAAATCGATCTTAGAAAAGACCGATGCATTCTGCAGCTGGTCAAACAGATCATCAATCCGAGGTAAGGGATACTTGTTCTTCACCGTCACCTGGTTGAGCTTTCTATAATCAATGCACAACCTAAGTGAACCATATTTATTCTTTACAAATAATACAGGTGCACCCCAAGGAGAAACACTAGGGCGAATAAATCTCTTATCCAACAAATCTTGTAAATGCTTCCTTAACTCAGCTAACTCCGCAGGTGCCATCCGATACATAGCCTTTGAGATAGGAGAGGTGCCTGGAAGCAACTCTATGGTAAACTCTATCTCTCTAACCGGTGGCAATCCAGACAAATCATTAGGAAATACGTCTGGAAATTCCTGCACCATATCAATCTCCTCAAGGGTAGGTGACTGATCAGCCTTCGGTACTAATACCACACTGGCAAGAAAAGCATCACAACCCTTGTTAACCATCCTCATTGCCCTCATGGAGGAGATGACAAACTTTCCCATAAGGTTCGTTGGCAATGGATGTGAAAACTCATCCTCACTAGGAATACGAAAAACGATCTTCTTCCCACGATAATCTACTAATGCATAATGCTCCTCTAGCCAATCCAGACCAAGAATAGCATCATAGTCCTTCATCTTTAGCAAGAAGAAACACCCATTTAAGACCCTATCCTCAATGCACACAGGTAATGACAGAATACACTTCCTAGTCGATACCGTTCCCGCAGGTGTGTGCACAGACAATGGAACCTCTAACTCCTCACCCTCTAATCCTGACTCTACAGCTAACTGCCTAGCAAACTTCTAGGAAATGAATGAGTGAGTGGCACCCGTATCAAATAAAACCCGAGCGTGCACACCCATGAAAAGAACTGTACCTTCCGTGATGTGCTCCGCCTGCTCTGCGTCCTCTCGCGCTAAAGCAAACACTCGAGCTTGGGCTCAAGGCCTTCCTGGCCTTCCGATAGCTGGCGTTGCTGGGGCTGTCGCTCCACGTTGACTCCTTGCTGAAGTCTAGGGTAGTCCCAAATCTGGTGCTCGCTGCTCCCACACTTCATACACTTTCCTGCCGTCTTCTAGCACTCGGTACCGCCATGTGCCCTTCCACAGCGAGGGCACTCCATCTTACCGTTAGATCTACTATCGGGGGACCGCTGAGAAGCTGCCTGCTGACTGCTCACTGCCACAGGATGTTGCGGTGATTGGTACGCCGCCTTCTTTCTGTCCTGCCGCTGGAATGGTGGCGTAGACCTCTTCTGCGATGCCTTCTTCTCCTCCAAATATTGCTCCATCTCTCTCTCCTGCCGACAAGCCGCGCTGAGAGCCTCATCTAGGGTACGATGGTCGAACGCCACAAGCCTCGATCTCACTGATGGCTTAAGGCCCATCACAAATTTCTTCGCCTTCCTGCGCTCATCAGCCACTATGTGAGGTGCATATTTTGATAATTCCGCAAACCTGGCCTCGTACTCGAGTACGGTCATGAAGCCCTGAGTCAAAGTGAGGAACTCCTGCTGCATCTTGTCCTGGATATGCTCAGGAACAAACTTGGCTCGAAAGAGCCTCACGAACTGTAGCACCCCGAAAATTATAATTACATAAAAAATCGAATAAATGGAGATAAATAATTTCCATAATATCAAAGTATTTAAAACATACGTATCATTATCATATGTGCTAAAACACATCAAAAAATTCTGTAAAAATTATAAATCAACCCCAAACATTATTTAAAATGTTTCACAAAGAAATTTGTGCCAAGAAAAATCAGATTAGTCAAGTTTAAAGTGTTTTGCGACTTATTATCGTAATTCATGAATAAGTCGAAAAATCATTATCACACGTACATGGATGAGTTAGAAAATTAAATAAAAATCATATATGGACTTCAAATAATATCTTCTAATGACCCATCAAGAATTTTGGGTCAATAAAAATCATTTAGGCTAGGTTTAAGAGTTATTGTGACCGATTATCCAAATTAGGAAACAAGTCAGAAAACCGTTAATACGGAAATACGACACAACCATAAATTAAATAAAAATGTTGGAGAGACTTCTAACATTATATATTAATGACCCAATATATAATTGGCCAATGGACATCATTTGGCCCAAAAATCAAAGAAGCAAGAAAATGCATAGAAATTCGTAACTCTAAATAGGCTGAAATTAGAAAGAGACAATTTGAGTTGAATTGGGATGCAATCATGCATTCTTGGCAACCCAAATTTGTGCCTAACTATGGTGGGAGGCTTCCTAAAGCTTCACACACTCAAAGGGAGGAAGAAATCCTCAAAAATAGGAAACTAACATGTCAAAACCGCAACTTGGCTTTCCTAGTCATAATAGGACTCCTAAACACCATGGTTGCTTAAATACTCTTCACCAAACCTTAGGGACGAGTTTTAGAACTTGCTAGAGTCGTGTGGAGGAGCTCTTGTGGCTGAGGAGCTGTGGAACGACCACAAGAAGCTCATCTTCTTCCCCTTCTCGTCTGCTGCGACCTGCATAAACTGTCCACTTGAAGTTGACCAAAGGTGAGTCAAACCATAACCAAACCTTGCAAGGCTTATACCCCTGGAAAGAGGGTCGAGTCTACTTTCTAACCCAACTGGAATGAACAATTTTCATGCAGTATACTGCATGTAGTAAGCGTTCTCTTGCAAGTGGTCTGAACACAGGTTTTCTGGAAAAATGGAAATTCTTCAACTCATAAGGTAGGTTTTCTTGGGCCAAACCTTAACATATCCTATACCAATGTGTAGATCATCAAGTTAACTTTCATTTCCCACTGGTTGCATTGAATTCCAATGAGTAGATTTTGAGTTATAAGCGTTTTCCCCAAGTCGCACACTGTCAGGGCTTTTTCTGTTCTTTATATGTTGCATGCGATTTGTGACCGAATTAGAGCAAACTCACAACATAAATGATTTTCTACTAGTTGTCATCGTCATATCTTGTGTTGAACATTTTGTCTAAATGTCATTAGTTAGAGAGTTATAAGCATGATAAGGGGGTCTCTGCATGACACTACGTTTTCGGGTTGCACTTGGTTTTACGTTTGTGTTGGACTTGATTAAAGCCTGTTGAAACCATCATGGTTTTCAAATTTCGATTTACTGGAAGCACCCTTGCATGTCTAGGTTGGTTTAAAACTAGTTTCGTTATTTTTCATGAACTGTACAATTTGTTCTTAATTTTAGAACAACCTTGTGTCAAAACAGGGAAAGTCTGGTCCGCAATCCAAAGCACTATCCTTTCTTTGTCGGATTCAGGTGCAGACCCTGTGAACGTGATGGCCCGATAGGCTGCATTCTGAGGTCTTGTCGTGACAGCAAACCCGTCACGTTCTGAACGCGACGAGCGCCCCGTCGCTATCTCTCTGCCTTGTCGCGTTCTTCACATCACCTTGTCGCGTTTTGATCTGACCCCGTCGCGACCTTTACAAGTGTCTATCGTGATCTCATGATTTTTACATGAAACCACTTATTTTCTTGCAAATCTTACTACTATACCTAAGGTCTATTTAAATATGATATTTAGCGTGTAATTCACATGTCTTAGGTCTGATCATTGCATAATGGTTTATTTAATGGCCTAAAAGTGATTGACCCATTTACAAAGCCTTAATTTCATGAATATTATTCTAATTACTTTCTTAATGATATGATCATTCATAAAACTTGTGATTTACTCTTGTTACCGTTCTAGCTTGATTTAAATGATAATTATTATCTTAAAATCTTGTAAACCCATGTGTAGTTAAATGCATTGTCCATTGCATGTCATCATGTTAAGTGTTTTCCGCAAGTTTGAGACTGTGAATTGAGACGTGTACATCACTACACACTTGCACATCTAGGCAGCCCTTTCTTGGGGATTTGGAAACTCTCTACCGGTCATTCCGAATCGGTAGACTAGTGACCTTTTCTCCAAGGCCTCCGTAAATCTCCTCTGACTATGGATTCCCACATGGCCGACGAGTTGGTTGTACCATTGAAGTTCCCTGGAGATAGCATGCACTTCCTTTCTCATCTTGTTCTCGTGAGTGTGATTTACAATCTAGACTAAAGCCATTAATGTAAAGATTAAACTAAAGTATAAATCGTACCGTTATGCTGCCGAATTTATCTCTTGACCATTGTTATCATGAAATCATGTTCAATTACTTATTACTTGTTCCCATCATCATCATGAACATGACGTTACACATGCTACATTTTGAAACTCTCACTGGCCATTATTAATGACTGTGGGTATCTACATTTAAAATTTTACATGAGATGCTGACCGGGCACGGCGAGTGTCCAAGGGCTCCAGTCTAGCCCCAATGACGGAGAGTCATAAATATACTGTTAACCATGGGGTATAATGATTACTGGCGTTGCATCTGCACTGGGAGTCTTGCTTGCTTGTTGAATGATAGATAGAATAACCACATACACGTGTCATGGTATACATTCTTGATGGATCTTTTCTAGTTGTACATTAGTGTATACGTGCCTGATTAGTGTTACATGATTGTGCTCGTGCGTGCTTGCTTGCTTGCGTGATATGGCCATCCTGAATTTATTGCAATTAGTGATATCTTGCGTTCTTGAAAGCTATTGACATCAAGTGAAATCTTGCGTGCTTGTACAAAGTGATCTATTGCTAGTTCTATCTTGTTATATCCTTCTAGATCTTGTTCTATCATGATCACTCTATCTAGCTGGTTCATGTATCATGTTTTAACGAGTTTTATTCGCACATGCATATCATGACATTCATCGTACTTACCTAGTTCTAAATTGATAATCACTTATATCATTGCCCGCACATTGAGATATAAATCCTACTGGGCTGGTTTGCTCATTCCCTACTTTTATCCAATCTAGGTGATTATGAAGTTCAAGAGGAAGATCAAGTTGAGGATGGGAATGCGTCCGAGTGATGAGCGTTCCAACTATGAGTCTAGTAACAATAGTTTGCTTGAGTGTTAGATTCATGTAGTAGGAAGTGAGGAATAAAAGTGTAATTTCCCTTTATTTGAGTCTTAGTCCTGTAATAGTTTTCATACAATAAGTTGAGATTTGAATATAATTTTTATTGAGTTCAACATTTCGGCCCTATTATGATGTTGTGTTGATACACATTTAGTGCGTGCTAGCTAGAGGCTTATTTGCCGACTGTCCACGTCTCAGGATATCGTCTCGAATTATTTCCGAATTATTATTAATATCTACTGCGTAATTCTCGGGACGTGACACGAACTCATCCCAAGCAACCTCGACAGCACTGTCCTCAAATCGGGTACGCAGTAACGAGGTCCACCACACATCGGCACTCTCCTGCAAAACATTCTCCATAAGGACTAATCTAGACAATCTAACTTAAAGAAAATAAATGCATATGCAACTAACACATACCTGTAGCATATAGGTGGCCAAGCTGACCTTGTCATCCTAAGCACACCTAATCACTCGGAAGATCTTCTCGATCTCCCTAATCCAGCTCTCCGCTAACAATGGGTCACTCTTCCCCTTAAAAGAGGGTGGAGCCATCCTCTTGAAACGCTACATGATAGAAGGTCCACCATGGTCATGCCCCTGGGGAACTGGAGCTAGAGCCTGCTACAGCCACAACATAAACAACATATATAACACATAAGCTACATAACAATCATTCATTTTAATGAAAATAGACTACTTCTATCTAATCATTTCTAACCTGAGCCTCCAGCTGAGCCTGGAGTGCAGCCTGAGTATGGGCCTGAGTTTGCATGGCCTGCACCAGACCTTGCATGAATACTCCATAATCTACTGGAGGTGGTGGAGGAAGTACAGTAGGTCCCTGAGGTGCTGGGGCCTCCTGCTCACCCCTCTCCTCTCTCCTCTGCTCATCCTCACGAGCAGGGACACCATGCCTACCACGAGAAGCCATAGCCTGCAAGACAATTTAATCACATTTAGAACTAAGTTAATTAATTCTTAACCACTTTCTTATCTATCTTTCATTCATTATTAATCATTTTCTACACATGTGGACAATTCTATAAAGACTTAGCATGTTATGAAGATGATGACATATATTCATGAACAATCTCAACCTTGTCTCTCTGATACCAATCTCTGTAACGACCCACCTTATACCTGTACGATTATACCAATCCACGTCGGTATAACGAACGTCGTCACAGTGGGACATTGACCCAACAATTACAATAAGCTGAGATGTACACAAATATTGACATGGAATAGCATAAATAAAAAGAACTAAATATCATTCTTATTCCATCATCATCATTAGATATCCACAGTTCATATAGCATTTAAAGAAAAATCTAAAGTCCACATAATTACAAATCTAAATCAAATTACATTGTTCAAATGAGATACATCACTTATTCATTACATACTTATGAAAAGGAAAATACAATGAAGAGATCTCCACAATAAATGCTACTCCTCTTGCTCGGAGTCGCTCCTAACTATCTCCTCGGAAGAAGTGGAGACACCTGCACCTGTACGCCGAAGCAAGAATGAGTCTAAAGAGACCCAGCAAGCAATCCATATACATCATCCTTACACAAATCATATATACATGCTAACATTCAATGGAAGTAATTTACACATGTAGCACGGTTCACACAATTTAAACTACTAAGCATGGAACTTATAGCATTAGAGGCACATTACACATGCTTTATTTTACTTACAACAATTAAATATAGAACCTATAACATGCTTTCTACACATTTTAATTAACATGCTTAAGCAATTCAAATTATATTATAATGTATACAACCTAAACATGGAATTACACATAATGTAAGCATCACGCCTAGCATGGATTCTATTTTAACTCTCATGAATTTACTACAATTATACGCACCATTTACTTGCTGTTTTAACATAAATTAAACATAATTACTATGCTTTACATTTGTTCACATGCTAACACATTCACATACTCATTTACAATTTGCACATTTCACAATTCACTTACACTTATTCACATTTAAATGCCATGATACATAGTCCAAACCACCATTAGAAGGACACACATAACACATACACTTATCCATCACCTAGGAAACACAGTGATAAACCTTGGTTAACTGTGCAGAACTGAGAGAAGCACTCTCCACCCTAACCAGTGGTACTTGTCCACCTCCGAGATTTCATCCTAATTGCCCATAGGATTTCACATACATTGAACCTTCCTGTAGGGACTTTGCTACGGTACAGTTCCACAGCCCTCTATGGTAGCAGTGTCATACATGGCACAGTTTACACACTTTTCATATTATTCTCATTGTTCATAATATTCACATGCACTAAATTACACCATTGCACTCACTTGTACAGAATTACCTAGTTTTCAGTTTATCTAATAATATGCTACTATTCACGGTGTTAAACAGGTCATAAACTTAATCCTAATCATGCTGTAATTTACTGAATTATGAACAATCACATTAAGCATACTCAACATGGTCGTTTTTCTATACTAAATCTGAAATGACACTTTCTGTTATCCAATTAATATGAAATTTTGAGCACAGACTACTCACAGGTTAATCATCACACATACAAATTTTCAGATTTTTCGAAAACCTACACAAATTATAATAATTAGAATGAGCATTCTACAGATTTACCAAGAAACCTAATTAACATGGTTTACAGTATTACAGATGTATTTAGCAGTTCCAAAATATGTATTTAACAGTCTTGTATTCACATAAAATTTATGACATGTTCACATGCAACCATACATCTTATTTGTAATTAAAACAGGTAATTCACGCTCACTATTCTATTTCCAGAAATTCTAATAATTTGCATAGTAACTAGAAATTCGTTTAATTCTCATGATGTGACCTAACATATGTATATGACCCACAGAAATTTTCTGAAGCTTTAGTTTAACATGGATCTATGTAAATGGTAATTAATATGGTCAAATCATGCATAACATTTTATTTCAAGATTTTTAATAATTAGTGCAGTGTATGAAAATTCAACATAATCACATGGCATGTTCCACTGGACATACTTGACCATATAAAATTTCTACAACATATACTCATGTTCAAAAATCTGCGAAACATGCCACAGGGATCAGACATGAATTCAGTCAAAAACCTGATGAACTTGGCGGCACAGGTACTGCCGCCAACATGAATTAATGGCACAAAAGGTGGCCGCCAACCCTAGATCTTAACGGCATCAGATGCTGCCGCTAAGTTCTTGTCTGTGCAAACGCAGACAGAACACAGAAACAATGGTGAATGGAGGTTCCAGGACACGAGTAAAAATTTGTAAAATTCCTAGGACCTACTAGATATGGGCAGGGATGATATACACATGTTACTTGCCTCTTAAAAATTGCTAGATGCGATTAATTTATCGGAGAAGCTCTCCTCGGCCAAGCCAAGAAGTCCTCCAATCTCCCCTCGATCCGACTTCTATGTTGATGGATAAAGCACGCCGGAGTCGGGGAAGCCTTCCTCGATGTTCAAAGAGTCTCCCGGTCAATGAAGATCTCCAGGAAACGCACCAAGTCGCCCGATCCAAAGCCTCAAAGTTTAGGTTTCGCACACAGTTTCTAGGGTTTTTGACAAAAAGCCAAAAGGACCTAACTACGCCCTAGACAAGGTGTTTTATAGGCTAAAGGGATTAGGGACGCGTTTAGAAGGGTATCTAACCGTTGGAAGACGGTTTCCAAAAACAAGGGCGAAGAAATCGCGAGCGTTTCTGGATCTGAAACCGCAACAAATTTGGGAGATAGACGTCGACATACCTGGCCGCCTACCAGGAGTTAACGTCCATCGATCTGGACGCTGACATCCCCATGCACGTCCATGCATGTTGACGCCAACTGGTCTTTCGGCCAGAACACAAAAATGCAGCCTACTATGTGCACACTATGTACATACACCTATATAATGTATAATATTTACATAATCACCATATGTACATAATTAAACGAGCATACATACATGTACAACCTTATTTAATTGGAATATACATAAGAATACATATA
The DNA here is from genome assembly GCA_014218235.1 of Colocasia esculenta. NCBI lineage: Eukaryota > Viridiplantae > Streptophyta > Magnoliopsida > Alismatales > Araceae > Colocasia > Colocasia esculenta. The sequence goes on along the minus strand of CM024754.1, from coordinate 76,931,842 downwards.
TATATATATATATATATATGTACATAACCATACACACAAAGTATCTAAACATTACACAACCAAACATCTAAATAAGAGGGCAAAATTTGAGGGCCTTACAGTAGAACTTCGTATATGATGAAGTGAACTTTGTATAGAATGAAAAACAACGCAGTCGGTCGAAGCTGAAACCCGTAGTCGATCGAAGTGAACTTCATATATAACTTCAGATATGACGAAGTTAGCTTCATATATGACGAAGTAAGGCTTCGACTAATCACAGCCAAAAGCATGCATGATGAAGTGCCAACTTCGGATATGACGTAGTGGACTTCGGATATGATGAAGCTAGCTTCGTATATGACGAAGTAAGCTTCGACTGAACATGATAAAAACATGCATGACGAAGTGAAGCTTCGGATAAAACATGTTATTTCCTATGCATAGATAATCTTGAAAAATGGTAATGAATATACTCATGATATTTATGATAATCATGAGATTTTGTTATCACCTAAATAAAAGGATAAAATATAGGAGTGGTTCAACAATCTCCCTTTTTTTGGTGATGACAAAACTAATGTGAATTTTCATAGCATAAAATAATCTCCCCCTTTTTTGTCAATAACCAAACATGATGGATCTTACCATTTGCATTCTTTCCTTAAAGAATATTCTTACCATTTTGAAGGAGAGGGGTTCAACAATACTTGAATGAAGTATCTTCTCCCTCTTTTACTTCCTCCCCCTGAATGTGAGACTCCCCCTTGATGTGAGGCTCCCCCTTAGTTGGCGCTCTTACAAATCTTCATAAATAGCTTTTGTCTGTCAACCAATTTGTCATCATATGTCGACAGTTGTTTCGTGGTGTGTCAACCTGTGCTCTATATGTGTCGACACAGTCTCGAATCTGTCGACATCTGTTGTTGTATTTCCACTTGTTGTTCTGTTGGGAGGTCTTCAAAAATATTCCTTACATTGATCCTATAGAGAGACAGAATTCTTGCAAGGATATTAGCAGCATTGTAGTTTAGGAAAAAATGAATGTAATTTTAAACAAAAATTAAGGATGACTACTTCCTCTTCAGATTGGAATGAAGTGAAGAGTTGGTAGTCACCAATCGGATGCTTTTGAGCATCTCTAACCATACCCATTTGAATGCATTTTTGTTGTTTTGTTCATCAAGAGCAGATTGGTATTCTCTTCATCTTCTTCTGTGCTTGAGCTGTCTGAGAAGTTATCCCATGTAGCTGTGAAGGTCTTCCTTTTATATTCCCTGTATTTATCCTCTTTTATTTTCTTCTTTTTGGATTTTTCTGCCTGACCATTTTTCTTGAGTCTTGGACAATTTGGCCTCAAATGACCAGGCTTTCTGCATTCATAGCAAACTGGTTACTTCTTCTTTTTCTCCTTGCTCTTGACAAAGATTTTTCGGATGATTTCTTCTTCACTGTCAACATCACTGCTATTACTGGCAGTGTCTTCATCCAAAGTGCTCTCCTCAGCCTTGAATGTATTGTTTGGCCTTCTTCTGAAAGAGTTTTCTCCTAGTCTCTCCATGTTGATCTCATGAGCCATGAGAGATCCAATGAGCTTTTCCAATGTCATTGTGGAGAGGTCATTAGCTTCTTCTATAGCAGTGACCTTTGGACTCCACTGTTTTGGGAGAGATCTTAAGATCTTTCTGACTATGTCTCCCTGGCTGTACTTCTTACCCAAACTTGCAAGTCCATTGATGATTTAAGTAAACTCATTGTACATCTGAGATATGGACTCACCTTCTTCCATTTTAAACTTTTCATATTTTGTCACCAGGACATCAATCCTAGTTTCTTTTACCTTGTCAGTCCCTTCATATGTGAGCCTTAGCATTTCCCACATATCCTTTGTTGTTTTACATGCAAAAATTCTGTTGACCTCTTGCTTGGTTAGAGCGCAACACATGAAGCTCTTTGCCTTGTTGTTCAAGGATATCTTGTTCTTATCTTCAGCTATCCATTCTTCCTTAGGCTTGGAGATTTGGAGATCACCATCTTCTATGATGCTTCAGATTTGGTAGTCGAAGCCTTGTAGGAAGAACTCCATCCTTGTCTTCCAGTAGGTGTAGTCTCCATCAATAAAGAGTAGAGGCCGAAAGATGGATTGACCTTCTGCAAATTCTTGGACTGCCATTAGATCTTTGCTCTAAGATCTTTGGATCTTCTAGAAGTTCAGAGACCAGGCTACCAGGCTTTGATACCACTTGTTGGCCCACTTGATATGGCAGCAAGACAAACCTAGAGGGGGGGGTGAATAGGTAATCTGAAAAACTAAAACAAAAATCAGCACATGAAAATGTTTGGTTAGTATAAATAAGCATATGCAATGGAAATTTAAGGTGCCGAAGCAAGCACACAAGAAACACATAGATTTATTCTGATTCGGCCCTTCCAAATGGAAGTCCTACGTCTAGTCCCCAAGCAAACTCTAGGGATTTCATTAACCACCTAGTAACCTTGGTCTTCCTATAAGCAAGGGGTATACAACACCCGACACCCCAGCTAGTCTTCTTCTCTTTCCGGGGAAAGAAGGAAGCCCACTTCTTTTATAGGCTCAGAAGCAAATCTACTAGAACAAACACCAGCATGGTTACACCACCAGACACAAGCTAGTCTTCTTCTCTTTCCAGGTGAGAAGGCAACCCACTTCTCTTACAAGTCAAGAAGCCAACCTCTTAGTACAAACCCCAGTGCGTTTCTTCCCTTAACACAAGAGGAACACTTGCACAGCAAGCCTCCCCTTCCAACCGAAGAGGAACACTTCTGAACACAGAAGCTAGGACATGAAGCCCCTAGATCAAGCTCAAGATAAACAATGAAATGCTTGATCTGAGATTGCGCCTAAGAAGAAAAGAGTTTATAGGACAAGACTCTTCTTAGGCTAAACCCCCAGCTCTCTCTCTCTCTCTCTCATAAATACACAAAGACATACAGAGAGAGAATGAGGAAGAAAGAAGGCTTCAATGCGTCTAAAAGATTCTGCTTGAATGCTTCTTCTCTCTTTGAATCAGCTCGAGCTCTTTCACTCTTGCTTTGAGTGTGTATAGAGTTGGATGCTCACAGGATGTACACTCCTTAAATGATCTTCAGATTTTTCTCTTGTTATCTTTCTTCAGCCTTTGATGCAACCTTTTTATGGAGCAGACGAAGAGATCCATTGATAGATGGCCGTTGAAGTTTCTTGGCTCTCTTATTCTTCAGCTCTCTTTCTCTTGAGTCTAACGGATTTCTTCTTGTGTCTACTGGCTACTCGGAATGGAGGAAGATGTTCTAGCTGGTGCGCACTTCCAAGGATGCCAACAGCAGGTCCCAGATGTTGACTATGGTAGAGGTGGATCTGTAGACATTAAATGCAACACAGATGTTCAGACTCGAGAAGTCATTTATCAGATGGCTCATACCCCTTTTTGCCTTTTGAATGTATTTCCTACGGATAGCTAGAAATAGAAGGTTAGGTGCTTTTCTTTCATTGCAGGAAGGAGGAATCTTCTTTTGCCTTCTATCCATGTTTTCCTGCTGACAGCCTGTTGTAAGAGCTTTTTATCTGTCAGAGAAATGACAAGATAAGAGTTAGAAAGTCATTTGAATTTTGAATGGGCGCCAAAGGCATTTTGAAACCCAATCGGTGTAAGTCATAATAGTAATGGATATGAGATTAAGATTATAACACCAATCGGTAGAAATAGAGAGGCCATCAATGTTTGCTTAAAGACAATCGATATTTAAATTGTCAGTAATCAATATTTTAAGATAATCGATATAAACAATCGATGCGAAAGAAATTAATGTTTTAAGATAGTCGATATAAGCAATCGATGTGAAAGGCAATTGATGTTCTAAGGCAGTAACGACCCTCTTTATACTGGTACAATTATACCAATCCACATCGATATAAAGTGAGCCATCACAGTGGGACATGTACCCAACACAACATAGTAGGTAGAGATGTACATAAATAACAAAAAAAGTATAAAGGAATTGAAAGAGATTCTTATTCCATCATCATTCACACATTCCACAGTCTATAAAGTAGCAATGAAAATGAACAAAGTCCATAATTATACAAGTCCGTAACATAACATCATTGCCCACATAATAGTAAATGGAAGTACAAGCTATGCAATAATCCTCCACAATCTCGCTACTCCTCTCGCTTGGAGTCACTCCTCACAATGTCCTCTTCAAGCACGGGGACACCAACCTCACCTGTATGTTAAAGCAAGTATGAGTCTTCACAAAAGACTCAGCAAGTAACCCATTGGCACATCCTTACACATATCACATTCATGCTATTCTTTTAACAATAAAAGTAACCTTACCACATGGTTCATGTCATAACAATAGGTATAAATAAGTAACCTATAACATGCTTTCTACACATGATCTTTAACTTGATTCATGGTATTAAATGCAATTCATTCATATCATTTTTCCAACCAACTTGATCATGGAATTAAACACATGATTACTAACAAATCTAGCATAATATCTATCACTTTTCACATGCTTTTATATCACATAATCACATATTTTTCTTGCTGTTTTAATATAAATATAACATGATCACATGGTTTCACATTGATTCACATTGTAACACATTAGCACACCACTTTCACATGAACACTTCGCACATTCACACACATTTCACATTTTTACACATTATCAATCTTTTGCCCTGACACATAGTCCGAACCACCATAAAGAAGAACACACATATCACATAACACATACCCATCACCTAGGCATTATAGTGACGAATCTTGGTAACTGCGCAGAACCGGGAGAAGTCCTCTCCACCCTAACCAGTGGTACTTATCCACCTCTAGGATTTCATCCTGATGCCCACAGGATATAACATACACATTGAGCCTTCCCATAGGGACTTTTCTATAGTACGGCTCCGTAGCCTTCTATGGTAGCAGTATCAATTTTGGCACACATTCACTTAATCACATTATCTCAATTAATCACATGATTAACATCAGTTTACATGCACTTATTGGTCCATTCACATGCATACCATTTAAACACATATATTTCAGTTTAGAGAACTTATCATGACTGTCTAACAGTATTAAATCATACATAACAGTACCTAAACATGATACTAATCACTGGAAAATATCGTTTCTTGAATAATCATGCATAATATGGCTTTTAATACCTTTACTATTGCAAACAGTACCTATAGATATCAAAACAGTCCCAAATTTTAACCATAAACTCTACGCATGGATGACATCATATGGTTAATTTTTCAGAATTTTCATAACAGTATATATATTTATAACATTTAACAGGGATCTCATGCAATTAATGAAATAATTCAATTAGACATGATTAACAGTGAACAGTCGGGTCTAACAGTCTCAAAACATGAAAATAATAACCCTAGTTTGAGGTAAATTTTTATAGCAATATCATACATCATGACTATTTATTCTGAATTTAGAACAATCAAACATGCATATTTACCCTTAACAGAAATTCTATAATTTGCAATTATTTTCAGAAAATTAACAGAATTCATGGTTTTAACCTAATATCATACTTGAACATCCATAAATTTTATAGCATGTGCAAACATCCAGAAATCCCCGAATATTACAACACAGAGATTAAATCCACAGTTCTATAAAAACCAGATGAACTTGACGGCAAGGGGCTTGCCGTCAGGATGGGTTAACAGCACAATCAATTGCCGTTAACTCAAGAACTTTGTGGCAATAAGGTTGTCGTCCACCTCCTGTCCGCAGACAGTGCACACTGAACATAGGAAAACACAAAATTTGGGGGTCCAGGACACGAATTAAAAATTCAGAAAAATACCTAAACTCTAAGTGATAGGTCTAGGGACGAAACCCCTAAGTTACTTGCCTCTCTAAAAATCTCTGAAGATTGGATTTTTGGCAATGAAGCCCTCCTCGGCCAAGCCAAAAAGTTGATGTCCTTCGCCTTGATCTAACTTCCACGCTTGCACAGTTTATCCCCCGACGTTAGGAGAGCTTCTCCACCTTTAGGAGAGTCTCCAGTCACAGAAGATTGTCGGTGAAGCCTTCCAATCGCCGGATCAAACCCTCACAAGAACTCTCTCTTTTTCTCACCCCGAAACCCAAATAGCCTAGGTGAGAAAAGCCATCTTCTAACCGAGAATTTCTAGGTTTATAAGCAATAGAGTCGGGTAAAACCTAGGTCTTAGAGTCCTGACAGTTGGTGATAGGTTTCCTAATCACTCATCGGAGAAAACAGGTCAGTTACATATCTGAAATCCCAAACGCAGTCGGAGAAGTAAACGACCACATAACTATCGTCAACCAGAAATAGGTGTCAATCGATGTGGATGTCTATTTCTTCTTGCCACATAGTCAACGGCATAAAAGTTATCGTCAACATGCTCTTAACGTCAAGAGATGTTGACGTTAAACAGGAATTTCGGCAGAACAATCAAAGCATCAAACAGATATAATATGCATAGAAATTGAGGGCCTTACAAAGGCAATCGATGTTTCAGATAATCGATGTTTAGTGAAGAGCAATCGATGTTTAAGACAATCGATGTTTCAGTGAAAAGCAATCGATGTTTAAGTCAGCAATCGATATTAACAAAGGCAATCGATGTAGAGCTTCGACTGTTCATGACAAAAACCATGCATGACAAAGTGCCAATTTCGGATATGATGAAGTAGAACTTCATATATGAACTTCGTATAGAATGAAAAACAACGCAGTCAGGCGAAGCTGAAACCCGCAGTCAGTCGAAGTGAACTTCATTTATAACTTTGGATATGACGAAGTTATCTTCGTATATGACAAAGTAGGACTTCGACTGATCACGAACAAAAGTATGCATGACGAAGTGACAGCTTCAGATATGATGAAGTGGACTTCAGATATGAGGAAGCTAGCTTCGATATGACGAAGTAAGCTTCGACTGAACATGATAAAAACATGCATGATGAATTGAAGCTTCAGATAAAACAAGTTATTTCTTATGCATAGATAATCTTGAAAAATGGTAATAAATATATTCATGATATTTATGCTAATCATGAGGTTTTTGTTATCACCAAATGAAAAAGATAAAATATAGGAGTGGTTCAACAATACGAAGTCCCACTTTGATTGACTACCATGTATTTTGGTCTAGCCGAAGTCCCACTTCGACTGATTTCCCTATTCCTTGATTTAGTCGAAGTCCCACTTCGTCATATCTGAAGTTTTATTCCATCATATACGAAGTCATATGCGAAGTTCTACTTCAACTGACTATGTTATATTTTGTATCAGCCATTTCACTTCATCATATACGAAGTCATATATGATGTCCTACTTCGATTGACTACATTATATTTTTGATCAGTCGAAGTTCGACTTCGATTATATGTGAAGTATCACTTTGTATTTCACTGTAATTTCACATAACTAAGTCATTATTATTTGTTACCACTTCTTGTCACTGTCATGATTAAAATATAATATCTTGTAAAAATGACCTATATTTTTATCTTAATAATTCCAATCAAATATTTCTTGATAATATTATTTTGTGACTCATGATGTGACTTATCTTCTAAAGATATTTTGTTATAAATTTTCTATGCAAAATCTGTGTACTTAATATCTCTTTAAAATAGTCAGAAATATCTTAAACTCACTCAAGTCTTTTGTAAACATATATTACAATGGTTTATTGTTTTAAAAATCTAAGTCATGTCTAGAACTTGACCCTTTGGTCAAGCACCATAGAAAAGTCTTCTGACATGCGCCGAACATAATCTTTTTGTCCTCTGTCAGAACCGCTCTGCATGTTCTCTACCAACTATGTATTCTATCTTATTTATGTAAACTTGTGTATATTTTTCCCGTAGAACATTTATTGACATTGCATAAAGTTGTTAGATGCCAATATTTAAAATCTCTCATAGTATCTATGCACTAATCAACTAGACCCAATCTAGTATATTTCTTGGTACTTGTCATATTTCAGGTAAAGACAAGAATAATTAATTGCTAGACTGTCTGAATGTGTGAACACCTAGACATGCATGTCATCCTCGAAAGGAACCATGCAACGTTCATTGCTTCAATGGCTACATTCAAACGGGTCTAAAGCAATGGATACAAACTGAAGCCTATAAAAGGAAGAAGTTGCAAATGCAATACAGACAATCCTTTTGAATCAATCAAGTGAAAGACATACTCATACACGAGAGATCTGCAAGAAATACGAGAGTGCAGTGCAAGCTTCTTTTCTCAAGCATCTGTGTGAACCTACTGTGTTGAAGTCTCTTCTGTCTCCACTTGAGTGAATCCAACTGAGGAGTGTATTCCTGAAAGTCTTTCCCTTAGATCTTGGGTTCTTACTTCATACTATTAGCTTCTCGTACACCTCTTCTGTCTGAAGTCTTACTGAGCCTTATACTCATTACAAAAGCTCTTCTCAAGTAAGTATACCTATTGTAGAAGGGAAGACCTACTGAGTAGGGTGTGTACCCCTCTTGAGGAGGGAAGGCCAAAGTGGTTTTGGCTGTTGTTTCCCCTTTGTAGAAGGGAAGGCTAGTTGTAATTAGCGGTGTAATTCCCCTTGTGTAGAAGGGGTTGTAATCAGGTGCTATATCTTTTACAAAGATAGTAAAATCCTAAGTGATTGACTTAGCGATTGGACGTAGGACTTCTACTAGAGGAAAGATTAGAACCAAGATAAATTTCTCCTATTTATTCTATGGTTTGTTTGCAATAACACATTTAACGTCTTTTAGTGCTTCTTATTTTTAATGTTTAGCTTTAGCAAATAAAAACACCTATTGACCCCCCTCTAGGTGAAAAGCACTACTGCCATGGATCCAAGAGTTTGCTGGTTTTACAGGGGGGTGTTTGAGGTTGCTCTGACCATGTCATCTTGATGTCAGCACAATATGTCGTTAAGGTGTGTTTACGGCAACCTTGAATGCAATTCACACTTGGTCAACGATAGTCTATGTTGTCGTTCACTTGATGGGTTTTTAAATGAATTCCAGATGTTAGAGTCGACGGCAAGGTCGATTGCCTCCAAATATGAAGTAGGTATAACACAATATGTTGTCGTCTACTTACCTACACAGAAGTCACTTTAGGGTAAGGTTTCTACCCCAACTATGACTCCATGCTTTATAAATATGGGACTAGTTTGTTTTGGCGAGAGCTTGCTCTTGGCTAGCGTTTTCTTTATCCCCTTTGAGAAGAGAGAGAGAGAGAGAGAGAGAGAGAGAGAGAGAGAGAGAGATTGGGAGCTTCGTCATGGTGTTGCGACCAAATCAACCTGTTGTAGTGAAGAAGGAGGCTTTGTTGAATGAGATGAAGGCCATGAATCATGAGGATTTTACTCAGGAAGTGTACGTGAGGAGGATTTGATCGAAGAAGAGGAGAGCTCTTTGACTTGTCAATGAAGGTGTTATTGATCCAATTCACATTTTGAGCAAAGGGTTTGAGGCAAGTAAGTTAGGGTTTCAATCTATTTGCTTGCTAGTAAGGATTTTCCTATTATTAGGATTTTTTTTTTCTAAAATCGAATTGAAGTCTGTTTCCCTTATTTTCTTGCCCTCGGCCTGTATGTTTTGTACATATAATGAACTTGATGGAGGGGTACGCTATCGCAAAATCTCAGATTGGCGACGCTCATTATCATCGTCGATATGTCGTGATGACAGGTACCTTGATGCCAAGTTTTGGTTGACGACACAGGATGTTGTCACCAACTTCTTCTTGACGACAGTGTATGATGTTGCCAAGTTCTTTTTTTTTTCTAGTAATTCAAATTGGTTTTGTACGATAGATCTGTGGGTTTTGTGTTGGTTTTTAGGTTCTACCACTTTTGTCATGGAGTGTTTGCTATTGTGACTTGACTGTGAAACCTTAGATATTTTCTGGGTGTTTATAGTAATTATTAAAAAAAAATTGTTTACATGAAATTATATGAAATTAAGTTAGATTAATTTCTATAATACATGTGTACCATAAAAATTGCTAGAATCTATTTGAACATGAATGTTTTCACTGTAAGCATGTTTTAGGGTTTTGAAACTCTTAAGATCCCTATTTCATGAATTTCTATGTAATTTGTAAGAATTATCTTGATTTCTATTTTAATCATGGAAAATAGTTATACTATCTCAAAAATTAGGAAATTTTATAAGTATTATCTACTACATACAAATAACATAAGGTTAAATTTTGAGCATGTTCTAATCACTATGGAATTAGTTTTGCTTTTATGAAATTAATGACATTCTATTTATGCAAATTTAATTTAAATATGATTAAAAGAATAATTAGCATCATGATTAGGTTTATGTATTTATGTTTAGTCACTATTTAAAGAGTAATATGAGGTTTGAAAGCTATTAATATGATCATCATATATGTATGTGCATGTGTGACAATGAAAGGATATATGTGGTAAATGTGTTAATGGTTAATATGTGCCAATGGGACACTACTATCATAGAAGGGTGCGGATCCGTACTATAGTAATTAAAGCTATTATGGGAAGACTCAATGTGCTATGTGACATTGTGGACAACAGGGAGAAAATTTAGAGGTGGACAGTATCATTGGTTAAGGTGGAGAGAGTTCTCCCGATTTTGCATAATTACCAAGACTTAGTCATTGTCTTTTCTTGGTGACAAGTTGTGTGTATGTGGTGTGACCTTCTAGTAATGGTTTGGACTGTGTCTTGACTTGTGATAATTTAAATGTGAATGTGTCGATATGAATGTGCAAGGAATGTGTGTGTGAAAGCAAGGTAAAGTGAATATTAATATGTCCATGGAAAGAGTAAGTGCATGTGTTAATATTATGCATGTTAAATTGTGATCTTACTATGTTAGTATCATTATGACCATGGAATTATGTAGTGCCTTGCTATGCATGTTTGTATCACCATTTTATGTATTTAGTTTGAATATTGTCAATTATGTTATTGATTCCATATGTTTCATGATTATCTATGTGTAGTTAGTAAGTTAAGCATGATCATTGTAATCACGAGGTTGCGCACCCCACGAAAAACACAACATGACATTGTAGCATGATAGGAAAAATCTGATCGCCACCTAACGTGCTGCCCTAAGATATGAACTAAGTTTAAAGGCTAACGTTCTAGGAAAAGGAGGTGAGAAGGGACACTTGTATCGCGACGGAGAGACCCATCGCGATCCTAAACTTATCGCGACACCCTGACCTGTCGCGTTCTTGATGTTGTGACTGGGCACCCTCATGCCTTCTCAGTAGTGCGGGAGATGGATGGGGGGACCTACTTCCTGTTCTCCAGCCGGCTAGAGGATGAGAGCCCCTCATCTACCCTCGTAGATGAACCTTCCAAAACAACGAAACAAAGAAAAGAAACCTTTTTTTTTTTTTTTTGGTAAAAAGGTCATCATGGCCTCAAACTAGGAGAGTGCACCCTCCCCCAAAAAGGAGAATGTTCACACTCCACCAGTCAGAGCAAGTTGGGCCAGAGCTATTGAATAAAATAATGTGAGTACAACATCCATGGGACATACCCCAGTTAAACCATTCTAACATGCATGAGGCCAGATTTATCAATGACCATAGGCCCCTTACAAGGATGAGGTAAGGTGTGCGCCCCCCAGAAAACATCATTCCGCCTATTTTTAATAGAAAAATTAGCAAGGGAATCAGCAAGTTGATTGGTTTCCGGTACACATGAGACAACAGGATGGACTCCCAGCTGATGAGTGATCTAGCTTCTCTCCACCATCTGTATGAACGCCAAGATACCACCTTATCCTCACAGAAGGAATTTACTTCTCTTTTTTTTTTCCAAAGGCGGGTAATATTTACCCATTTATTAATAGAGAAGATTTACTAGAAACTGGGAATCAACGTAAATAATAGAAAGCCTATAGCCTAAGGAAGTAGTCAGCCAAGACCATCACAAAGTGCTCTTATTTCTGCAATCATGTTGGTTCCAACACATAAAAATGTGTGAAAGCCACATGGACTTGGCCCTGAGAATCTCGAATACAACCACTGCCTCCACATTCCCCAGGATTCCCTTTGCATGCTCCATCTGTTAGGATCGGATATTCGGTAACGACAAAGCTAGAAGGGGGGATTGAATAGATTAGCAGCGGAAACTTAAGCAACTTAAAATTCACATCGGATTAAAAGATCTACTCAATTAAAACCCCTAAGATCTGATGCAATGTGTGTGAGTAAACTAACAGTTAGTGTGTAGACGAAATCCCTATGCATGCATCTAGCGAAATACAGATCAAACCACAAATCAAACCAAAGTGCACAAGGGATTTTTAGGTGGTTTGAGATCACACCACGTGACTCCTACGTCCACCCCTCACACAGTGAGACACACTACTCAAGAACTGAGTACAACACCACACGAGCACAACGGCTCAACCACACACACACACGCTAGATCAAGTCCCAAAAGATCAGATCCTCTAGCCTTGATCTGATCAACACACCACACACGAACCTTGTCTATTGCAAACAAGCAATCAGAACAACAATCCACACATGGATCAAGCACAAGGAACGCTCGAACCACAACCACACACACAGACATATGAAAAGTGGAAAGAACAAGAGTTCTGAGTTGAAGATCAAATCTAGATGAAGAACTCTTCGTGGTGGTCGTCCAGAAGAACTTCAGGCTTTGTGTTGATGAAGATCAGATGATGTAGACGAAGCTTGATTCATGGACAAACCAACTTCAACTCCTCTCACAAGATGGATCTTCTTTGAACAATCTGCATAGTTGAAGCAGAGCAGCAGGAAGAAGCTCTTCTTTTAGGTTTTGCTTAGGGTTTTGATATGGTGGCTTCTTGCTACGAAAATAGATCAATATGATGTATATATAGAGGTGTCCAAGTATGGAGAGTCTTGTTTAAAGGAAACACCCCGATACATATCATATTCTATTCACATTTCTGACTTTTCTCTTCGTCTGTCGACAGGCACCATGTAGCTGTCGACAGCTACTGCTCAAATCTGGTTTCTAGAACCATGTAAGTTCCTGGAACACTGGGGCTATCGACAAGCGATTCCTAGCTGTCGACAGGCAGCCTTATCTATCGACAGGCGATTGCTGGTTTTCGACAGGCAGCCTGTATCTATCAACAAACAGTCTTCAGCTGTTGACAGCTACTGCTCCATTTGAGCTTCCAGTAGCTTGTTTTTTATTCTGGATAGTCTATCTATCGACAGGGAACTTCCTGGCTGTCGACACATGACCACTTGAAGTGTTTTTCTTGATCTTTTGCACTTGTATCTTGATGCTTCTCTTGTATCACACCTATATTAAAAGACATTCTAAGTGAGATACAATGAATACTATGTGTTCATCAAAGCATTTGCTCACTTGATCATTTCATTCATGTCTTTGTCATATTTATCATGTTTCCAACATTAAGACAACATCAATTATGTCACTCATCATCAAAATATTTAAGCACAGTTATCATACACATTGTAACCCAACATTCTCCCCTTTTGGATGATGACAAAATTAACAATTGATACAATTGATGTTTCTCCCCCTTTTGACAACATTCAAAAAGATAGTGAGTGCACACATGGGTAAGAATGAAGCAAAGAACTACTTGACCCCAGAACTGAATTGTGAAAGATTTAAGTGGGGAATGAGTGTTCAAATGGGATTGCAAGGTTGAGAATAGGTTGATACCCACTACAAAGTGTCATAAACACTAGTATTAAGACACATAAAAATTCTACAATGGTTAAGAGATAATACTCCAGGAATCTCAAGTTACGACTTTTAGAAGACACCGTTTAAAAATCATGAAACTAAGATAACCCGTTTGAATAAACCGTTGTAGAAAAACATGTTCCTTTGTGGTGATGTTCAGTTGGTAAATAAAGTAATGTTTACATGAACAATTAACAATAAACAACAAATTGCCCTTGATGTAAAATCATGGAGGCTACACTCTATTTTTTTCATTGAATTATTTCTTTTGTCAAGTTAATGTGGGAAAAGTAGTAATTAGGATCACTTTCACCTTTTGACATGAAGGTAGACATTTGGGATGCCCATACCCCCAGTTACTCAGTGTGAGTGACCATCATACCATTGTGCAGACATAATAAATAGACTTTTTGACACGAAGACAGCATTTGTGATGCCCATGTCCCCAGTTACTCAGTGATGCTCAGCATTGCTCTATCTTTATCCCATTTCATATCTATTTTTATTTGAATTTTCATGAATTTAGAAATAGGTAGCTTTTCTCCCTTTTATTTTTGTTATGAAAATCAAGTTCAAAGTTATCTAAGGTTAAAACCAATGAAAGACATTAATTTCAAAAACCTTCTTACTTGTCAAACCATTTCAAAAAATGATTATCCATAAGGGAGTTATTCAAGTGAGTCAAGTTAAAATCATTAGATTTGTTCAATGTTTTCTAGATGACACAACCTAGACTCAAGCACATAATGTTATTTCAAAATCATTGTGATTAAGGTAATGTCTTTAATACTATGTGAGTATGAAAGTTTGTAATGAACATTAACTCCAAATTCTCCCCTTGCACAAAAATAATGAACATACTCATGAATAAATGTTGATGAATGTTGAGTATTTCACACATGAAGGGCATCTGTCGACAGCAAGAATGTGGTTGTCGACAGCTAGTGTGAAACAAAAGAACGATGTTCTGGAAAAGGTCATCTGTCGACAGCTAAAGAAGGGGCTGTCGACAGGTACTTGAAAACTCAGTTTTAAGGGATGGAATAGAGTGACATGATGACCAAGACTTGAGAAATAATGATACAATTAATATGAAGAATATCTCTCAAGCATTTCACTCAACCTACCTTGACTAACTCCCCCATAATGTGTGCATGTGATGATTCATCATTCAAGCAATTCAAACATTTGCATGGCAATCAATTTGCACAAAATTAGTGCAAACATGATATTCAAAGAATTTTGTGAACAATTTTGTGCGCTTTCAAACTTGCTCCCCCATAACACATGCATAGAATAAGAAAAATAGCAAGCAATTCACACGTAATCAGGCACACAATTAGCCTTATGCATAACATGACTTTTGGTACTTGGCGGAGTATTTTCACTCATGCATAATGATAGTTTCCAAACAAGCATAACTTGTTTTTCCACATGTCATCATTTGATATACCAAGAGGTCAAAACAAATGTTGTGCTTAAGAGGTCATGAGCACAGTTATGCAAGCAAGATGACATGGCATGATTCCAATTACTAAGAGGCACTGTCATTTGGGGATAGCATCAAAAACACATTTTTCATTGCTCAGATAGAATTAAAAATCCATTTCAATTCCAACAATTCAAATCTGAAGTGATAAGGAGATTTACCTAAACAGTCTTCAATCACAGTCTCAAAAATTTTACCTTTGTTCTCCAATCATTCCTTGCCTTGCACAGCCAATATCATGAATCCATTTACTCTGTATGGCTGCAAGACATCTCAGCTTGTTGATCAAGCTGGTTTTGGGACCCACACTTGCTTGGGTCCTACAATGACATTAATATTAGAATTTAACAATGATTTCAAAATCCAAAGTGATTTTATTTTTGGAATAGATGTATTTCTTTCATTAATGGAACTATGAGCACATTAGTTCCATGTTTTTCTTTAGTCTGGTTCAATACATCTATGTTTTCATTAAATATTTTGTTTTTAGGACTTTTAGCATGAAGAATAGAACACTTCTTTTGTCCAGTAATCATGTTCTTATGTACATAGAATTTCTAATTATTTTCAACATGAACATGATTTTTATTCCTATGTACATGGGCATGTGTATGAACATGGGACTTGGGAACATGCACAAGATGATCATTTATATGCCAACAGTCCCTAGAGATATGGTCATGTTTTTGACATGTAAAGCACTGAACTGTTTTAGCATATTTATGAGAGTGTTGATTTTTGTTCTAGCAGAATTTAGCAAGATGACCAGGTCTATTGCATTTAAAGCAAATGGGTTAAGCAATTACCTAAAGCTTAACATAGTATGAATGCATTTGCTGAAATTTCTGAAGTCCTCTAGAATACCTTTGATCATCCTTGGATTGAAAGGATGGAGGTGGCACCCTTTGGTATCTCTCGGCATGGTGTGGAATTGGAGAATGCCCTGAAGCCTTTTTGGCTGTTGAAGGAGATGTGGAGACCTTGTGGAGTCCTGTTTTCTTTTCTATTTTCTTGTTCTGATTTTCAATTGAAATATGATTCTTCCTTTTTGCAGCATTTTTATTCAAGTTTTTACTTTGTTTTTGAACATTTCTCTGAACATGAACTTTAGTAGATTTTTCTTTAGGTGCAACAGAATTCTTGTTATTAGAGACATTGACAAATGAGGTCTTTGTTTTGTTTTCAGAATCCTTTTTGTTCTTGGGGTTAAATCCTAAACCTTCCTTTTGAAAATTGACTTTTATTCCAAGAAGATTATCCAAGTTTTGAATTCCTTGAACAAACTTAGACAAATCAGATTTTAAGCTTTCAATGGTTTTGTTCAATTCAGAAACCTTCTTTTTAGAATTCTGATTTTGTTTACTAACCACTTCAAGTTCATTTGTCATTTTTTCTTTTTTAGCTTTCAATGCATCAATTTCTTTTTTAGAAGTTTGACGTTGGTTTGTCATGACATCCAGACCATTTTTCATTTTGTTCTTTTCAATGTCAATTTGAACAATTTGATTTTCCAAGTCAACAATTTTCTTTTTAGAATTGTTCCATTCATCATTTAATGGTCTGTTATGATACAAGCATTCAATCTTCTTTTTTAAATGATTATTTTCCTCAACCAATAGGTTGCAATTTTCTTTTATTTGATGATCATGAGCCATGTTGGAGATTTTTTTGTTCAATTGATCATTATCAATTTTGAGATTTTCATTATGATCAATCAATTTTACATTTTGATTTTTCAAATCCAAAATTTCAGATTCCACCTGATCATGATCTTCTTTCAACTTAGAAAACTTGATTCCATAGTTTTTGACTTCATTTTCCAAATTTTCATTCTTTATTTTTAGTTCTTCATTTTCTTCATAGAATGCTTGAGCATTATCAGTATCTTTTCATTCCTCTCCAATTTTTCTTTTAGTTTCTTATTTTGATATTTAACCCTTTTAAATTGTTGGCTCATGTGCTCATAACATTCTATCAGTTCATCATAAGATATATCATTTTCTGAATCATATCAAATATTGACCTATCAAACGGGTCTGAATTAGATTTACCTGATTTTTGAGACTTTCTTGACTTTTCTAATGAATGTAAACCTTCAGATTCGTCTGAGCTGAGAAAGCCTCTTGAGCTGCCATGAGCCATGAAGCATTTGTCCTTGGCTTTATTTGCAATCTTGCTTGTCTTCCCAAAGGAGTCCTGCATTTTATCAACTTTGTCATCAAACCCAATAATCATAGGTCTATTTATGATGCTTGAGAACTTGGCCATATTTCTGAGTATGTTTCAGATGATTAGGCCAATCAGTAGAATATTGAGTCAGATCAAAAAGCAATCAATCAGTTCAATCAGATCAAATCAGATAGGAATCAGAGCGATTAAGCACACAAAGATAGATCTCCCAAAACACAACTGATGAATAGAGAACCTGCTCTGATACCAATTGTTAGGATCAGATATTCGGTAATGGCAAAGCTAGAATGGGGGGTTGAATAGATTAGTAGCAGAAACTTAAGCAACTTAAAAATCACTTCAGATTAAAAGATCTACTCAATTAAAACCTCTAAGATCTGATGCAATGTGTGTGAGTAAACTAGCAGTTAGTGTGTAGATGAAATCCCTATGCATGCATCTAGCGCAATACAGATCAAACCACAAATCAAACCACAGTGCACAAGGGATTTTTAGGTGGTTCGGAGATCACACCACGTGACTCCTAGGTCCACCCCTCACACAGTGAGGACACAGTACTCAAGAACTGAGTACAACACACACACGAGCACAACGGCTCAACCATACACACACACGCTAGATCAAGTCCATAAAAGATCAGATCCTCTAGCCTTGATCTGATCAACACACCACACACGCACGTTGTCTGATGCAAACACGTAATCAGAACAACAATCCACACTTGGATCAAGCACAAGGAATGTAACGTCGCGTGCTTTTCGGATCCATGCGGATCATGTGCATTGTGGTTGTGGCGGCCGTTGTGAGGCCAGTGTGAGTTGGGTGTGTGGAATGCATGGTGTGATTGCGTGGCTTGAGCAGGTGAAGAGCAGGGTAGGTCCTGAATTGGAATAGGACCTGCTGTGTTCTGTCTGAGTTGGCGGCCAAGGGGTGGTCGTTTACTGTTGGCGTCCAGGTTCATGGACGTTACATCATGAACTTGGCGGCAGCTTTTGTGGACGTTTAGTCTGGCGGTGCATGTGGGCGACAAGGGGGTTGACGCCAACCTGTCAGTTCAGCAGGTTATATGTTCACGAGGGCAGCTCTCTCAGCTCACCCTCTCTCCCTCTTGCCCCAGCTTCGCGCCTGGTGTTTCTGAAGGTTCTAGCAGGTACCGAGGAGTGGTTGGTCGATCGTGGGACGCGCGGCGTCGCCGAATTGCGCGAGGAAAAGTCGCGGCGTGGTGCAATTCGCGTGG
Organism: Colocasia esculenta; assembly: GCA_014218235.1. NCBI lineage: Eukaryota > Viridiplantae > Streptophyta > Magnoliopsida > Alismatales > Araceae > Colocasia > Colocasia esculenta. The sequence continues at coordinate 76,913,179 of CM024754.1, read as the reverse complement.
GAGCTCGCGGAGGGCTCGGCGTAAACCGGGGAGTTGCGGGAGATTCTAACGCGTTCTGAGGTAGGGACGAACCCTGTAGCTCTGTAGAAACATTAAAACACATCATAACTACTTGAACCAGCATGATAATCCATGTTGGATAGAGTTGCACCATATGGGATAATGGGTGGTTTGAGTAGTTTATTGTTCGAATCATGTTTAAACGGGTGCATTGGGTTCTGTCATGCTAGAGGGTATGCATTTGCATGTTTTCCAGTAATTAGAACAGCTAGAAAACTCGTAGGACCGGATTAGGGTTTCTGCAGGGTTTAGGCGGGGAACTTGGCGTCAACATCGTTTGCGCCAAGATCTTCAGCCAGGAGGTTGACGGCCAGGGACCTTGCCGTCTACTCCTGTAAGCAGCAATCGATGTGGCCGCCTACTCCTATATGAACAGAAATGGCTATTTATGGTGTTTTTCGTTAATGCGTGGGTGTTAAGTATGAGGTGCACTGAGTGCACATGGTTTACGTGTTTAGTATACAAGGTATGCTGTTAATTGTTTACTTCGGTGACTGCGCGTTATGTACGCCAGTCAGTTGGTTCACGTGTAGTGGACCAGTGGTTACTTGTGGTTTGCGTGCGGGTTTCACGTGGTTTGTGTGTGACGTGCACGTGGTTTTGTGTACGTGACGAGTAGTACGACGCCTACCGTGGTTACCCTCTAGTTGGGTGCCCCAGGTTCTTTGTGAGCCAGGCTGTTAGCGGGGCCTTGTCCCTGTACTTGTGTTGTACCGTGAGGTCTGTGTCGTCTGACCTGGACACCCTCACTTGTGTTAGAGTTGTACGTCCGCTGAGGGAAAGACACAGTGGGACAGTGACAGTTGTGGTTGTTTTTAGTCACTTGTAGCGCGCTCGTAGTTGGGGTACGGACACCAGTAGACGTACTGGACCCCAGCTAGTCCTTTTCTAGTGCCTCACTCTAGCGAGCCCAGGCCAGGGTCTCTGGAGGTGCCAGGCATGGGCCTGTGACCGTGTGGTCTGCAGGTTGTGGTGTTTTAGTTGGTCTCCACAGTTGTTTGACCTTTTTACGTGGAGCGGCAGCTGGACCCTTCGTCCGTGGCTGCGAGACTGGAGGGGGACCTGTGTTAGTTGTCCGAGTCGTTTCTGGTGTCGCGAACCAGTTCACGTGGCTCGTGTTGGCTGTCTCTACTTTGGCTTGTACACCTGTTTGGGTTTGCCGTTTAGTTACTACAGTTGTTTCTTGTAGTCGGCAGACGGTGAGTACTTTTACAGCTTTACTTACCTGCTTAGCTGTTTTATATGTTGTTGGTACTGTTTACTGTTTTGTACCTGTGGTTTGTGGTTTGTTCGGCTTTGGGGGAGTTCCCTACTGAGCTAGTGACTAGAGAGGCTCACCCCTACCCCCACAGGTGAGGGCGAGGAGGACGTTTCCCGTCCGACGTCCAGTTTTGGGCCGCGTCGTAGCGAAGCAGGTCAGTATCTCCAGCGGAGTAGTACTCAGCAGTGTAGCCTTGTAGTTTTGTAGTTGTTTACTTTCTTTTGTTGTACCTCGGGGTATGCCCCAGGCTTTTGTACACCTTTACAGTTTTAATGGAATATGGCTATGTAAATTGTGAAAAATTATATATGAAATGTGGTGTGTTCCTTTATGTTTATACGGACTGTGGTTTAGTATCCCTTGCGAGGCTTCGCCCGTTCGCGGGAGGCGGACTCGTTCAAGTGCGTTATCGGTTTAACGGGCTTGGCCGAGGCGTTCCGTCACAAGGAACGCTTGAACCACAACCACACACACACAGATATGAAAAGTGGAAAGAAAGAAGAGTTCTGAGTTGAAGATCAAATCCAGATGAAGACTCTTCATGGTGGCGTCCAGAAGAACTTCAGGCTTCGTGTTTATGAAGATCAGATGATGTAGACGATGCTTGATTCGTGGACAAACCAACTTCAACTCCTCTCAGAAGATGGATCTTCTTTGAACAATCTGGAGAGCTGAAGCAGAGCAGCAGGAAGAAGCTCTTCTCTTGGTTTTGCTTAGGGTTTTGATATGGTGGCTTCTTGCTACGAAAATAGCTCAATATGATGTATATATAGAGGTGTCCAAGTATGGAGAGTCTTGTTTAAAGGAAACACCCTGATACATATCATATTCTATTCACGTTTCTGACTTTTCTCTTCGTCTATCGACAGACACCATGTAGCTGTCGACAGCTACTGCTCAAATATGGTTTCCATAACCATGTAAGTTCCTGGAACACTGGGGTTGTCGACAGGCGATTCCTAGCTGTCGACAGGCAGCCTTATCTGTCGACAGGCGATTGCTGGTTGTCGACAGGCAGCATGTATCTGTCAACAGGCAGTCTTCAGTTGTTGACAGCTACTGCTCCATTTGAGCTTCCAGTAGCTTGTTTTGTTCTGGATGGTCTATCTGTTGATAGGGAACTTCCTGGCTGTCGACACATGACCACTTGAAGTGTTTTTCTTGATCTTTTGCACTTGTATCTTGATGCTTCTCTTGTATGCAATCACACCTATATTAAAAGACATTCTAAGTGAGATACAATGAATACATAGGTGTTCATCAAAGCATTTGCTCACTTGATCATTTCATTCATGTCTTTGTCATATTTATCATCTTTCCAACATTAAGACAACATCAATTATGTCACTCATCATCAAAAATATTTAAGCACATGTCATCAAACACATTGTAACCCAACACCATCAACATTAAGACTGAAATCACATATAGGAGGAAACCATCGTATAAGTTTCAGCAGCTTTGCAGAGCACAGAGGGACACATCCAAAACCATGAAGGGTCTGCATCTCATAGGAATTAGGATCAACCTTATATGGAAGAGTAGATAGAGAGTGAGCAATGCTAGATTTGATGTTGTCGATGATAACCCCAGCAGAAGTATGAGTGGAATCAAACCTTCTTAAACATCTTTCTTTCCAGATATACCACAACATAAGAATTAGAGTATACAAAGAGACAAAGCCATATGGAGATCGAATATTCGAATGCTGCATAAAACTCCACAGACGAGCAGTGATGTGGCTATGAAGGGTGACCCTTGGAGATATAAGGGGATGTATCCAATGCCAAAGGGTAGCTGCAATATCGCTATGAATAAACAGGTTGTCAAGATCTTCAGTGTGATGGAATTCACAGCAAGAGCAACGAGACACCAAAGGAATGCTAGTTTTAGAAATACGACCATCTACAGGAACAACCCGGTTCAAAATTTTCCAAGAGAATAAGGAGGCTCTATGATAAAAAGAATTGTGCCAATTTTTGCAAGGGCCAGTCTATGCACACCCATCAGTCTGATCAGGTTGTAAGCTGACTTAGTGGTGAAAGAGCCGTTATTAGAGGCCACCCATAAACACTTGTCCTCTTCATTAGAAAGCACCAATCCTTCCATAACCGAATGAGGAATAATAGATCTGAGAGGATGGGAACCATCATAAGCCACTTCGCTCAAGGAGGCGTCCGCACCCTCACTGTCAACCTGGACAATGCCACTGAGTGGAATGTCACCAATCCAAATATCATGGAGAATTTTAATATTCCTGCCATTACCATGGACCCATCTGGTGTTTTCACTGAGAATCTTCATAGCTTCCATATAGACAACCTTGGGCATCCCAGGTATGCTAGTCATGCTGCTAAGGGAATACCGCTTTCTAGCATAAGAAGCCCAAAGAGAGGAGCTTTGTCTAATGTTCCATAACTGCTTGACAGCCAAAGAAATATGCACATGCCACAAGCTACCAACCCCCAGACCTCCTTCATTAAAAGTCCTTTGAATGGAAGACCAGGACACCCAATGCCGACGATGGGCACCATCAGTTACATCTCAGAAGAAAGCAGTAGAAGCTCTCTCAATGTAAGAGATAATGGATTTCGGTATATATGAGGCAGCAGCAACAAGATAGATAGGGAGAGAGGAGATCATAGAGTTAATCAAAGTAATTCTTCTAGCTTGAGATAACAATTTAGATTTCCATGCATGAAATTTGCCATTCACTTTATCAACCAGGGATCTATAATCCACAGAAGTCAACCTACCATGCTTCAGGGGAATACCCAAATAAATAAGAGTACCAATTTGCCTCGTGAATCCAGTGGCCTCTTTGATTTTATTGGCAACATGAGCAAGAACCTTCGCAGCTAACATGAAGCAACTTTTGTTGGGATTAATATGCTGACTAGATGAGTTAGCGTATTTAAGTGACAGGGTTAATCAAAGAAAAGAAACCTTGTTAGACCATATTTAAGTGAAGTATCTATCCAAAATGAAAAGGAAGAAGGGAAGCATGGAGGGAACAAACCTAGGGGTGTTTTGGAAAACCCTAGGGTTGTGGCAAACGTGGGAATGGGAATGTGCAACTATTTAAAAGAAAATAACAACATGCATGAGAGGGAGAATGAGAGGGAAAGAAGGAAGAAATGCCCCAAATAGGGTGACTCCCTAGCAAAACGTGCTCCTAGGGTTGTGCAACAGTTCTTGAAGGTCGTGGAAGCCGTCGTCCTAGCTGCCAAGCTCCATGGATGAAGAAGATAGTGTGACTTGATGAAGGAAATAAAGGGAAAATGGGAGGAAAAGGGGTGGCTACGAGCTAAGGGGAAGCTCTTGTGGGATTTTGGTAGCACTTCATGGTAGCTCTGGGGTCTTACCTCGTTCAGAAGGAGAGGGGTCACTTATATAGAGAGGACAGAGAGTATCTCATCCTTAAGCGATAATGGCCCATGAAAATGATAAAAACCCAAGTAAATCTGCATGGGAAGAGTCCTTGGATGGTCCCAAGGTGAGATAGAACCTCAAACCGTGGATGGGGGGTTGGAGAGTGGTTGTGGATGAGGATAGAGTCAAAGGGAGAATAGAGGAGAGGTGGTTGCGGAGCCAGCCATGCAAAACAATGTCGTGACAGGTCGTAGGGACGCGACATGGCTTGTTGCGACCGCCAAGGTGGTCACAACTATGAAGGTACGTGAATGGATATGCATGGGCTGTCACGACGGCCATGAGGGACGCGACCAAGGTGCTAACGCGACGCCACAACCTGGCGCGCTAAGGATAATCGATCATTTATGGATTATAATCGATCAATTGACATGAACGCGATGCCCAAGGCCATTGCGTTAAGGTCTAAAGGTTGAAACCCTTGAACAAGGACTCGAAAGTGATGTTTGGACGAGATATGCTGGAGAATTAGACTTAATGGCCTCAAAACGAGACTAACAAATGGGTGCAAGATGAGTGACCAACTTGGGGCATATTAAGAGAACAAGAAATATGGTTCGACTCATGAGCCAGAATTGGGTGTCTACAAATTCCCCCTCCTTGGCTTCCACTTTATAAGGGAGCGAAGCGGAAGTGTAGCGGAGGTGTCATGAAATGGCGATGAAGCGGAGGTGATGTGGAGTGAACTAAAAAGGTGGGAGCCAAGGTAAAGAGATACCCGATCTAACCAACAAGCAACATGAATCTTCTTCAACGCCCTGAGTTAGCTACTCGAGCATAAAGCAAGGATAACACAAGTTTGGACGAGAGGGAGAAGATAAAAAGATGATCAACCCCTCGATTGAGAGGTACCCTAGCCGATTGGCCTGCAAGTTTTATTTTGGAGAGACATGTTCGTGCCAAGCAGGTAACTATGACTCAAAACCTGGGAGCGGTTCACAACCAAAATGGATCAGAAAGAATTTGGATGAAAATTGGATAGAGAATCCAGACAAGAAAATACTTGACAAACTGGTAAGAGCAACTCGCTCAAAGGCAATCTTTCTGATTGGGAGTGGAATGGGTTTTCTTGTTCTGAACATGAAGAATAGTTGGACATTCATCAAGAGCTCATTATTATCCAAGGATGAGTCGTGATAGCTCAAAGACCTACATGATGCATGCTGGGCTAAAGAAAAAGAAATCATAGAATCAAATGCAAAGGAAGAAGAAAATAGAAAATAGATCAAAGATGATATTGCTAAACCAGACAAGAATGGGTCAAGAGTCTTCCTGCAACCACTGCGCAAGATAGAGTCCATCATCCCCGAACTTATCCAACTTAACAGCCTGTCCAGCAATTAACAATGAGCACCTAGATCATCACTATTTTTTTGTTGAAAGGGAACTCAGATCCTAGAGAACATTGAGAACCAGCCGGTCCTTGAAATGATATAATAAGTAGGCTAACATATAGTAATGCAAGAGATAGGGATAGAGAAACCGTACCTGAACTTACTTGTGAAGCTCCATTTTTTTGTTTGTAATTTTCTAACTTTTCTGATTTTTTTGAATTTTTCTAATAGATAGACAGACTACAAAAGATTGAAAAGCAAGAGAAATATGTACAAACAAGACATAAACACAAAAAAGCCTAGATATGCAGACACAAACATAAGAAGACACAACATACTCTATCGCGACACCTCTAGGGGTCGCGACAATGTCGCGACACCAATGAAGGTCGCGAACATAACGCGTCGTGTCGGGGGGTCACGACACTGTTCTGTGCACTGGACCTCGTATCCGACCCTTATTCTTATCCTATGGCCTATCCTATCACTAATGGGACTCCTAAACACAATCCTAATTCTATTCTAACCCCTTCATACGAACTAGAGTGGGATTAACCCCTCCTAGAGCTCTATAAATAGGGGTGCAGGGCTCAAATTTGCAACCCACCTTCTCTCTCTTCTTTTCTCTTGGTTTTCTCTCTCTCCAAGCCATGAAGAGGTCTTCTAGGTCTCTCCAAGTTGAGCCAGCCCCCTATGGTGGTCCCAAAGCTGCTAAGACGTCCTATGGGGAACTTCATCGCCTCACTTCTGTGCCAGGGCATGTGAGCTCTAAGTAAGATGCACAGATATGTTCTTCTAGTTCATCTTATAGTTCTTCCTCTCCTCTTCTTCTTCTTCTTCTTCATGTACCAATCTCCTCCTCTCTTCTTCTTCTTCTAGATCCTCCCGGGCTCTCGCCATTACTCCAAAATCCCTTGGCTAGAGCCCATGATCAAGGCCCTCCCCATAGCATCCATTAATCTTCTACGGGAGTGGAAACTGATGACGGTGCTGGTGCTCGCCAAGAACTTCCACAACATCATGCACATATGGGAGATCCTTACAATGCTGGTGGAGCTATGGCATCCTCAGACACATACGATCATCTTCCCAACCTTCGAGGCTACCATCTTACTGGAGGGATTGGAGATTATGCTTGGCCTCCCCAAAGACAAGAAGGTGGTGGAATACCTCATCACCCACACCGTTGCCCCCATCGACACCTGGGCCATACTGGGAGAGATCACTACCAAGAGATGGGACCTTCACACCATGACAAGCCCAGGCTACCTTCACTTGATCCCTCTCGCTTAGTGGATCATCTCTCAATGCAAGAAGAAGAGTAGGAACTATCTTTCCACTGCCAAAGTTGCTACCATCTGCATCTGTAGTGTCATACTCTTCCCATCACAAGATCATTTCCTCTCCTTTACTAACCTGAGTATCGTTTGATCTGTATGGGAGGAGATGCTCATCTGCCAAGCTATCCTTGGGTATCTGTATGCCGGTCTCTCCTCTGCAACCACCGTGGGACCTTTCTTCGGCTCCGTGATTGCCCTAGAGTGCTGGATGGGTATGCGGATCTGCTTTGAACCAATAGATGATACTTCTATCAAGTGTATGAGCATCACCCATCACGCTCTCTCCTTCGTCGGTACTCCACTACACATGACTACCCAGGCGTGGTGCAAGACCGTGGTGGTCAAGGGATTGAAAGACTGGAGGTTATACTTGAACATGCTGTAGGTGGAGCAATTCAACATACGGCCTACCTTCCTCCATAACAAGATCATCAGACTGCTTCAGCGCATTGGCCTAGACTTAAGGTTGGTAGGGGACTAAGCTCTGGTCCTTTACAACCCACATCGATGCTACCTGCAGATTGTCATACCACGCACGGTTGTTCCAACTCTCTCACACTATCCACTTATTCAAATGAGGAAGATAGGCTATGCACAAGACGAGTGAGATGTGAGGAGTGCGATCATACACTGGGAAGTAAGTGCTATTGGCCTCATCTCAGTAGAAGTGACGGAGGATGACGATGTCTACCAGGGATACCTACAGGCGCTGAGGAATATCCGACCACAAGGGGATCTCACCGTGGCGGAAGCTACACAAGGTGGAGGACATGCTTGAGTTTGACCTGAATTGTATCAGGTGGTAGGTAGGATGTGAAAAGATGATTTGATTGATCATTGACATGATTGGAGTTTGTAATTGAGAATTTAGATCAATAAAATTGAATTTGTATTCACTGTTGTGTGCGTTAGATGATGTTGCGACGGGTATAGACATCGCTTTATTGTCGCGATGGCTGTTTAGGTCGTGACCATGTCGTGTCCAGGTAGGCCGTCTCGACCTTAATGCGTCGTCTATAGCGGTCGCGACTCTAACTGAGAGTTCAAAAATGCAGTGGCCCCCTCTTTTTTCCTTTCCGTGCCTAAGCACCCTTAGCTCTGGAGATTCTGGCTCCTCTGACGACCTGCTCTCTAGTGGCCTCTCTGTCTCTCTTTGCCCTTCCTACTTTCTCTTCCTCTTTTACTCCCATCTACACGGCGATGGAAGGCGGCAGGAATGGCGGTGGAAACTTCCAAGGCAGTGAACGGTCGAAGAGGCCAGTGTCAAGGTGACTTCGGCGGTGGGAGGATGTGGTTCCGACGAGCGAGGAGACGCCGGAGGTGGAGATGGCGGAGCAGGAAGAACTGGCCATGGACATGGAGGCGGTGACAGCGGCCCGTGAGGACGCCATGAAGAAGGTAAGCCCATATTACCCTAAACTTTTCAATTTTGTGTGTGTGGATGACATGGAAGCCTCATAGAGAGTAGATGTAGGGTGAAACGCCCAAGAGAAATGCCATTGAAGAAGGGTTGCTCCGATCAGTGTTCGACTGAGAACATGATGGCTCGCCCCATCGTGACAATGATTGTCGCGACGGGGTCAGGTGTCGCGACATGGTCGTGGCCTCCCTGGGCGTCGTGACAAGGTCGCGACCCAATGCATCGACACGACCTCAGCCGAGACCTCAAATTCGCTTGTTTTACTGACCAGTTGCTTCTTTTTTGTGCTTGTAGGGCATAGACACGGATGCATTAGGATACATCCGATGAAACATTCGCTCGCTCCGGAGTACGAGGTTGTGTTGTAGTGGAGGTGGGGTGGTGCAGATGATGGATGGGTTGGCTATTATTGGCGTTGGTGTGGGGGAAAGTGGGATGTTGATGGGCGATGGATTAATGGGTGGTATGACGGGAGTGTTACGTACTGGTGAGGTGATTGTGGCAATGGTGGGTGTGGTGGAGGCGATGGTGGTATGGGAAATAGCCAGTAATTGACCTACTTCATGCTCATCATCATAGGCCCAAGCGGCGGCTGGTGGTGGATGGTGGACAACGGGGTTAACTTGAGTGGTTGGTGGAATAGGTTTTGGGTTCGGAGTGGGCTGATGTTGTGGCATAGGATTTCGGACTATGCCGAGATCATGAGCTAGTTGCTGTGGCTGTTGTGGTTGTTGTAAGAATAGCCTTAGCTGGAACTACTGTTGGAAATGTTGCTGCTGCAGTGGCGGCTGCTGTCGCCTCTAATGCTGCTGCTGTCTGTCTCTGCCCCTGCTGATCCCTCAGGGTCTGAATTAGCCTCTTCATCTCTGCCCAATCAATTTACTGTTGCTCATGAAGATCATATATCATGTCCCTGAATTGAAAGTATTCTGATACATTGTGCCCTAGATGATGGTGATATACGTAATACTTGGGCTGGTCCGCTGCCATGTTCCAGTTGGCCTTTCCGAAGGAAGTCTAAGGACATTGAGAGACATGAGGGCTGCAAAGATGTCAGACATACTCTCGGGGAGAGGAGGGTACTGAGCTCTTTTGGGACCATTGGGTTTTCTAGGACTATAGCCACTTTGTGGGGAGAGACATGGTTATATTGGCGTTGCTCCTGTTGAGGGTTTTGAGCTTGAGGAGGTGGTGGTTTGTTGTTCCACGGTTGCTGAGGAGGTGGATTATAAGGACTCCTACCTACCAGGCCTTCAGAGTTGTTGACAACACCTACTTGTTCTCGATTTGTACCCCTTCGGTGACAGGACCCTGTGGTTTCTTGGGGTAGCGAGACTTTGGATTTTCAAATATGGTGTGGATGAGTGAGTCCTTGAGTTGGGTTTGAATGAAACGGGCTTAGCTATAGAGTTGGTGCATGGTGGTGATATCATTCATGGTCAAGATGAATCGATAGGTAGGTGTGGCATTGGCAATCAAACGCTTGACCTTCTCCTCCTCCGGCATGGGGCAGTGAACCTTCACAGCTAGAGCATGCCACTGGTCGGCATAGACTGCAAACTCTTCATCGACTTTGATCTTTTCGGCCACAAGATCTACAAAAGAGTATTCAGGTTCGACCCAATCTTGGAACTGCTGTAAGAATCTTTCTTGTACAATTTGGAAGTCCTCGGCTTCCTCCAGTGGCAGAGAGTAGAACCACTCGAGGGCCGGCCCATCTAGCGACTTCCTAAATAGATAGGCTATGAGGTGGCGATCATACTTGTGGGGAGCTGACTCATATACAAAATCCTTGATATGTACATAGGGGTCGCCTACCCCAGAGTATCGTTTGTAGACAGGCAGCTCTGATTGGGGCGGAACTTGGAGGTGCTGGAAAGAGGGGAGAGGGATGTCGGCTACCTTCCGAGCGTCCAGTTGCCTTCGAAGATCATGCAGATCTCTTTTCATGGACGTCCATTCCACAAGGAAGTCGGAAGGGGATGAGATGTGGTGAGTAGGATAAGGGAGCGTGATTACTTCAAAGAGTATGACCTCTCACATGGAAGAGCATTGTGTTTGTCCTGATAGTATGATGAAAGTGGAGGGGATTTGGGTCGAACCTCCCATGCTGGAAGGTAAATGGGCTCGAAAAAATGAATAGCCTGCGGATGAAGAGGAGTGGAATCCACCACAGCAGAGGGTACACGTGGTGCAGAAGCAACAGGTGCGAAAGAGGTTGCCTATTGGGCAGAAGCGTGAGAGGGCGGAGAGAGGGGGTGCTTGCCTTTGGCAGCTGCCAAGAACTCCCGAACTTGGGCTGGGCTCAGATGTGGGAGGAGCTAACTAAATTGGGCATGTGGGTCTTCTACCTCAGAAGGAGAAGGGGGGCGAGACTGATCATCAATGGCAGTGCCTGGCTCAATTTGTCCGGTGAGGGTGGCAGCAGGTGGCTGGGCCACATCCTCAAGAAGCCCAATGGGAAGAGAATCTCTAGTGAGGACATAGAAGTGGTCCATACCGAAGAGGGGATTATGATATAATACAATGGTTTGGGGAGATTGACTCGATAAACCTAGGCACTGACGCATACACTACCCCTAAACAATTATTGGGGAATCGTCCCCCCGATCGGCAGCCCTCTCTCGCACAACTCACACGTAGAGTTTGTAGAAGAGATTGAAGAAGGGAGAAGAAGAACACAAGAACACCATATTTTTACGTAGTTCGGAGGTAAAGCCTTCCTACGTCCATGGCCACAGCTGCAGTTCCAATACTATACGTCAGGAACAATCATCCAACACATACATACAAAGAGAGACACCCCTACTATATATACTGGGAGGTTAGGGCACCATAATCGATATTTACAAGGACAAAATTGCCCCTCACTCAGATACGCAAGTCGCATGTCCTGGGGTTGAGAAGTCGACTACCTTGAGAAATCCGACTGCTAAAGTCGAATGCCAAATTCGACTGCTAACTCCCACTGTTGAAGTCAAATGCTGAAGTTAAATGCTGACTCCCACTGGTGAAGTTGAATGCTGAAGTCGACTGCTAAATTCGACTGCTATAGTCGAATGCTAAATTCGACTGCTGACTTCAACTACTGCAGTCGAATACTGAAGTCGACTTCCTTGAAGTCTTCGACTCATTCACTTCTGTAGGACAAACCCCCTATGCAGATCACTTGAGAGTTCAGACTCCACACTCTAACAATCTCCCACTTGGAGTCTGTACTCCAAACAATAGCAGCCATCTCAAAGTCTTAATTCTTCTCAATACAGCAAAAGAAAAGCTGGCTGTGGCATCCCCTCCATCAATCATTCATGGAGACCAACTGAAGCTTGGCATAGCTTCAGTTTCTCTCTTGTGACAACCTTGGTCAACATGTCTGCAGGATTTTCTGTCCCTCATATCTTCTCAAGCAAAAGAGTACCATCTTCAATCAACCCACGGATAAAGTGATACTTCAGCTGTATGTGCTTCATCCTTGCATGGAAGACAGGGTTCTTGGCAAGCTGAATTACACTTTGACTGTCACAAAATAGCACACTGTTGTTTTGTTTCTTGCCCAACTCCTTCAAAAATTTCTTCAGCCACACCATCTCCTTGCTAGCTTCGGAGACAGCTACATACTCTGCTTCTGTGGTTGAAAGAGCAACAACCTTTTGAAGTTGTGAAATCTAGCTCACTATAGTTCCACCCAAGGTGTACACATAACCAGTGGTGCTTCTTCTTATGTCCAGATCACCACCAAGATCTGCATCAACAAAACCTTGTAAAATGACATCACTTTTTCTGAAACAAAGACATTTACCTGAAGTGCCATTCAGGTATTTCAAAATCCATTTTACTGCCTCCCAGTGTTGTTTACCCAGATCTGCCATATACCTACACACAACTCCCACTGCATGTGCTATATCCGGTCTGGTACAAACCATTGCATACATCAGGCTTCCCACAATTGGTGCATAAAGAATTTTCTTCATGGACTCGCACTCTTCAGCGGTCTTTGGTGACTGCTCTTTAGACAGCTTGAAGTGACTTGCTAGAGGAGTGTTGACTGGTTTTGCATCTTGCATGTTAAACCTGCCCAACACTTTCTGAATGTACCCTTCCTGAGATAGCTTCAGAATACCATCTGTTCTATCCCTCACAATTCTCATTCCAAGAATTTGTTTTGCTGCTCCCAAGTCCTTCATAGCAAATTTCTTTGGCAGTTGCTTCTTCAACTTGTTGATCTCTGTCATACTTGATCCTGTAATGAGCATATCATCCACATACAACAGCATATGATATAACAATTGTCAAACTTCTTAAAGTAACAACAATGGTCCATGTTGCATCTAATGAACCCATCGCTACATGAATCCATCAAACTTCTTGTCCACTGCTTGGGGCTTGTTTCAGACCATACAAGCTTTTGTTCAATTTGCAAACAAGGTTTTCTTTACGATGTTCATGAAAACTTTCTGGTTGCACCATATAAATGTCCTCCTCCATATCACCATGGAGAAAAGCTATTTTTAGGTCAAGTTGTTCCAGGTGCAAGTTTTCAGCAGCAACAATACTTAGCACTAATCTAATAGTGGTTAATTTGACAACTGGAGAGAAAATTTCAATGTAATCAATACCTTCCTTCTGTTGGAAGCCTTTCACAACCAGCCTTGCTTTGTACCTCTTGCTGCCATCATGTTCTTCCTTTAACTGAAAAACCTATTTATTTTGCAGTGCCCTCTTGCCGGGTGGTAGTTCAGTCAACACCCAAGTTTCATTTTTGTATAGGGAGTTCATTTCATCTTTCATTTCCAACTCCCATTTGACTGAATCTTCCACCTGCATAGCTTCATCAAAGCTCTCAGGTTTATCTACATCAGTCAACAACAAGTAGTACATAGCAGAAGAAAACCGTTCAACTAGCTTGCACATCTTCTTGATCTTCTCAGTTGAACCTTGGTTGCACTGTACTGTTCTCAGGATCTCTTGAGATCTTCTCAGCACATCCTCTTCTGAAATTCCTCCAGAAACATGTGCACTTTTCTGACTTTCTTGACCTGCATCTTCAGATTCCACATTAGATCTATGCTTATAAGCTATTTTTCATTGATATAACATTCCTTTGTCTAATGATTTTCCTGCTTTCATCATCCCAGAAGCGGTATCCAAAATCATCAGAACCATATCCAATGAAAAAACATCTCCTTGACTTAGGATCTAACTTGTCTCTATCATTGGAATCAACATGCACATATGAAACACAACCAAATACTCTCAGGTGTGAGAGAGTTACCTCCTTACCGGTCCAAGCCTCTTCTGGTACTCACCATTTAGAGGAACACTGGGTCCTCTATTAATCAGATAAGCTGCTGTGTAATTGCATCTGCCCAGAAGGTCTTCGGTAGGCCAGCATGTAGCCTCATGCTCCTGGCTCTCTCATTCAGAGTTCTGTTCATGCATTCAGCAACCCCATTTTGTTGTGGAGTATTTGGAATTATTTTCTCCATACGAATACCATGTACTGCACAGAAAGCTTTGAATTCCTTGCCGCTATATTCTCTCCTTGTCTGACCTCAAACACTTGATCTTTGCACCAGTTTGATTTTCCACTTCAGCCTTCCACTTCACAAAAGTAGAAATATGTCAGATTTATTTTTAAGAAAATAAACCCATACCTTCCGAGTGGAGTCATCAATAAAGGTGACATAATAGAGTGAGCCTCCAAGGGATCGAACAGGGCTGGTCCCCACACATCAGTTGTGCACAAGTTCTAACTTTTTAGCTTAGAACTTCTTCCAGCTTTAGAGAAGGTGACCTTTTCTGCTTTCCCAGAATGCAATCTTCACACAGTCCAACATCTATGGACTTTAGATCACCTAACTTCCCTTTTGCAGCCATCATCTTCATTCCCTTCTCACTCATGTGTCAAGTCTGCAGTACCAGATCTTGGAGTCCTCTACTGAATTTGCCACTGCCACTAAGTCTTTGTCATTTGCAGTCATAAAATAGTCCCCATCTGCTGCCTCGTGCTATAACATGGCACCCTTGGTTATCTTCCAGCACCTATTGACAAAGGTAGTGACATATCCTTCATCATCAAGCTGACCAATGGAGATCAGATTTCTCTCTTCAAGTCTAAACAGTCACATTCCTCAGCTTCCATATAGTCCCATTTGTTGTTTTCAACTGAACATCACCCTTCCCCACAATATCTAGGGGCTCATCATCAGCAAGATAAACCTTCCCAAAATACCAAAACATAATTTTGTAAAGTTTTTGTGTGAGGTAGAGTGAAAAGATGCTCCAGAATCTAGAATCCAAGATACGATGGGACTATTAACACTCAAAATCAGAGCATCTTGGACTTCCTCTGCCATGACATTAGCAGAATCTTCTTTCTATTTCTGCCCCTGATCCTTTTTCTTTGGAACCCTGCAATCCTTCTTAAAGTGACCCTTCTTACCACAATTCCAACAACCATCACCACAGGGTTTGGACTGACCTCTTTTTTTGGACTAGGATCTATTCCGATTTTGTCCACGCTGATTTGTTCTTCCCCTGCCTTCAGTGTTTAAGGCAGAACCTGAAACTTCACCAGATTCCCTTCTGCGAACATCCTCGCTCAGAATCAAATCTCGAATCTCTATAAGTTTCAGTTTACTTGAACCTGAAGAACTGCTAACAGCCGTCACAGTAGCACCCCAACTTTCAGGTAAGGAGGACAAAAGAATCAAGGCTTTAATCTCATCATCAAAATCTATTTCTATAGAACTCAACTGGGTTGTAATCACGTTGAATTCATTATATGATCTGTGACCGAGGAACCTTCGGCCATCAGATTAAACAAAGACACATCAAATGTACCTTGTTGGAAGCAGATGGTTTTCGTACGTTTGATAACGCCTTCATCAGACCTGCTGTGGTCTTCTCATTCACGATGTTTGAACGCGACGTTTCTGGCCAACGTCAGACGAACAACTCTGAGAGCATGTCTATCCAGAAGATCCAAGTCTTCTTTCTTCATACCATCTGGCATCGTTCCAAGAAGTGGTTGTTGCAACTTCTTTTGATACAAGTAGTCTTCGATTTGCATCTTCCAGAAACCAAAGTCCTTGCCATCAAACTTCTAGATCCTCACCTTTCCTTCATCTGCTGCCATCGCTCCCACTGTTTCCCTCGAACCAGTGCTCTGATACCAGTTGTTGGGGAATCGTCCCCCCGATCGGCAGCCCTCTCTCGCACAACTCACACGTAGAGTTTGGAGAAGAGATTGAAGAAGGGAGAAGAAGAACACAAGAACACTAGATTTTTACGTGGTTCAGAGGCAAAGCTTCCTACGTCCACGGCCATAGCAGCAGTTCCAATACTATACGTCAGGAACAATCATCCAACACATACATACAAAGAGAGATAGCCCTACTATATATACTGGGAGGTTAGGGCGCCATAATCGAGATTTACAAGGACAAAACTGCCCCTCACTCAGATTCACGCAAGTCGCCTGTCCTGGGGTTGAGAAGTCGACTGCCGTGAGAAATTCGACTGCTAAAGTCGAATGCCAAATTCGTCTGCTGACTCCCACTGCTAAAGTCGAATGTTGTAGTCGAATGCTGAAGTCGAATGCTGACTCCCACTGCGGAAGTCGAATGCTGCAGTCGAATGCTGAAGTCGACTGCTACAGTCGAATGCTGACTTCGACTGCTACAGTCGAATACTGAAATCGACTGCTGAAGTCGACTTCCTGAAGTCTTCAACTCATTCACTTCTGTAGGCCAAACCCCTCTGCAGATGCACTTGAGAGTTCAGGCTCCACACTCTAACATTAGGGGAGATGACAAGATCACAAGCAAACCCTAGCCTCTAACACACAAGATGGACGATGGGATGAGAGGGAGTATTTCAAACAAACACCCAAGTTGTCATGATTATCATTAATATTTTAGGGTTTACACTTAGCCTTTTAGTGAATTAATTAATGAAATTTCACTCGGCCAAATAGGAACCCTAGTAGGTGTATACTCGAGTACTCTGGTATGACTAAGGGGTGACACACAACTAACATGTAGACGACATGAACTAGGGGGGCAATAGGTACAACCAGCCCGGCGACCGCAACGTGCCTACGACCACCGGGACTTATGAAGGCCCTTGGTAGTAGGCCCTGGTCAGCCCACGAGTGCTCACAGGTGAGAGGGTCTCCACTACCAAGGAGGAGTTCTATCTACACAAAAATAGTGTATGCATGAACCTATGTGCACCGGGGTGCATTCAATTACTAACCTAAACTAACAAACAGTAGCTTAAAGGTCTTTACTGAAGTCGCGATGAACAGGTCCTCTGCAACCTTATTGCGACCGAGGGATCCGTCGCGATAATTTCGGGTTGCAGAAACCCTAAACCACACATAAACAAGAAGCAAACAGACTATCCTAAGTGCAATACAACATGGAATTAACAAAACAGAAGATGAAGAATCCCTACACAAGTAGAAACTGACGCAGAAATGGAAGACAGTAACAACCAATGTGTACTTGTTGTCGCGTCCTCCTCTCCAACCGTGACAAGGTCGCATCAACCTGATATGTCGCAACAAAACCAGAAAACAAATAGTGAAAATAAATAGAAAACCCGAGCCTTAGCAGGGTTCTAGCACAGAGAATCGTGAGTATACATGATGAAGCAATATGAATATGACATAAGAAGGCTTATAAAAGAAACTCAAGATGGAGGACAAGGAGGATACCACATACCTGAAGTTGCGTTCGCCTTTAGGGACGCGATAATGTCGCGACCTTACGATCCGACGCGACCCCAACAGAAGATAGAAAATGAACAAAGGACAGAGGAACAGCCCTAACCTGATTCTAATGAACAAATAAACACACAAACATGGCATGTCAAGACAAGAGACAAACGAGGTTGGAAATGGAGGTCCCACCGTGATCTTCAAAAGGTGTAATCACGGAGTTGCACGCCCCTCGAAACACACAACATGACATCCTAGCATGATAGGAAAAATGTGATCGCCAACTAACATGCTGCCCTAAGATATGAACGAAGTTTAAAGGCTAATGTGCTAGGGAAAGGAGGTGAGAAGGGCCACTTACTTGTGTCGCGACGGAGAGACCCATCGCAATCCTAAGCTTGTTGTGATGCCCTGACTTGTCGCGTTCTTGATGTCGCGACTGGGCACCCTGACGCCTTCTCAGCAGTGCAGGAGATGGATGGGGGGACCTCCTTCCCGTCCTCCAGCTGGCCAGAGGATGAGAGCCCCTTATCTACCCTCACAGATGAACCTGCCAAAACAACGAAACAATCAAAAGAAACCTTGTTAGACCATATTTAAGTTAAGCATCTATCCAAAATGAAAAGGAAGAAGTGAAGCATGGAGCGAAGAGCCTGAGGCTATTTTGGAAACCCCTAGGGTTGTGAAAAATGTGGGAATGGGAATGTGAACTATTTAAAAGAAAATAATAACATGCATGAGAGGGAGATTGAGAGGGAAAGAAGGAAGAAAATGCGCCAAATGGGGTGACTCCCTGGCTGAAAACATGCTCCTTGAGTCGTGCAACAACCCTTGAAGGTCGTAGAAGTCGCCCTCCTAGCTGCCAAGCTCCATGGATGAAGAAGATAGTGTGACTTGATGAAGGGAATAAAGGGAAAATGGGAGGAAATGAGGAGGCTACGAGCTAAGGGGAAGCTCTGGTGGGATTTTGGTAGCACTTCGTGGTAGCTCTAGGGTCTTACCTCATTCAAAAGGAGAGGGGTCACTTATATATAGAGGAGAGAGAGTATCTCGTCCTTAAGTGATAATGGCCCATGAAAATGATAAAAACTCAAGTAAATCTGCATGGCATGAGTCCTAGGATGGTTCAAGGTGAGATGGAACCTCAAACCGCGGAGGGTTGGGGAGTGTGGTTATGGATGAGGATAGAATCCAAGGGAGGATAGAGTCCAAGGGAGGATAGAGGGGAGGTGGTTGCGGAGCCAGCCATGCAGAACAATGTCGCGACAGGTCGTAGGGATGCGACATGGCTTGTCGCGACGGCCAAGGAGGTTGCGACTCTAAAGGTACATGAATGGATATGCATGGGCTGTCGCGACGGCCATGAGGGACGCGACCAAGGTGCTAACGCGACGCCACGACCTGTCGCGTTAAGGATAATCAATCATTTATGGATTATAATCGATCAATTGATATGAATGCGACACCCAAGGTCGTCGTGTTAAGGTCTGAAGGTTGAAACCCTCGAACAAGAACTCTGAAGTGATGTTTGGACAAGATAAGCTGAAGAATTAGACTTAATGGGCTCAAAACGAGGCTAACAAATGGGCTCAAGATGAGTGACCAACTTGGGGCATATTAAGAGAACAAGAAATATGGTTCGACTCATAAGCCAGAATCAGGTGTCTACAATCATGTGTGTTAGAATTGTAATTGCTAATTTTTAGCCATGTGTATGTTAATTGATTTATAAGTAATTGCCATAATGATTTATAAGTAATTGCCATGATTAGATTGCATGTGGTATTGTGATCATGAATTACTTACTCAGTCTATTTTCTAGACTTATACTTTCTAATATTATAGGAGACACTAAGCACTTAGAGATTGAGCTAATTAGCGAGGTTCGACTTCGAGCACAAGGAGTAGCGTTGTTGCGAGGAGTAGTGCTAGTTCGTAGTTTAGAGTTTATATACTTAGTAGGTAGAGAGTTTGTATAGTTGGACATTGTACGCTATGTACTATAGATTTTGTTATATTGTTGGTTTGTTATTTATTTTGCTACTATGTAGATTGTGGGATTTGATTATTTGAGTTGATGGATAGTTACTTTTTATTTCCAAGTTGTTTTTATTTATTTATGTATATCTCAACCTATTTGATTATTTGAGTTGATGGAGAGACTAAGCACTTAGAGATTGAGCTAATTAACGAGGTCCGACTTTGAGCACAAGGAGTAGCATTGTTGCGAGGAGTAGTGCTAGTTCGTAGTTTAGAGTTTATTTACTTAGTAGGTAGAGAGTTTGTATGGTGGACATTGTACGCTATGTACTATATATTTTGCAATATTGTTGGTTTGTTATTTATTTTGCTACTATGTAGATTGTGGGATTTGATTATTTGAGTTGATGGATAGTTACTTTTTATTTTCGTTGTAGTTGTTCTTATTTATTTATGTATATCTCAACCTATTTTGCTA
Organism: Colocasia esculenta; assembly: GCA_014218235.1. Lineage (NCBI taxonomy): Eukaryota > Viridiplantae > Streptophyta > Magnoliopsida > Alismatales > Araceae > Colocasia > Colocasia esculenta. The sequence goes on along the minus strand of CM024754.1, from coordinate 76,893,149 downwards.
TTGTTTGAGTATTTTTCCATTGTTGTGTCTCTCTCCAATCTGATGTAGGTTGGGATAGCCGTACCGGACCTGAGAGATGTGTCATAGTCCTAGACAGTCACTTCTTCGTGAGTTATACCCATAGTCTATCCTCATCGACTGCCAAATGTATGGAGCCATTTGGAGAAGTTGATATTTTTGTAATTTCTTGGTATCTCTCTAGAAAATGTAACAAACTCTTAACATTGAAACTGATGAAGAGCAATCTCTTGAATCCTCTCATCCTCTTGTTTTGAGCTCTTGCCTCATACTGATTTAGGCATTAGAGGATTTTCCTTGAGACCCCTATCCTAAGATTCCTGATCCTCTAGTTGCTTTGTAGATTCATTCATGGCAAATGAAGAGTGCTTGTTATTTCCCTTATCTCAAGACCATCCAACAATCTGCAACTTAATTTGAGATTGACCTGCTTCAGTACTTAAAGTGATAATGAATGTCCTAGATGAATTTGAGATTCCTTGTACACTGCATAGTTTATAGAGAGATTAATAGACTCCAATGGGTGGCTCCCAAATAAGCATGTTATTACATCCCATTAGGACAATTATTGACATTGGGGAAGGCTATTCCCTAGATATGATAAACGATGCGAATTAACGTTAAATAATTCCTTCTCCTTACTATGATGAGGACGACCTACAAGTCACAGTGTGGCTGAAAGCTTTATCATTTGCAATTTAATTAGAAATAAGTTGAAGTAAAAAGAAAGTTACCAAAAGATCCCCTTATGACACAAAGAGTACAAAGGACGGATGTCATATATGTCGGATAAAGGGTAAGTAGTTTAGCTAAAGAAATGAGAAAAGAACAACTCCTCGACAGACTTAAGCAAGCCATGTGCTTGTTTTTCTTGTTTATCATTTACTTTAGAATAAAACAAAGTTAGCCAGCTAAAACTGTCTCTAATTCCCACGTTAACAAAGCACTTTTACATTCTTTTTACCAACAAATTTCACGGGTCGGATTACTACCCTCCCCATTGTCTAGGTCCACCCTCCACACTGAGGTACTGTGTCTGGGATAGATTGTGATAGAGTTAGTCCGAATTGCCACGGCTTTAATGGGCCCATCTTTGAGAGTTAGAGGGTACGTGTTCGGAGCTTGGGTGCTAAGAGAAATTAGATAAATAAGAATTTTTTGCTTAAGAAATATTTGTTATTGGATCAGATTAGTAACGAAGTCTAGATAAATTACTTGTCAAATATTTTTATTAATTGAAAAAGAGAGAGAAAGAAAGATTTGACAAGACCTCCAACTAATAAAATTATTTAACAAATAATCTACTTAAATTTTATTATCAATTTGATTTAGCAATAAATATATTTCGTATTTTTTTTGGCTGAAATCAACTCGACCTCTAAAGAATTAATGTCAATCACAAAAAAGGGTTTTAGGGGTTTACCACCCAATGGCCAACTAGTAATCTTATCTTAAGTCGGTCTGTGGATAGGAATGAATGTTGTAGAGGATAGAGAGTGAAATTGTGGAGTTAGATACAGGGGGATGCAAAAATTTTACTCAGAGGTCACTTAGAGAGAAATAGCTAAGATACAAGTATGTTGGGGTCACCCATTAGAACTTTGACATTTTTTAGTCAAAATTTTGAAGTAATTAAGATATTTAAAATTTTCTATGTAGATCCACCACTAATTAGACAATGACTTGATGGACGCATGTTCTCTTATCTTTGTCTTTGTCTATTAATATTTCCTTAAATCAACTGAGAGGAAGGAGAGAGAAAGGACGTCCGACTAAAGTACTGTCGCAGCCCTCTCTATTTTTACATTTCTCTTTATTTTAGACGTCTTGATTAGGCGAAACCCCTTAACTTTAAGATCATATTTTATATTTAAATAGATCGAAGATAGAGTGGGGATGCCACTCTATCTTCCACTCTATCTCTGATCTATCTAAATACCAAACATGGTTTAATAGACCAAGTCTAGAGGACCTATAAAATTGAAAGGCACGCGGTGCTGTTGTAGTCCATAGAAGTGTTAACTTTGTCCAACAGCACCCTATAGTCAGCAATTAAAGTTCTTCACTGCTTTATAGGAACGCCAAGATAAGTCAAAGTACCTCTTTCACACTGGAACCCCGTCAGATGGGCGATCCTGGATGAAACGTGCATAGGAGCATTTTTTTCAATTAGGAAACTACTCTTACCATGATTTATTTGCTGCCCAAAAGAAGCTTCATATATGTTCAAAAAACTCATTATTTTGCGAATATTGGAAGCTTGACCATTGAGGAAAATTAGTGTATCATCCGCATACAAGAGATGTGAGATGGCCCTGCAACATCTAGGACCCGAATAAGGAGTAATAGTGCAGCTATCCAACAGACTATGCAGCCCCCTGCTGAGAGTTTCCCCCATAATAATAAAGAGAGCGGGAGCAAGAGGATCTCCCTGACGGAGACCTCTGGAGGATTTGAAAAAACCAACTAGAGCGCCATTAAATAAAACAGAGAACCAACAAATTGATATAAGCATAGCAACGTAAGAGGTAAATCTAGCAGAGAAACCAAATTTCCTAAGGACTACAAGAAGGAAATCCCACTCCACCCTATCATAAGCCTTCATCATGTCCAGTTTAAAAATGACATTGTGACCCCAAACTTTCCTGCCCAGATCAGGCACCAACTGCCTTGCCATTAAGACATTATCCATGATGTTCCTTCCTTTAACAAAGGCACCTTGCTCGGAGGAGATAATAGATGCCAGAACCGAAGTAAGCCTGGAACTGATGATAGATGACACAATTTTTTGACAGAAATTACAAAGGCTAATTGGACGGTATTGGCTGTAAGTAGTGGGATTGTCCACCTTAGGGATGAGAGGAATGATGGAAGAGGACACACCCTTAGGAAGAGGATAGCCAGCAAAAAAATCACAAACCGCATCAACCACATCATCACAAATAATCTCCCAGCAAGTAGTATAAAAAATACCAGAGAATCCATCAGGACCCGGAGCGCTATCACTATTCATGTTCAAGATAGTAAGTCTGATTTCCTCAGCAGTAGGCATTGCAGTAAGCATGAGATTATCATTATCAGATATGAGATTAGGAATGTACGTCAAAACTCTATCATCAATAATATGATCCTCGGAAGACAATAAGGTAGCAAAGAAGTGCTCAGTCGCAGATTTCAGATTGTCCTGGTCCTCACACCAAACCCCATCAATCTTCAACCTATGAATGTAGTTTCTAGTCCGCCTACTCTTAACCGCCGCATGGTAGAAAGCAGTATTGCGATCTCCCTCATCCAGCCATTGAATTCTAGATTTCTAACACCAAAATATTTCCTGGCAATGAAGGGCCTGGCGAGGCTTTGCATTTGCTTCATTAAGGAGAGAACGATTACCTTCAGTAGGAGACTCATCAAAGGCATGTTGACAGATAGCAATGTGCTCCTCCTCCTTTTTGATATTTTCTTCAACATGACAAAACACAGTCTTGTTCCAATTTTTCAAAGCCACCGTGACCACCTTAAGCTTATCCTGGAGCTTATAAAAAGGGTTCGGGTACCACCCAACCACCCCATCCCAAGTGCTTTTAACCAAATCCAAGAATTTATCATGTAGAGTCCACATTTTTTGAAAGATAAAATGGGACGGTTGAGAGTGCAAATTAATCATGTTAATGAAGAGAGGGGTGTGATCAGAGGGCCCTCGGATAAGATGATGAACACTACATCCAGGATATGCCACAACACACCGATTATCCAAGAGCAGAAGGTCAAGACACGCCTTAATAGCCTAGCTTCCAACCCTGTTATTATTCCAAGTAAAAGGGGCACTTTTAAATCCAGCATCCATGAGACCAGACGCTGAAATAAAGGCATTAAAGTCAATGATGGAGGTAGTGTTGGGCATAAGGCCACCTTTCTTCTCAGAAGTCTGAGCGATACAATTGAAATCGCCCCCAACTATCCAGGGAACATTCACAGAATTAGCTAGATGAAGGAGATCATCAAACAAAATTCTCATATCTGATACATCACAACTGGCATAAATAGAAGACACCATCAGCAGAGGAGAATCATCTTTCTTAATCAAACCCGAGACATGTTGGGAGGAAATAGAGATCAGCTTAAAGGAGAAGGGCTTATTAAGAAAAATCCAAATCTTAGAATCCGACTGCAACCCATCAACAAAATAATCCATGTGCAAATAATTACAAATAGTTGTACCTTTCCATGCTTTAAAGTAGTACCACGAAGTTTAGAAACTTCAACAGGGGGCATTAAAAGATTCTCAGCCGTTACCTTTAAGGACACTTGAGATTGTAGAGGATCCTTTCGAGGAAATTTTGCAGCTGGGCTGCCTAGCGAGGACTCATGCACAAAAGAAGGAAACATCCCAGCAGGCAACACACCAGCGGTCGGAGATCCAAGCATGGCGGCATTCTCTGCCGGCGACGGCGGTGACACAGCGGGGGCACGACGGAGACTTCCCATGCAGAACACCTTCTCGCAGACCAAAATATCATCATGCACACGTGAAACATCAACTCCTTCAACAACAGACGGTTGATTTTGGCTAGCATGAAGAAGACTAACCCTGGCCGATTGGATTTGCACTGAAACAACGTTACACGATAGATCCTAGACAACAGGTTGTTCAACTGAGGGTTGGTTAGGTTGAGCAGGATGCTGCTCGAGAGGAAGCACATGCATACGTGAAACCTCACCCCTCTCAACAACAGACGTCTGATTATGGTTAGCTTCAAGAAGAGTAACCTTGGCTGGTTGAACTTGCGAAATCCAGATTCCTTTCCAAGGATGGAAGAATTACACTTATTAATTATGTGATTTCTTCTATGCCTGTCTACTTAGCCACTGCAGTTGGTATTCCAAAATCCATTCTCCATTTTATTGAGCATGTTTGTGCTGGTTTTTTCTGGGCGAGTTCTTCTAATGACTATCGGCGACACTGAGTTTCTTGGTAGTCTATTCAGAAGCCTATTGTGGAAGGTGGTCTTGGAGTAAGAAGCCTTTGGCATGTTTAGTTGTCTATGGTCATCAAGGTCATTTGGAACATTCTACATGGGTCTTCCTTGTGGTCTACTTACGCCATGGGCAGATTTTCTCATGCAGGATAGCTTATTAGACACCCGCATGGAATTTCAAAGAGGCTTTTTTGGGTTGCTTATAACGTTGTCCTTCGTAACTCCAGATGGGTTTTGGGAAATGGTGCCAGTATCAAGATTTTGGATGATGATTGGTTGGCTTCTCAGCCTCTTCGGAACTCATTACTACCCACTTTCAATGATCTGTCGCCTATTGTTCGTGAGGTTCTACTTGATCGCAACCATTACCTTCATTCCATTCTTCCTCAAGAAGTGGAGAGGTTGCATCTTTCTACGCATGAGGATTTTTGTGTTTGGATAGGTACAAGCAAATGTATGTTTACTTTAAAGAGTGCTTATGATCAGGTTAGATGTCATGGTGTTCAGTGCTTGCCACTTGTTCGTATTTGGCACCGTCATTTCAGCAGAAGGGCTTCTATGTTCTCTTGGCTCTTATTGCAAAGAGCAGTCCTAGTGGATGATCGTATTGCCCAGTGTGGTATCCCCTTTCCTTCTCGCTGCTGTTGTTGCAGGAGTCCTCAGGTGGAGGATATGAACCATCTTTTTGTTCATAGTGATCTAGCTAAAAGTCTTTGGCGTTGGATTTCTCCTCTTCTTCAGGATGGCCAGGGAATTAATCCAAACATTTCTATTCGCCTATGGGACATTCTCAAGCAGTGCAGTCTTAGCAACCCTCATGGCTTTATCACCATCTATAGCTCTATGCTCATTGTTTGGGAAATTTGGAAAGCTAGATGCAAAATGAAGTTTGATCAAGTCAAGGTCTCCACCAACCTTCTTCGCAATAATATCTATGACCTTATTTCTTCTGCTATTGACAAAATGAAATTTAAAGTGGAAGCCTCGTCCCAGCAGTTGGAGGCGCTTATTAACGTTGGGTTCTCACTCAATCCTACTTTTAAAAAATGCAAGCTTGTTAGATGGATTCCACCTTTACACGGCCTTGTCCTTAATGTCGATGGCGCGAGTAAAGGAAATCCGGGACCCTGTGGGGGAGGCGGTGTTGTGAGGAATGGCTCCGGGACTGTGATCCTTACTTTCTCTCATTTTTATGGTACGGGGATCAGTCTTCTAGCTAAGGTTCAGGCGATGTATGATGGAGTTTGTTTGGCTGCGGAGCAAGGGATTCCCATTTCAGAGATTTGCTCGGACTCACTTTCTCTTGTGAGTTCTCTTCGGTCTGGTGTGGCTCCTTCATGGGGTTGCCATCGGTGGTGGAGGCTTGTTTTGGAATTTGTCCAGTAGCATAATACAAGTGTCTCTCATGTTCTGAGGGAAGCCAACCAGGTGGCGGACGCCCTGGCTAATTTTGCTTGTCATACCCGCTGTAATGGAGTTTTTACCTCTTCTAGCCAGTTCCCACGTTCTTGTTTTTTTTTTTAATAAAGCCAGACCAAGCAGGTAGGTAGGGGCGGCCTCACCAGTCATGTGTGGATATCACTACCATCCCCAGGAGGCCAGGTTGGTATTTCATTTATAATATAAGGAGGTACAAAGGTGGCCTAAAGCCTAATAGAAGGATCCCCCACCTTATCTTGGTGGTATAGATCCATGACAATAGAGGACAGATCGCCCCAAAGATTCCACATGACTAATGAGGAACAAGACAGACCGAAAGTTGCTAAGCTGTCCGCTACTTTGTTGGCTTCCCGGGGAGTATACGTGATTGTGGCCTGCATATTTTGGGTTTTTAATGCAATATCTTGCAGAATACAAGCAATGTCCCACTGGTGGGTCTGCTGGACTGTCATGATCTGAAGGAGGTTCTGGGAGTCGGTCTCAATCATCACATCAGAAATACCTGTTCTGCAGCACGTGGCAATGCCATCCCTCAAGGCCAAGGCTTCAGTTGCCAGACTGGAGCTTAGACCATGGTAGGTCTGTGCAAAAGCACAACACAAGGTACCATTCTGGTCGCGAATAATGCCACCGCCTCCAGCTTCTCCCGACGCCGGTCTAAATGCTCCGTCGACATTCAGTTTGAGTCTCCCTGAAGGTGGGGTGGACCAGCGCACCACCCTCGGAGTTCTGGCTTGGAGTTTATCCTTGTCAGTGATACCTTGACCCAGAGCGGCTGCCCATTCCTGTGGGATCTTCTGGAACTTGTGTGCGGTGCAGATTGCCTGGACTGCAAGCATGCTACGATTGGTGATATGTCTGGTCGCCATCGGTTGATCTTGTAGTCTGGCCTTGTTGTGGCTGCACCAGATTTCCCATAGGATGGCCATGAATGTGCAGCGAGTTAGGCGGGCAGCAGCGGCATCAGGTTCCCGGCGAGTTAAGTAAGCTGTGATGCAGTCAGTCGCCTTTGCCTTGTTGGTGTTGCTGAAGTGCAGGAGGTGTGACATGGCGGACCAGATCTGGGAAGCTGTGTTACCTGTGAAGAATAAGTGGAGGGTAGTCTCCTCTTGAGGATTTAGACAACAAGAACATTTGGATACAAGTGGTATTCCCTTCTCTTTCACAGTCCCATCAACAGGTAAAATATCACGGAGAATTCTCCAGACCAGAACAGACCACTTCAGAGGAATGTACGGGGCCCAGAGGACAGCCCAATGGGGCTCAGCTTCAGATGTGAGGATGGTTCTAACAGATCTGGTAGAGAACTTGCCATTCTGGGTGGGACGCCAGATCCAGGTATCATGTGTGCTGTTGTTGGTTAAGAAGTAAAGAAATAGATTCATGGGGCAATGTCGGAAAGTTGTCTGCAGCTGGCTGCTCATAGGATCGCTGAAGGCTTGTTGTATAGTGCATTCCTTGTTGGGTAGTGTGATCCAAAGATCCTCAGGTATAGTCCTTCAGGGGTATGTTTCCAGTCCATATATCATGCCAGAATGAGTCTTTAGAACCGCTGTCCATAGCAATAATTCTATGGTTTTTATGGATGATGTGGGCAGCCTTCTGCCATAACCTCCTGTCAGCTGCAATCATAAGAGGAAATTGGGCTTCTGAGTGATGACCTTTGTATAGATGTTTACCCTTGAAAAATTTGTCCCACAGAGAATTGGTTGTCAGTGCCCTCCACAACATTTTGGTTCGGAGAGCCGTTTGCATCTGGTTCAGGTTCATAACACCCAGGCCGCCACCTTCCTTGGGTTGGGCAATTGTGTTCCAGCTTTTCCAGTGCTTCTTAGGGGATCCCTCATAAGAACCCCAAAAGAAGTTGGCAAGGATTTTATGAAAAGCTCTAACCACAGTAGGAGGAATCAGCAGTGCATTCATAGTGTAGATAGGCATGGCAGAAAGAACATGATGGATCAGAATTAGTCTTCCTCCGGCGGATAGCAGATCTATCTTCCAACCTTGCAACTTAATCACTGTCTTAGCAACAATATTAGCAAAGTGAGCAGGTTTTTGGCGGCCGACGTAGATAGATACACCCAGATATTTGATCGGTAGTTTGGCTCTGACAAAACCAGTGATCTTGCAGATTTTCTGGACCAGACCTTCCTTAGCATGATCAGGAACATAAAAGGAGCTTTTGTGTTTGTTTATTAGTTGACCGGAAGCCTCTTCATAGTTTGTGAGAAAGGTCGTGAGCCTGCGTAAGTGTCTTGCAGCCGCATTAGTGAAGATGAGAGTGTCATCTGCAAAGAGGAGATGTGAAACAGCTGGGCATCTGGCATTAGTCTGATACCACCCTCCGCTACTGTTCTGGAAAAGATGTCGGAGTCCTCTACTAAGTGCTTCTTCTGCAAGGATGAAGAGGGCAGGGGCCACCGGGTCCCCTTGCCTCACTCCCCGGAGGATTTGAAAAAGCCATGTATTTTGCCATTAAGCAGGATAGAGAACCAACAGTTAGAGATCAGAGGTTCAATGTTTGAAATATTCTGAAGTGAGAAACCAAACCTTCGGAGGACAGCATAAAGAAAATCCCATTCGAGTCTGTCATATGCCTTGGCCATATCAAGCTTAAGGATCATGTTACCCCCTCTACAAGGTCTTTCGAGGTGCTGGAGAATTTCCTTGGTGAGCAAAATATTTTCAGTGATGCTACGCCCTTTGGTGAACGCCCTTGTTCTTCAGAAATCAGAACTGGGAGGAGCGTTCCTAGCCTGTCTGAAAGAACTCTGGAGATACATTTGTACAGGAAATTTGACAGGCTGATGGGTCTATAATCAGAGCAAGCTTTTGGGCTATCCACTTTAGGGATAAGAGTGATCAGGGATGAGGTAAGGGCGGTTGGCAATTGGTGACCACAAATATAAGACTGAATGGCAGCAATAGTTTCGGTGTTGATGAAATCCTAGCAAGCTTGGAAGAAGTGCCCTGAAAAACCATCAGGCCCCGGGGCACTGTCCAGATCCATGGAAAAGATAACATTCTGAATTTCCTCTGAAGTGGGTACTTTGCACAGCATGTTGTTGTCTTTTTCAGTGAGAATGTGAGGTATTTGCTCAAGCATATTAGGTCGGATCTGGTGGGATGCAGATCTGAACGCCTTGGTGAAATGGTCAACAAACAACTCAGCAATTTCATCTTCCCCATTCACAACCGTTCCATCCTCTTTGTGTAGTTTGCAGATCTGGGTGTTTCTTCTCTGGGTCAGTGCGTATGCATGGAAGAACTTCGTGTTTTTGTCCCCGTCTTTCAACCATTTGAGTCTAGATTTCTGGCGCCACAGTCTTTCTTCTTGCAGTAAAACTTGTTCCAGTTTGGCCTTGACGGAGGTGAAAGCTATGTGATTGGTCTCAGATTCATCATCCTCATAGGCCTGTTGTGCAGTAGTTAACATGGCCTCAGCTTCTTGAATGTTGAGAGACACATTACCAAAGACTTCTTTGTTCCATTTCCTGTAGAAGAGTTTCATGTGCTTCAGTTTTTCAGTGATGTTGAGCAGGGGATTACCAGCAGTTGGAGCCATTCTCCAGGCCTGAGCCGAATCATCTATGAACTTGTCATGGCTACACCACATGTGTTGGAAAGTGAATCTAGAGGGACCTTGTTTGGTGTGAGCTGTGCTGGATATGAGTAATGGACAGTGATCGCTGCATGCTTTACTCAGATGCTGAACATGGAGTGCAGGGCAAGAGATGGCCCACTCAGCATTGAAGAAAAGGCGGTCAATTCTAGTCCAGATGCAGTTTTGTTGTTGACCGTTGTACCAGGTGTATTTACTTCCACTGAATCCGGCATCTTCAATTCCAGCAGCCGATACACAAGCTTGAAAATCCATGACAGATTTAGATAGGCGCCTCTTACCTCCTTTCTTCTCATTAGGTGACAGGTATGCATTAAAATCCCCCCCAACCAGCCATGGGGCCTTGCAAGTGGCAGAAAAGTCAATCATGTAATCCCACAGTTGTCTTCTCTCGTTAACTACACAGCTAGCATGCACAATTGTTAGGAAAAATTGTTTGCAGAAATCAGATGAAACTATGACTGTGATGAACTGATCACTATAATTAGTCTTCAAAATGGTAATGCTGTCCTCCCAAAACATCCATATACGGGCCTTCTCATTCATGTTAGCTACCGAGTGAGGCATGTGGAGTTTGTTCCTATAGCTGTCAATGCAAGATGTTTTTTTCTTTGGTTCAATAATTGCTATAATGGACAGGTTGTGCCTTCTTTTCAGAATTTTGAGCCTTTTGATGGATGGGGCATTGCCAATGCCCCTAATGTTCCAAATTAGAATCCTTGAATTCATTTAATTTGGGACTTGATGTATTACCTCGAGAACCCCCACGGGTTCTGACCCCTTCTTCTCTTGGTTGCTGCTGAGCCTTCTGTTTTTCGGCAAAAGCCACATGGAGATTATTGAGGTTGTCCTCCTCAGGTGGAGTTAAACCAGGGGCGGCTCTGACATTATGTGTAACCGATAGGGAGATTATGACACATTTGCTACTTGGAGGCTGTGTTTTATTTTTTCCTTCAGCTTTTGTGCAGTCCTGACCCTTTTGCTTCTCCCGAGTATCCAGTTGTTCCTGGGGTTCCTTTCCACCGAGGTCTGAAGTGTCATTGTCACTGTCATGTTGGCTGCCAGATTCTTCATGAGTGTGCCTGCTGTGTTTGTGAGTTGTGAGGGAACTCTCCTGTTGTATGTTACATGGGAGGGGGGTTTGTGTCCTGGGCGGCCCTTCCTCCTTGCCCGCAGGGGGGTTATCTGCACTTTCTGGGTTGTGTAGCTGTTTAGGAATTCCATCGAGCACCTTGTGTGCAGTGGTACTGGTACTGGGGGTTGTTTGTTTTTTACTGGGGCGGCATGAATTGATACAGGGCTAGATATGTGGGTGCCCACACTGTGTGTTGCTTCTTGATCACTGTCATAAATGCCATGCAAGCTCACGTTCTTGTTTCCCTGCCCTTTATTGGGGATTGGCTAGGTCTTGGTAGTTCCAGAGTCTCTTGACTTTTTGCTTTTTTGGGGCATGCCCTGCAACTTTATATTTTTACACTTGCATATATACAAATCTTCGCGTAGCAGGTTGATCGCCTTTCTCCCTGATGGGGTGAAATGCACTCCACCGGTGTCTGACCCTGTTGCGTTTCACAAAAAAAAAAAAAAAATAGTGGGGCCTTGTTCCCGTTTAGCCAAGTTAGAAGCCGATTACTTCCGGGGGCCGGATAAAATCCTAGAGCAGTTCCCTTTATCTCCTGCTGTCTCTTATATTCCACAAACTTGTTGGGTACGGTGTTTTGTGTTTTTTCTTTGCTGACGTCAAAAGAAAGGCCCAAAGTTTAGGCTAAACTCCACGCAGGAACATCACAAGGCCACATCCAATTGGAATATGAAAAACCACCCAACCGCCAAGCAAAGTATCCCTCTCTTGCACCCTACGTAAGTTTCGGATCTCTCTCCGTGAAAATTTCTGCGTTGGACACGTTGAGACAATACGAACAAGCATTACGCCTCTTTTAAGTTCGGTTCCTTGTAATACATACATAGGAGGATCGACTCACTGAGTTGGGATCATTAATTTGTATTTTATGAAAAAAAATTAAATTAAAATAGAAATTCTTTTTAATTTTTTACAAAAGTCTTTTTAATAGTCATTGAGTCTGGATCTTCCGTGTCCTGAGAGGGATCGGACACCCTCTTTAATGGCACGAGATCGAGAGAGAGGTTTTAATACCTTTAATATCTACATCTTTTGTACATAGTTTGTGCATATGCAAGGACTGTAGTCCAATATAGTTGTGGTCCTCATTTTGAGTGCAAGAATGGCGATGGGACTACTTTATCGCTGTAAAGAATTAACGCCATTCAAAGATCCCCACCAAAATAGAAGCCAATGCTCTTTGCCAGACCCCCACATCTAAGCAAGGTAGTCGATTCACTTCATCTTTATTCTGATCCGCACCCTTTTAGGAGTGCATATAGAGCTCCCGCGGCGTACAGCCTTCCCACACCACCACAGATATCTGTCCTGTACTAGATTGGGAGCCGGCTCAAGCAGCCTGTGAAAGGAGAAAACAGTAGTGAGTGTCGTCCAAATCGGTGGGACATTGAGATGGCGAGCCACAAGACACAGCAGCTGATCAAGAGCGAGCGCCACTTCTTCTCGTCGTCCGACGACAGCGCGATCATGAAGCAGATCCTCGCCACTCACCACCCCGACGGCCGCGACGTCGACTGCCGCCCCTTGCTGAACGTGATCGAGGACATCTTCCTCCGGTCGACGCCGACTGTGGCCCCTGTACTTGCAGTGGTATGGCAACACAGATCTTTTTCGACCCCATCTCCTGATGCATGCCCCAGGCCATCCAGTGTTTCTGTATGGCATATGGACACGTAGGCAAGTATATATATAATGAGAATAATTTAGTATATACTTGAATTTTATATTTTGTATTTGTATCTCTTATTTCTCATTGACTAATGAAAAGAAGACACAATATATCTATATAATGAGAAATAAGAAATACAAATACAAAATACAAAATTCAAATACACTAAATTCTTCTATTTTCCGTGATCAGGGATGACCTGCGCCGTCGCACACGCGTTGCATGTTCCGTGGGGGTTATAACATATAGTTTGTGCTTCTCGATCCCAAATATATAGTTGAGCTAACCTACTGCCCATGTATATAGAGTATCCCCCGGAGAGTACATATATATGACCGAGGCTGCTGCTATAGAGTCAGCTTCAATATAATTAATTTCTATAACTAGAAAGCACTTGGGCAAATATTAATCAAATACGTACGTGTAGACATTTTAAATAGGATAAAATCTGCATATATACCTTCGATTCCTCTCTCGACACGAAGGATAGAACAGCTAGCGACATGGATAATATATATTCTTTTGTTAATTGTTCATTTAACAGATCCCACAGACCACCGTCGACGGGAAGACTCAGCCGTCGGCACCTCATCTGGACATGACTGCGGATGACAAGCTTATCCTTCACACTGGTGTCTCCGGCATGTTCGAAGCCCTGGCCTACATGATTCACAAGCTCTCTTGCGAGGTGACTAATTAATCAGATACGTAGGAACTCTCTAAATCTCATGCATCATCCATACATCCGATCTGAAGAAGTACCTGTGGTCGTTAACATGACACTGCAGATATCGTATAAGTGCAGCATTGGCGGCGACGGCCACGCCGCGTCCTACGGGCTGTTCGACGCCTTGGCGGCGTACTCGTGGGAGACGAAGGCGGTGCTGGCGCTGGCAGCGTTTGCGACGCTGTACGGTGAGTTCTGGCTTGTGGCGCAGCTGCACACGGTGAACCCGCTGGCCCGGTCGGTGGCACTGATGAAGCAGCTCCCAAACATTCTGGAGCATAGCGACGTGCTGAAGCCCCGCATCGACGCCATCAACAGTCTTATCAAAGCCATGGTCGACGTGGCCAGATGTGCCGTCGACTTCAACGAGCTGCCCGCCGAAGACGTTCCGGCCGACGACATGACCTCCGCCATGAACCATATCCCCACAGCTGCGTTCTGGATCGTCAGAAGCATCGTCGCCTGCACCAACCAGATCGTCGTCTTCATTGGCTTGGGCCATGAGTAAGGATCTGACAAATAGCCCCGCCTCCACATCTTGACCCACCATCCTCCTCCACTAGCTGAGCCATATATGTCGTTTCCACAGGCGCCTCCCTGGATAATTTAATCTAAGCGTCAATGTAAACTAACAATCTCTCCCTCGGCCAATTTCAGGTACATCACCGCCGGCATGGAGGTTTGGGAACTATCCAGTCTAGAACACAAACTGCGCAGCATACATGAGCACCTTACCAAGCAATACGCGATATGCCAGCAGCATATTGGTACATTCATCACTCCTTGACATCAAATTTACCATAGTCGTACCACCAGTTACTTGAATAGTTATCCATCGGCCATCGATCCAGCCCTTAACTATTCTTTTGCTCTTACCCACTATGTATATCCTTTGATCAAAAGGTTAATTAAAAGAAAAAAAATAAACCATCATCATCTATCGTTGATATATATATGTCACTCAACTTAATTGAGCTTACAGCGTTGACTAGAATATATAACAAGTTTTTTTGGTAGTTAATCCTAATTAACATATATATAACATGTTGTGCCTACGTGTGTATATACATTGTGTTCGCATATCTCAGATGACAAGAGGCAGTCCAAGGCTTACGACAACCTGGCGAACCTGTTCAAGTTGTCGCACATCGACAACATGAGGATCCTTAAGGCGATGATCCACTCGAAGGACAACTTGCCCCTGATCGACCTGCACAGCAAGAAGCGGTTTCCAGTGGACGTGCTGCGCCGGAAGACGGTGATCCTGTTCATCTCCGACCTGGACATCTCCCACGAGGAGCTCTTCATCCTGGTGCAGATATACAACGACACCCACCAGGGCAAGCTGGAGAGGAACTACGAGATCTTGTGGCTGCCGGTGACAGACCGTTACCTTGCCTGGACACCGGCGCGAGAGGAGGAGTTCAACCGGCTGGCGTCGATGATGCCGTGGTACTCGCTCTACCATCCCTCCCTCCTGGAGACCTCGGTAATCAAGTACATAAGGGACGTCTGGAACTTCGAGAAGAAGACGCTGCTGGTGGTGCTGGACCCGCAGGGGAAGGTCGTCTGCCCCAATGCCCACCACATGATGTGGATCTGGGGCAGCGTCGCCTTCCCCTTCACCACCAGCCGGGAGGAGCAGCTGTGGAAGGACGAGATCTGGCGCCTCGAGTTCCTGGTGGATGAGATCGACGCCGCCATTCTCCAATGGGTACGTGACATTAATTATTGAGAAATGCTACGTAGCCTACGTGGAGGGGCGCGCTCCTCCGCGCGCCTGCCGTGTGGAGGGGCGGTCCCCCGCATTAAATACTGTATTTTTTTTTATACATTTTTTGTGTATTATTTGTGTGCACAAATGATATATTTATGTGTATAAATATATCATTTGTATGTACAAATTATATATAAAAAAAATTAGACGTATTTAATGCGGGAGGCCAGTCCTATGCTCACTGTACTGTCGGGAGTATAACATTTCTCTTAATTATTAGTTAATCTTATAATATACAGTGGAATCTTCGTCAAACCACTATATATATATATATATATATATATATGTGTCCGTGTGTGTGTATGTACATATCAGTCTATATATATGCTGACATTAATTGTGCATGCGTCTGTTAAATTACGTGCAGGTGAAGGATGGGAGATACGTGTGCTTGTATGGAGGGGAGGACATCGAGTGGATCAGGAAGTTCACCGCCACAATGAGGCGGGTGGCCATGGAAGCCGGGGTCGCCCTGGAGATGGTGTACGTGGGGAAGAGCAACCCGAAGGAGCGGGTGAAGAAGGCGGTGACGGTGATCGCCAACGAGAAGCTGAGCGGCTACTGGCAGGACCCGGCCATGGTGTGGTTCTTCTGGATGCGTCTGGAGAGCATGTGGCACTCCAAGATGCAGCACAGCAAGGACGTCCAGAACGACCTCATCATGCAGGAGGTGGTGACGATGCTGAGCTTCGATGGCAGCGAGGAGGGCTGGGCTCTGGTGAGCCGGGGCGGCGCCGAAATCGCCAAGGCGCACGGACGAAAGATTGTCGACTGCCTTTCCAAGTTCGAGACGTGGAAGGCCAACATACAGGCGGACGGCTTCGTGCCCGCGCTGGCCAGCGCTCTCCTGCCCTACAAGACGGAGGAACACTGCACCCGCCTGGTCCTCCCCGAGGACCCCCGGCGGATTCGGGAGCATGTCATCTGCGCCGACTGCAAGCGCCCCATGGAGAAGTACGTCCTTTTCAAGTGCTGCAACAATTAAACTCGTCGTCACGAGAAGCCCCCCCTTCGTCGATCCATTGTCCGCTGGTCTCCATGCTCTCTCTTTATAATTATACATTAATTAATATCCTTAATTTCCTATAACTAATACGCCTACGTACGTACGTCCGTACCTGTGTGGATCGATCTCTGTGTGTGCGCCCGTCATTTTGATGGCCAGCAAAGGTGTGGTGATATTAAGTATGCATGGCTCTCGGATCACTGGTTACACGAGTTGTGGTCTCAAGTGACCTTCCTGTTCCCGCCCCCGTGCAATTAATATGATCGGTCTCCTGGCAGCAGTAATTTGGTCCATAGTCAGCTGTATTTTGAGAGGCCTCAGGAACTAGAAATTCCCTTGATTTACCTTTTTCCTTTTTTCCCACCTTCCTTTGTTTGCTATTTTTGGTGTGTCGACTTATTAATGTTTAAGCGATATATAATTTGATGAAGCACTTTTCTTGGTGGATATATATGGCCTGTATTTGTTTGGATAATGAGATTGTTGTCAACTATATTATTATTTGGCACGTCCAATACGATAGGTAAGTCCTTTTGTGGTGTCGACCTGCATGTTGCAACGAATACGAAAGATTATGGATCTGTTAGTGTGGTTAGGCTCCGTCCGCGGTGGGCGAACTCAAATATGAAAATAGCCCAAATTTGGCTAAGCAAGGCACACTTTTGGACTAATATATGTCTGGCCCACCCAAAGACCCACCCTTGATAGAGTTGCTAGATGGTGCAGTTCTAGGGGTATGCCTGTTATAAGGTACTTTTCCCTTTCTTCGCCCTTCCGGTTATAGTGATCGAGACTATTATTGATTCGAGATGGACTTATTGTTTTATTAGTTATTACTGCACAGATAGTGGAATGTGCATAGCCGTTACAAGTTCAAACATATTACTCTAGAAAAATTGTATATCCTTCTAGGTTCTAACTCTCCTCCACCCGGGACAATGTTAGGATTTGGTTTAACTGTTGAAGTCAGTACCGAGCCCACAAAGACTAAGACGAGCTGACTCTGGATGTCCAAGTTGAAAGCTCAGATCTTGATGGAGATTAGGAAGCGAAGTTGCACCTAAGTTGATGTCAACCCGACCTACAAGAAGTCAAGTTCAAAAAGAGGTTCTCAAGATCTATTATCCAATGGTCAAGTCAGAGATTGGCCTGGAATGTGAAGCAAAGAGAGTTGAGAATGGCATGTGGCCGGTAATTTAGGGACTTGCGCCGAGGTGTGACATTGATCCCTTTTGCTCTTTTATATATTCCAATAGCTTTGCTTTTAAAGGTTGAATGGGGGAGGGATGAGTTTGAGACCTCCCATATAAGACTAATCCCTAGACATCCTTCTGTATGATTGTCTTTTTGAGATTTACAATGGTAGTTTTCAAATCAATCCTCACTCGTGCACTAATTCCTCCGATGGATGTGAAATTGGCTCCTAAGTCTGGGCCTAGTCCACGATCTGTCTCAATTCTTGGAAGTGTACTAGGATTCTCGATGTTGATGGAGTTGGCATCTACTGTAGTGACTCTAGATATTTATACCCAATAAGACTCCATATTCAGACCCACCTCCCGCGAACAGACCAAAGTCTCGCAAGGGATAGTTCACACATATATCCAGTAAGAATATAAAAGACAACCGTAAGAGTATAAGATACAAGAAAGTATATATACTTATATTTATTTACAATAAATTACACGGTTCCAATACATTATTATATGTCTAAAAAAATGGTACAACTACCTGGGGCATATCCCGAGAGAGAAAAAACTCACAGAACAACAACTACAACTCAACAGTTGGTTGTATAAGTCCGCCACAACGCCTCTACAAAATAAGTACGCTGCTAACAATTGAAAAGAGCTATAACGGAGTGAGCCTCAAAAAGTCATAGGCTCAGTAGGGACCTAAAAAAAAACAAAAACAACCACTAGAAACTGCACAGAGGAGCCACCTCCACCACATAGGGTGTCACTGGTAACACCGATAGTAGAATCACTGGAGTAAAGATATGCTCGCAATGAACATTATTAAATTGCATTTAAATGTAAACACACTAGCTAACACAACTCACAGAAAATAAAAAGAACAATAGGACTAGCGCAGAAACACCAGTCCACCACAACAACTAAAACGACTAAGCCACAAGCCACACAGACAAACCACCAACGAAAGGTAACGAGACTGATAGCAAGGAGTCAGTCCACCACACATTAGAATAATAAAACACACCGGAGGACTATCTACAGAAGGGTAAGAACACAACAAGTGGAAGGTCACACAACACGACCTCCACGGAGCACAGCTCCACAACAACACCTGAAACCGGCAAATGACGTGCCACAAAGACCAACTACCCAAGAAGGGTACAAGTACCTGAAACCAGAAGGTACCACGGCAGAACCACAACCACACAACTATGCAACTAGAAGCCTTGCACGAACAACAAGTAATAAACTATAGCAAGTGAACACTACAACTAGTATCACAACTCACAACCATGATTGCTGGATACCCTAGTCAGAAGGAACGTGTGACGGAATGCCTCGTTCAAGCCCGTTAAACCATTAACGAACTTGATCCGAGTCCGCCTCCCGCGATCGGGCCGTAGCCTCGCAAGGGACACCACACACGAGTCCGTGGAAATAGAAAGGAACACACTTGATCTTATATATGATTTACCATTTCATGTATAATATATAAGATTTACATAGCCAAATTTCAAAAAAAGTACAAGAAAGTACAGGAGCCTAGGGCATACCCCGAGGTAAACTGGTACAACTGAGGAAAGTAACTACACTGTTACGGAAGCTACACTGCTGGAGGTGCTGGCCCAACACCGCTGCGGCGCGACCCTGAACTGGAAGACGGTAACGAAACCTCCTCCTCGCCCTCGCCTGTGGGGAGTAGGGGTGAGCCTCACTAATCACTGGCTCAGTAGGGAACTCTCCCAACTCGAGCAAACCATACACAAGTACGGAAGTAGTAAACTATACTAGCAATTTATAGCACAACACGCAGGTTATTAAAGCAATAAATATACTTACCACTTGCCGACTATATTAAACAAAGTGAATAAATAAACGGCAAAACTCAATCACGTGTACGACCTAAAGTAGAGACCGCCACACTCGAGCCACGTAGACTGGTTCGCGACACCAGTAATGGACCCGGATAAACAAACACAGGTCTACCTCTCAGTCTCGCAGCCACGGACGAAAGGTCCAGTTGCCGCTCCACGAGGAAAAGTCAAACAACTGTGGAGACAAACTGAACACCACTCCTGCGGTCACACAGCCGCAGGCCCATGCCTGGCACCTCTAGGGTCTCTGGCTGGAGCACCCTAGAGTGAGGCACTGGAAAGGACTAGCTGGGGACTAGTGTCGACTACCGGTGTCCGTACCCCCAACTAAGAGCGCGCTACAAGTGACTAAAAACAAACTCAAGAGTCACTGTCCCACTGTCATCTTTCCCTCAGCCGGACGTACAACTTAAACAAAGGAGTGAGGGTGTCCAGGACAGATGACACAGTCCTTGACGGTGCAACACAAGTACCGGGACAAGCCCCGAACTAACAGCCTGGCTCACAGAGAACCTGGGGCACCCAACTGGAGAGGTAACCACGTTAGGTGTCGTACTACCTGCCATGCACACAAAACCACGTGCGCACCGCACAAACCACGTGAACTGTCACGACAATCACAAGTACCGACTGTCCACAACACGTGAACACAATGCGACTCGCATGCATACAACGCCAACACGTAAACCACTAGCTAGCTGCGTAACCAACATGCTAGCCTTGTAAACACGCGCTCTCAGAGCGCCACTGGTGCCATTGCACCGCATGGTATTACCAAATACACCGAATAATAACAATCGGATAATCACATCACATAAATCACGCATATCCAGACCACTCGACTGTGGTCGCAACATGGGCCTGTGTCACCTTCAGAACGCGATAGCCCGATATGGCGTGTTCATCACATGAACGCGACGCATCAACATGTCGCGTTCCCCACCTGAATGCGACGGGTCGACCTGTCGCGTTCAGATCACGACAGAGAGTTCCGTCGCCTTCACAGGCAGGAACCCTAATCTGGGATCTTCTCCATGGATTACCACTCTATGCTATGCAAACCACCCTTAATTCATGTTTTTCATGCTTTTATGAATCCCTAAACATGGTATCTACTATTCCGAAAGTGAATAACGGATCAAACCACTCTCCTACGCAATCCATAGCCCGGAAAACAAGAGGAGTCACCCTACCTCCGCAAAGAACGCGCAGTACGACGATCCCTCGACGTTTCTTCCGCTTCACGCGAGCTTCTCACGGCGAGAACACGCCAACCCGCGAGCTTTCACGCCGAAATCCTCCAGGAAACCCGCACGACCTCTCCCCCTGGCCGAGCAGAAACGTTGCAATTCTGCCTGGCTAGGGTTATTTAAAAAAAACCTCAGCGGTTGAGATCGCGACGCGTCGTCGCGTCGCTACCTAATCACCACGAAGCTAGGCATCGCCTTCCCAATAGCTGACATCTGCAGGCCGCCCAGCACCCAACACGTGGAGCACATGCAGACGATCAGTGCCACATAACGGAAACAAGAACGCGACGGGCAAGAGTGTCGCGTTCAGAACGCGACATCCCTTGCTGTCGCGATCACAGACAGAGAACCCTGGGGTGCTACGAGCCCACACTGTCGGCCCAGTAAGCCCCAAAAATACATGCACACACTGAACACAAGCCACATTGGCCTCACAAGCGCTGAACACAAGATCCACAAGGATCGAAAAATGCGCGACGTTACATTACTATCATCTAAAAAGAATTTCGACCTCGAAATCCATAACACATTCCAAATACATTCAACTTTAAAACATAATTACAAATACTATCATCTAAAAAGATTTAAAACCTACTCAAACAAGTAAGGATACCCCTTAGCCATCTCCTTGGCTAATTCCCAGGTATCCTCACCTCCCAGCCTATTTTCCCACCTAACCTTAACTAACTCAATTTCTTTGTTTCTTAACTTCCTTGTCTTATGGCCTGTAATTTGCACTGGGTATTCAGGCATGGACATATCTGGCCTCAAATCTCCACCTTGATAACTGATTATTTGAGCTGGGTCTTCAATGCACTTCTTTAACATGGAGACATGGAAAATATCATGAACATCTACAAAATCAGCTGGCAAATCAAGTCTATAGGCTGTCTCTCCAATTTTCTCTAACACTTGAAAGGGTCCTACATACCTTGGATTAAACTTTCCTTTTTTACCAAACCGCACAATACTTTTAGTAGGAGAAACTCTGAGAAAGACAAAGTCTCCAACTTCAAATTGAAGTGGTCTCCTTTGATTATCAGCATAACTTTTTTGCCTGCTCTGAGCTGTCTGCAACTTTTCTTTAATAAACTTTACCATTTCAGTGGTCTGGTGTATTAATTCAGGGCCTACCATTTACCTTTCTCCCACTTCATGCTAATTCAATGGTGTTCTACATGGCCTTCCATATAAAGCTTCATACGGTGCCATTCCGAGACTGGTATGATAACTATTATTATAAGCAAATTCAACCATTCTCAGATGCTGCTCCCAACTACCGCCCCAAGCTAAACAACATGCTGGCAACATATCTTCAATTGTTTGAATAGTCTTCTCTGTTTGACCATCCGTCTGGGGGTGGTAAGCTGAGCTATATCTTAGCTCAGTGCCAACTACTCTCTGCAAGCTCCTCCAAAAACAAAAAGTAAACCTGGGATCCCTGTCAGAAATAATAGACTTCAGGATACCATGCAGTGGAATAATTCTATCAACATAAAATTTTCCTAATATGTCCACTGACCAGGACATACTTACTGCTATTAACCTGCATACCTTGGTTAACCTATCAACAAAAACCCATATTCCATTATGTCCTACTGCTGACCTCGGCAAACCTGCTACAAAGTCCATAGCAATATCATCCCATTTCCATTGCGGAATGGGTAATGGTTGCAAAAAACTCTGGGCTTCTCATGCTCTACCTTGATTTGTTGACAAATTGCACATCTTGAGACAAATTCTGCTATTTTATTTTTCATATGAGGCCACAAAAAATGCTTCTTCATATCCTGGTACATCTTGGTACTACCGGGGTGAATAGTGTGCCGGGATTTATGGGCTTCTTCTAATACTTTCTGTTTTACTTCTCTTTCTGTCGGCACAAATAACCTGCCTTTGAGCCTGACCACACAGCTATCATCAATAGCGACTCCTTCCATTTTCACGATTTCAGCTAAATTTACATCCGCTTTTTGGGCCTCAACAATTTGCCAATACAGTGACGGCTCCACAACACTACTAGCTAATATTGGCCGTCGTTGACTGCTTGGCACATACAGGGAGTTCTCCACTATCTCTTCATACAACTTCCATTCCTTGATCATCATTTGACTTAAATATGCTTTTCTGCTTAAGGAATCAGCCACCACATTGGCCTTACCCAGATGGTAAGCCAAACTAAAATCATAATCTTCTAAATACTCCACCCATCTACGCTGACGGAGATTCAAGTCTTTCTGGGAAAAGATATACTTTAAACTTTTATGATCAGTAAAAATCTCAAATCTCTAGCCATATAGATAATGCCTCCACAACTTTAAGGCAAACACAACTGCTGCTAGCTCTAAATCATGAGTGGGGAATTCTCTTCTGCTGGTTTCACTTGCCTGGACGCATAAGCTACTACCTTGACATGTTGCATTAGCATTGCGCCAAGCCCTCTTCTAGATGCATCTGTATATACAACAAAACCACCATTACCTATCGATAATGTCAACACTGGTGCCGCTATAAGTCTCTTCTTTAATTCCATGAAACTTCTTTGACATTCACCAGACCATACAAATGGCAGACTCTTCCTAGTCAATCTAGTCATGGGTGCCGCAATCCTAGAAAAATCTTGAATGAAAAACGCCTATAATAGCCTGCAACCCTAGAAAACTTCTAATTTCAGTAATTGTCTTAGGCACCTCCCATTTCATCACTGCCTCCACTTTACTTGGGTTAACTGCCAGCCCTCAGCTGATATGACATGGCCTAAAAATTGAATCTCTTTTAGCCAAAATTCACATTTACTGAATTTGGCAAACAACTGATTATCTCTTAATAACCGCAAAGCAAATCTCAAATGTGATGCATGCTCCTCTTCAGATGCTGAGTAAATCAGAATATCATCTATAAAGACCACAATAAATTGGTCCAAATATGGATGAAAAATTCTATTCATCAGATCCATAAATGATGCAGGAGCATTGGTTAGCCCAAATGGCATAACCACAAACTCATAGTGACCATATCGAGTTCTAAATGCTGTTTTATCAATATCACCCTCTCTAATTCTCAACTAGTGGTACCCTGACCTTAAATCAATTTTAGAAAAAACCTTAGCTGATTGCAACTGATCAAATAGATCATCAATTCTAGGTAATGGGTACTTATTCTTTATGGTCACCTCATTCAATTTTTTGTAATCAATTCACATTCTAAAGCTTCCATCTTTCTTTCTTACAAACAACACCAGCGCCCCCCATGGGGAGTGACTCGGCCTAATAAACCATTTTTTCAGCAACTCTTCCAATTTCCTTTTCAATTCTTTAAGTTCTGCCGGTGCCATCTGATATGGAGCTTTAGAGATCAGCATGGTGCCTGGCAACACCTCAATGGTAAAGTCCACTCCCTGTGTGGAGCTAAACCCGGCAAATCATCTGGAAAAACATCTGCAAATTCCCTAACCACGGGGACTACTTTACTGACTTACCAGCCTCAACCAAACTCACAGAAGCTAAATAAGCTAACATCCCTCATTAACTAATTTTCTAGCTTTAATTGCAGAAATTATAAACTTAGAAAGTACGAGAGGGCACATCTTGATATTCAAACACTGTACCATTAGGGTGACAAAACTTAATTCTTTTCTTTCTGCAATCTTAGCTCCATAAGCTTCTAACCAATCCATACCCAAAATGATATCATAATCAGACAACTGAAGAGCATACAACCGGCCCGGTATCTAATTCCCTTTAACCACAACAGGAGCATCATCTATGTACACGAGGTGAGTATAAACTCGCTCGAGGGAACCTCCACTACTAATTCACATGACTTTTCTTCTAGAAGATGAGCCATACAATCCAAAATTCTTCAAAATGAAAGAATTAGAAGCACCTGAATCAAATAGAACTCTGGCTGAAAAATCATAAATAGGTATTGTACCTTCTATCATGTTCGATGCCTCTGCCTGGGCACGGGTGATAGCCAAACCCGACCTCTACCTCGCTGCTACGGTGCACCTCCACCACGACCTGCTAATGACTGTTGGGGTTGCTGCTGTTGCTGAACAACTCTACCATACCAATTCTCTCGGATAGGGGCGATTTCGGATCAAATGCCCTGGCTGATTACAATTATACACCTGTAACCTGGGGGAATAATGGGTTGCCTAGCAGTGCTCTGCGCGATTCTTCTACCTCTGGCTAATAGCCACGCCCCTGCTGAAACTGCTGACGACCTCCTCCTCCTCTTCCTTTGCCCTTAAATACTTGCTTCAATTTCTGACCCCACTTACCAAAACCTGAAGAAGAAGGTCCTACTAGTGCTTTTCCCTTACTGACTCCTACTGTCTGCTGGGGTAGCCGAAAATTACCCGAACCTGACCCGCTTGCCTGACGAGCCCGAATAGACCTCTCAAGTGTAGCTGCTCTCTGGGCTGCCTCCTCAACTGTTCTACACATTAACGGTATCACCGCATTCTGCAACTCTTCTCTCAAACCCCGAATAAAATACTCAACCATCATAGCATTATCTGATACTACATAAGGCGCATATCGGCTAAGTGCCATAAATCACATCTGATATTCTAAAATTGAGGTATTACCTTGCTGAAGTGTCCGGAATTGCTCTCTTTTCGCCTGCTGCACTTGAAGTGGAAAGAATGTATCATTGAATGCCTCGAGAAATTCCGGCCAGGTAATAACCTCCTCTGTTCTACCTGCAAAGGTGGTCCGCATCTTCAGACGCCACCACTGCTGCGCAAAGCCTCTCAACTGGTATGTTGCTAGCACAACCTTGTCTACTGCTGGACACCTCATGGTCATAAAGACCCTTTCAATCTCATGAATCCAGTGCTCTGCAGTATCTGGATTCGGCCCTCCTGTATAAGTGGGCGGTTGCATCCTCAAAAACATTTCAACTTGCATCACCGGCTCTTCTGCTGCCATTGCTGGTGGTGGTATAGGTGCCACATAAGGTCACAGGTACTCCAGCAACTGGTGGTACTGCTGCTGGAGGTACCGGTGCCTGCTGATCCATCCTCATCCAAATATCGATGAGGCTTTCCCAAATCCTCTTAATCATACGCTGAGTGGACTCCTCAGGGTCCTCTCCTCCACCACCCCAGTCTCTTCTATCAGCCATCTCAACTTCCTATCCAAATAACATAACAATCACGAACAAAACCGGTCATTACAAAACCAAGATCAACTACCAGCAGTGTGCAAATGTAGAAATAAGGCTATGTAATTTCCCAGTTCCTTTATATTTACACGGACCTCGCTCTGATACCAACTATGATGGAACGCCTCGTTCAAGCCCGTTAAACCATTAACGAACTTGATATGAGTCCGCCTCCCACGATCGGGCTGTAGCCTCGCAAGGGACACCACGCACGAGTTCGTGGAAACAGAAAGGAACACACTTGATCTTACATATGATTTACCATTTCATATATAATGTACAAGATTTACATAGCCAAATTTCAACAAAAGTACAAGAAAGTACAGGAGCCTGGGGCATACCCAGAGGTAAACTGGTACAACTGAGGAAAGTAACTACACTGCTACGGAAGCTACACTGCTGGAGGCGCTGGCCCAACACTGCTGCGGCGCGGCCCTGAATTGGAAGATGGTAACGAAACCTCCTCCTCGCCCTTGCCTGTGGGGAGTAGGGGTAAGCCTCACTAGTCACTGGCTCAGTAGGGACTCCCCCAACTTGAGTAAACCATACACAAGTACGAAAGCAGCAGTAAATATATAGCAATTTATAGCACAACCACGTAGGTTATTAAAGCAATAAATATACTTACCACTTTCGACTATATTAAACAAAGTAAATAATAAACGACAAAACTCAATCACGTGTACGAGCTAAAGTAGAGACCGCCACACTTGAGCCACGTAGACTGGTTTGCGACACCAGTAACTGACCCAGACAAACAAACACAGGTCTACCTCTCAGTCTCGCAGCCACGGACGAAAGGTCCAGCTGCCGCTCCACGAGGAAAACTCAAAGAACTGTGGAGACAAACTGAACACCACTCCTACGGTCACACAGCTGCAGGCCCATGCCTGGCACCTCTAGGGTCTCTGGTCGGAGCACCCTAGAGTGAGGCACTGGAAAGGACTAGCTGGGGACCAGTGTCGACTACCAGTGTCCGTACCCCCAACTAAGAGCGCGCTACAAGTGACTAAAAATAAACTCAAGAGTCACTGTCCCACTTTCATCTTTCCCTCAACCGGACGTACAACTTAAACAAAGGAGTGAGGGTGTACAGGACAGATGACACAGTCCTCGACGGTACAACACAAGTACCGGGACAAGCCCCGAACTAACAGCATGGCTCACAAAGAACCTAGGGCACCCAACTGGAGAGGTAACCACGATAGGCGTCGTACTACCTGCCACACACACAAAACCACGTGCGCACCACACAAATCACGTGAACTGTCACGACAATCATAAGTACCAACTGTTCACAACACGTGAACACAATACGACTCGCGTGCATACCACGCCAACACGTAAACCACTAGCTAGCTGCGTAACCAACACGCTAGCCTTGTAAACACGCGCTCTCAGAGCGCCACTGGTGCCATTGCACCGCATGGTATTACCAAATACACCGAATAATAACAATCGGATAATCACATCACATAAATCATGCATATTTAGACCACTCAGCTGTGGTCGCGACATGGGCCTGTGTCGCCTTCAGAACGTGACGGCCCGATATGGCGCGTTCATCACATGAACGCGACGCATCAACATGTCGCATTCCCCACCTGAACGCGATGGGTCGACCTATCGCGTTCAGATCGCGACAGGGGGTTCCGTCACCTTCACTGGCAGGAACCCTAATCCGTGATCCTCTCCACGGATTACCACTCTATGCTATGCAAACCACCCTTAATTTGTGTTTTTCATGTTTTTTTGAATCCCTAGACATGGTATCTACTATTAGGAAAGCGAATAACAGATCAAACCACTCTCCTACGCAATCCACAGCCCAGAAAACAGGAGGAGTCACCCTACCTCTGTGAAGAACGTGTAGTACGACGATCCCTCAGCGTTTCTTCCACTTCACGTGAGCTTCCCGCGGAGAGAACACGCCAACCGTGAACTTTCATGCCGAAATCCTCCAGGAAACCCGCACGACCTCTCCCCCTGGCCGAGCAGAACTCGTTGCAGTTTTTCTTGGCTAGGGTTATTTAAAAAAACCCTCAGCGGTTGAGATCGCGACGCATCGTCGCGTCGCTACCTAATCGCGACGGAGCTAGGCTTCGCCTTCCCAACAGCTGACATCTGCAGGCCTCCCAGCACCCAACACGTGGCACACATGCAGACGATCAGTGCCACATAACGGCAACAAGAACGCGACGGGCAAGAATGTCGCGTTCAGAACGCGACATCCCCTGCTGTCGCGATCACAGACAAAGAACCCTGGGGTGCTACAGGCCCAAACTGTCGGCCCAGTAAGCCCCAAAAACGCACGCACATACCGAACACAAGCCACATTGGCCACACATTGGCCTCACAAGCGCTGAACACAAGATCCACATGGATCCGAAAAATGTGCGACGTTACAGAACGACTCCACCACTCGAGTAAAGACTACTGGTTCATGACGCTAGTATCCAACCCAAACTAACAAACATGAGAAACACCTCTCAGTCTCGCAACCACAGACAAAAAGTCCAACTGCGGCTCTTGTTGACTCCTTTATCTCCATGATTATACATTTTGGTGATAATAAAACTTATCAGAATTTTTCTACATTTCAGAATATTTAATGTGTTACCTTACTATTAATTTGGTTAAGTCTATCAATAGGTAACTCAAAGGAAATAAATAATACTTCAAGGATCACCACTGTAAGTATTCCAAGAATTTCTAAGTCTGTTAGACGGTGTTCAATTTCTTGTAAGCCTTTGTTGTCATTTAAAGTTTTCATTCATAAGTCCATGATTTACATCACTGATAACTTTTTCAGAATTTCAATCGAAGTCTAGTCTCATCATCCATAGCTTTAAACTTCATCATTCGAAGTCATGCATGGTTTGCTTCTTGATCAGTCGAAGCTAACTTCGTCATATCCGAAGTTCTACTTTGTCATATCCGAAGTTACTTCATCATATACGAAGCTAACTTCATAATATCCGAAGTTTACTTCGTCATATACAAAACTAACTTCATTATATCTAAAGTTCTACTTCATCATATCCGAAGTTTACTTCGTCATATACGAAGTTTAACTTCGTCATGCATATTTTTGTCTTGAACAGTCGAAGTTCACTTCGTCAGATACGAAGTTCACTTCGTCATATATGAAATTCCACTTTGACCGATAATGTTATATTCTTGACCAGTCAAAGCTCTACATCGATTGCCTTTGAACCTATCGATTGCTGACCATTTAAAACATCGATTACCTTTCTATATTGATTGTCTTTGAACCTATCGATTGCTGACCATTTAAAACATTGATTACCTTTATACATCGATTGTCGTTTAACTTAAACATCGATTGTCCTTAAAATATCGATTACTTTTATACATCGAATGCCGTTTAACTTAAATACCGATTGTCCTTAAAACATCAATTACCTTTATACATCGATTGTGTTTAAATATAGATTGTCTTCAAACATCGATTGTGTTTAAACATCGATTGCATTTAGACATCAATTACCTTTAGACATCAATTCTCGCTTAACATCTATTGCTTTAGATATCGATTGCATGTATGTAACATCCATTCCTTCC
Organism: Colocasia esculenta; assembly: GCA_014218235.1. NCBI lineage: Eukaryota > Viridiplantae > Streptophyta > Magnoliopsida > Alismatales > Araceae > Colocasia > Colocasia esculenta. Next base: position 76,863,696 of record CM024754.1, on the reverse strand, counting down.
TTGGTCAGCCACCTTCTACTGAAGGTAGCGACGTATCGGGTCGTCGCCTTCTGAAGATGATGGGATGGCTGTCGCATTCTTGTTGGGAATGTGACAGACATGTCATCGCGTTCTTCCTCTAACCACAACATGCAATTTTTGTCACAATGCTGTCGGGACAGTTTAGACACGTGTCGAGGTGCTGTCAGATGAATGCGACATGTTAAGTGTCGCGTTCATGGTGTCAGGCCTGTGAGGGTGACACGTGGCGGGTCCAATGGTCAGTTCTGACCATGGCTTTGGGGTCGCGACAGCTTAGCCGTCGCGTTCAGTAAGTGAACGCGATGGGTTGGTTGTCGCGTTCTCAGATCCGTGGCCTATTTGTGCAAGGCTAGCAGATCTCCCCCTTTTCTTTCCCTTTCTTCCTTCCTCCTTCCTTCCTCCGACCCCCTCTATGTGTGTTTCCTCCATGGAGAATGTATGAGGGGTTGGTGGTGAGGATCATGTGATTCTTCCCGGCATGGTGTCCTCTCCAGCATGTCTCTCTCCTCTTTGTGGTGGTGATCATCTTCTCCGACGTGTAGGAGGACGATCTTTGCTCATGGACGGCGTTAGCGTGGAGCTTGGAGCGAGGAGGAGGTGGCCATGCACATGAGAAGACCCCAACGGGTTGACTCTTCTATTTGAAGTAGGGACCTCTTATCTTTCCCCCTAGTTCTATCTCACTAGGGCCTCCATCCCCTCTCCAAGCCTTGTAGAATGCATGCTAGGTGTATGTGTGTTTGCATGTGGTATTCTTGAGCTTGTTTGGGGTTGGGGTGTTGAGAGACATCATGATATGCATGTGAGGTTTTTTTGAGTGTAGATTCATATCATTGACATGTATGGGTGTGGATGAGGGTGGTTTGTGTTCCTAGCATGTGTTTACACAGTTCTCCATGCTCCCCTCCCTCTGTGCACACCGGACTTGTGATTTTGGGGTGTTTTGGAAGGCCTCGGATTGGTGCCCAGGTCTCTGTTTGTGGTCGCGACAAAGCTCCTCTCGCGATCCAGAATGTGATGTGTCGCCCCATCGCCTTTTGGTCAGGTAGTGATGCCCACTCTGTCGCGTTCTGGTCGTGATAGGGTGGTCGTTGCCTTCTGGCCTAGTTTACCTGTGGGGTTGTAGGAGGTCTCGGGTGGGCACCTGAACCTCTATCTGTGGTCGCGACAAGGTGCTTATCGTGACCCAGATCACGACAAGGTGCTTGTCGCGACCCAGATCGCGGCGCTCCCCACGTCCCCTTTAGACCCAGGTCACGACCGGCTGGGTGTCACCTTCAGAAGGTGACAACCCTTGTGTTGCCTCCTTTGAGAAAGCAACAGTGACCCTGTCACCTTCTCAGATAGAGAGTGACTTGGCGACCTGTTTGGAGTTTCATTCCACTGCATCTCTGGTTTCTTGGCACCTGTGTTGTTCCTAGAACGGTCCTACGCTAGTCGTTCGCCTGGTGCTAGGCACTTGTGGGCTTGTCTGTTGAGAGGTTGTTACCTTTACATGGATTCCTGGTCCCCGCGTGTCTGTTGAGGGAGTTCTCTAGGTGGCAGGTGAGCTCGAGTTATAGACTCTGGTGTAGAAGAGGGGAAAACGGTGGGGATAGCGGTGTAGAGTCATTTGCAGAGCTCTCTTAGCTGAGTCTGGGATGCTGAGGTGGTTTAGGCTTTCTTTCGGCGCAGATCAGCTAGTCCTTCCCACTGCCTCACTCTACGTGGTTCTAGTACCATCTAGAGAGGCCAGGCGTGGGACCGTACGTAGTCCGGCTAGACTACTAAAGTTGTGTGGTTACTTTTAGTTCCGTGTCTCACTTCGACGGAAGGTGGTAGACATGGACTGGTGGTCGAGGGTAAGGCGTGTGGCGCACCTGACCACATTGCAGACATGCGCCAACTTTCCTCCAGCACTCATCTGCTGTGTGATCTGGCTTGTCACAGTGATTGCAGTTGCTTTTTGCTGGAGTAGTGGGGATAAATACCTTGAGCTTCTTTTCTTGACTTGGTCCTTCCGTGATGCTGAAAGGACGTTTCTTGCCGATGGTCGGCTTAGCAATGAAAGGCCAGGTGTCAGCTCCTTTTTCATGAACTTTCCCTTGATACGATCGGTGAAGTCTGTAGCATCTTCTAACAGTTGGGCCTTTTTAACCATCTCGGCATAGGTTTGGATGTCGAGAGGGCCCAGTTGAGTAATGTATTGCAGCTTAAGGCCATTGAGGAAGTGCTTATCCTTCATCCTCTCTGTATTCACCAGGTGTTCAGCATAGTGTGCCAATCTAGAAAATTAGGCTTCATAATCGGCCACAGACAGACTCCTATGTTTAAGAGCAGTAAACTCTGCCGCCTTCCTTTCTTGTACACGTTCTGAGAGTACTTGTAGTTGAAAGCCTCCTTAAATTCAGTCCATGTGAATTGACCATTTGCCCTGGTCGCTTCTATAGACTCCCACCAAGAGCGGGCGTCTTTCTCTAATTGAAAAGTGGCTAGCAACAGCTTGTCCCCCGCTGCACATTGCATAACACGGAAAATCCTTTCCGTTTCTTTAAGCCAGTGCTCAGCTTCATCGGGATCTGTAGTACCACTGAATTTTGGCGGGTTTAAGCTCCTGAAGTTATGATGCAGCTCGCCTGCACCGTGATTTCCTCCTCCTTGAGTAGCTTGTAGGAGGGCACAGGTAAGTTCCTGGATTGTTTGTTGCATGCCCCTCATCCGAGGATGTTCAGCAGTCATCTTAATTTCTTAAGTTCCCACAATTAAGACATTGATATGGAATTTAGTTTGTGCGTGTGAATATCTTTTTATATCTTAACCCTGGTTCTACCCAAATCTCACATAGGTATGATAGTTGACTTAGACACGTGTCATGGCAGTCCGTCCTAGAACATCCTAGACTTAAATATCCTAGTAAGGATATCCTAGGCTCTGATACCACAAAATTGTCATGCCCCGACGCAGAATATCGGAACGTGAGGCAGTTGCAAGTAGCGAGTACAGAGCGAATAATAGACAACAAACCATTGGACAATTAAATAATACGAAATCAAATACCTTTCATTGATAATTCACTAATGTCTATCACTTCCACTAACTCAGAGCCATAACATAAGGCCCAAATGACTTTATTACATGGAATGAAAATAAAGACTAAACTAGGACATCTAACGTAGCACTAATGCCAGGTACTCGTGCTTCACTCCTGGTCCTCCCCATCCTCGTAAGTGTGCTCGTTCTCCTCAGTCTCACCTGAGAACACAATGAATAAATAATGAGGGTGAGCGACAACACCAGTTGGATTTATATCTCATGGTGCGGGCAACTTTACATGATTAATGTATTAAAAGTAGAGCCACTAATGATAGAGAGAGAGAGTCGATTAAAGTAAGAGATAGCACAATAGCATGGATTTAAATCGCATAAGTTTTCATGTACTACAAAGAATAGGATGGCCATAGCACAAATAGCACAATGTTGCCACAATAGCACAACGAGTCGAACATTGTATAGCACTTTGTTGTCATTTAGATAGTCGAGTAGATAGCACTTGAGTGTATGCCAAACGTCTGGTCAATTAACTCCCGCGGCAATAGCAGTTGGGCACCCTCCAGGACCAGACCGGGCCTTTTATTGCCCAAGTATTAGTGATATTGTTTATCCTTAGACATCAGTCAATGGCCAATAGAGAGTACCAAGAATAGATGAGAGGTACTGATTGTGTGACGGCCCTCGTTACACCGGTACGGTTATACCAACCCACGTCGGTAGCGAGAGTCCTCACAGTGGGACATTTACCCAACGATACAAACAGCTGAGATACACGCGAATATATATAACAGAGTAGCGGAAGTAAAAGAGAACTATCTCCATTCATTCATCATCCACATTAAACATACATGCAGTTTACAATTTGCAAAAAGGAACTAAAATTCACATGATTTAAATTGCTGAAATAGAGATACAAAATGTCCACATATTACATTCTTTTAATGATAGTTCTAATACAATGTCCAAGTACATACTAAGAAGTACACACAATCACAAGGATCTCAAAAGCTGGCTAGTCTCCACGCTCGGAGTCCGTCTCTGCTGCCTCCTCCGAGGGTACGGTGTCACCAACTAGACCTGTACGCCGAAGCAAGGAGTGAGTCCAGGGACTCAGCAAGTAACACTATGCATGATATACACGTACAAGTCCTAGTGGTTTCTACAAGCACATATACAATTAGCAACACATAGCATGCTAGTCCATTTAAGTTTTCAACCTATCATGAAGGTTCTACAATTTTATACATAACGCATGCTTTCAGATTTCAAAAATATAACATTCACCTATCACATGGTCTCTAATCCATTCACTTATGAACTTTAACCTTATAAAGAACCAACATGAGAGTTATCAACATGGACAATTTACATACATGAACGGGGAACATAGTTAGCATGGATTCCACATGTTCTTAAGTACTACATAACTTTTTCACATGCTTTAGGTTGCTGATTTCACATGGTTCCAAGACTATAAAACTACACATGAAAGCTACAATGTGGCTTAGAACATAACATATGAACAATCCATCATGCCACTTTGCACACATACTCATTAATTGTTCCTAATCATGGATTCTAACACTTTGCACACATAAACATGGAATTGCTAACATGCATTTGCTGAATCATACGGTTTCAGATTTAGCCTCACATGATTTCAATACACATTTACACATCTAGAATTTCACATTTCTTTTTACACAATTTCCTCTTTTCACATGGTTACACTTTACACATGCACATTCACATATCACTTACACATTTACACATGGTCACATACACTTTACACATTACACTTTACACATATTTTAGGTGCCGTGACACATAGTCCAAACCACCAAAGAAGGACACATTCACATCACATAACACATAGACACCATCTAGGCAATTCAATGGTGACTCTTGGACTGCGCAGACCGGGAGAACAAGTCTCCACCCTAACCAGTGGTACTTGTCCACCTCCAGGATTTCCCCTAATGCCCTTAGGGTCACTTAACACAATGAACTTTCTCAGGGGGACTTTTCCCTGATACAGCTCCACTGCCTTCTCGGAAGCAGTATCACATTGGCACAGTTTACACTTTTACACATTTAACGTTTTACACATGGTTTTACACTTGGCACTCTTCATTTCATTCACACTTTCTTACTCACATGAACACCTCTGTTTTCCTAACATGGTACTACAGAGTTTTCAAGAAACACACATAGTAAACACACCAATCATGCTGGTTTAAACAAAATAAAATCACATTACTATCATATGTACGAATTATTCACAATTCACATGAAACACATAACTTTTATTTACTGTTCCAATTAACCTGAAATTTTAACCACATGCTGTTTTCGGGTTCAAAATCATACCCTCAATTTTTCAGATTTTTCTGAGCTAAATAGGATTTACAGAAAATCAAACACCTAATTAGCATATTATTCACAACTTATAAAACATGGGTCTAAACATTTGAAATTCACCCACTTACTGTTTTGCACAGAAAACATAATGCATGATTTCAGAATACAACATCATCCTAATTCATACATCTATAAATCCGTTACCACAAACCATTTTTACATGCTTTCATTTTACCGAATCGAACTTTCTAGAATTCCACAAGTATGCATAATTACAAAAATTCAGAACATACATACATGTCCACAATATTCATGAATAGACTGAAAAAAGACATTTAGCTAATCCTAATCATGGAACATTAATTTGCAAAAATTATCTACAAGTTATGCTCACAGTTTAAAGACATCATTTTTCCACATTTGCCAACACAACTCACATACATCCACAACCACAATGCACAATATACATAGCTTATAGGAATACCATATATCCTCATCACGAAAATCATAACGAAATTAACGTATAAGAGGGACAGAACAGCTCACTGTTCTGTCCTGAAGAACTAGACGGCGGTCTCTGGCCGCTGACTCAGAGTCAGCGGCAGGTCGATGGACGCCAAGTCATCACAGGCGTCCAGGGACCTTGCCGTTTACTCAGGTCTGTGCAGAGAAACACAGACCGAGCTCTGAAATTTGGGTGAAATGGAGGGTCTAGGACTCGAGGGAAATTCCATAAAAATCATAAAAACCTCCTAGACTCATACGGGGATACCATAGATAGGTCACTTGCCTCTCTAAAAATCCTCCAAGAGTTTTATGGCTCGAAGAAGACCTCCTTGGGCAGTTCCAAGAAGTTGCAGAAGCACCTCCAAGATCGCCTTCCTCCGAGCTCCTGGTTGATCTCCACGCCGAGGGGATGATGGGGAGGCCTTCCCCTATGCTTCAGCTCCCTCCTTGATGCAGAAGATCTCCAAAACCAGCTTCAAGGGGTCGGATTTTCGGGGTTCAAACTGGGTTTTCTCACAGATAGCTCTAGGGTTTTCTTCTCACCTCTCTCCTCTTGCAAGGTGAAGGGAAAGAGGAAGGGGAGAGCCATTTCGGGTTCAGACCTAAGAGGGCCCTTCCCCCACTCACCTAGGGTGATGGGACACCCTCAGAGCCGTTGGGGGACATCCCCCAATGGTTGCCATGCCTTGTTTCAGAAGATAGCAGCTCTGCTGCGCATGCAGGCCAGAGAAGTTGGCGTCCATATCGCTGGACGCCGGAGAGTGTTGGCGTCCAGGGCTGGACGCTGACACCACCTCAACGGCAGGGGTTGACGCCAATAGGTCCTTCGGCCAGAACCCTAATTATGCAGAAAACCATGCATACCAAGCTTCTATACATGCAATATGTACATGGTATTATATTCACACTATCATCATGCAATACATACATTATTTACGTTAATATAAACACATGTACACGTATTATACTATTTTAATATCCACGTAAATACGTACATACATACTCAACACATATACACACATAAATACGAAAAAATACGACGGAAATTCGAGGGTCTTACACCCTCTCCCCTTAAAGAAAACTTCGTCCTCGAAGTTAGAACGACACTACTCAAACAAAAGGGGATACTTCTTCTTCATCGCATCCTCAAGCTCCCACGTAGCCTCCTCACGCGAGAAGTTCCGCCATAGAACTTTCACCGACGCGATACTCTTGTTCCGGAGATGCTGAACCTTCCGGTCAAGAATGGCTACTGGCTGCTCGACATACGAAAGATCTGGCTGGATCTCCACTGGCTCATGACTAATCACATGAGACGGATCTCGGACATACTTCCTGAGCATAGATACGTGGAATACCGGGTGAACGCTAGCCAAAGCTGGGGGTAAAGCTAGCTCGTACGCCACGTTGCCCAAACGTCTGAGAATCTCATATGGGCCAATGAACCTAGGGCTTAGCTTGCTATGCCTGCCAAATCTGACAACTCCACGAGTAGGCGATATCTTCAAGAAGACATGATCGCCAACCTCGAACTCCAAATCCTTTCTCCTGTTGTCGGCATAACTCTTCTGCCTATCCTGTGCCGCAACAAGCCTTTTCCTGATAAGCTGAATCTTATCCGAAGTTTCCTGAACCAACTCCGGTCCGATCAACTGCCTATCACCAGTCTCCTCCCAACATAAAGGAGATCTGCAGGGCCTACCATACAACGCCTCGAATGGAGCCATTCCAATACTAGCATGAAAGCTGTGTTGTATGCGAACTCCACAAGAGGTAAATGACGCTCCCAATCATCCTTCCAATCCAGAACACACGCTCTCAACATATCCTCGAGCGTCTGGATAGTCCTCTCGGACTGTCCATCGGTCTGGGGATGAAACGCCGAACTGAGCTTAAGCTCCGAACCTAACGCATCCTGAAGACCCTCCACAATCTCGAAGTAAATCTCGGATCTCGATCCGAAATGATCGACTTCGGCACACCATGCAATCTAACGATACCGCTAACATACAATCTAGCTAAGCTCTCTACTGACTGCTTCTTCTTCATAGGTAAGAAATGAGCAGTCTTCGAGAATCTATCTACAACTACCCAAATCGAGTCATTGCCCCTTCTAGATCGAGGCAAACCCGATACGAAATCCATAGTGACAGCTTCCCACTTCCATACGGGAATCCATCCTCTGCATAAGGCCGGATGGTCGCTGCCGCTCGGCTTTCACCTGCTGACATACTAGACATCTAGACACATAATCCGCAACATCCTTCTTCATGCCGGACCACCAAAATGATCTCTTCAGGTCTTGATACATCTTAGTGTTACCCGGATGAATAGAGAATCGCGATCTATGAGCCTCCGCTAACACATGCTCACGGACATCTACTACATCGGGGACACAAACGCGGTGCTGAAATCTAATCACACCGTCCTCATCACGAGCAATGCCCGCCTTACCCACTAACTCTAACAATCTAGGATCGGCTTTCTGCTGCTCAATCACCTCATCCAAGACTGAGGATCTAAGGGATAGCTGAGCTACAAAAGCCTGACACAACGATGGCTCTAACTCGGTCATAGAGCACGCTGCATCCTCCAACATCTTCCAATCCTGCTGGAGCGAAGACCTCTTCCTACTAAGAGCATCCGCTACGACGTTCGCCTTTCCAGGATGATACTGAAGGTCGAAGTCATAGTCCTTCAAGAACTCAATCCATCTTCTCTGCCTCAGGTTTAATTCCTTTTGGGAGAAAAGATACCTCAAGCTCTTGTGGTCGGTAAACACCTCAAATCTGACACCATAAAGATAGTGCCTCCAGATCTTTAGTGCATGAACCACAGCTGCTAGCTCTAAATCATGAGTCGGATAGTTCCTCTCATGCTCCTTCAACTGACGAGAAGCATAAGCTACTACCCTCTCTTGCTGCATGAGCACACAGCCTAAACCAATCCGAGATGCATCCGTATAAATGGCAAAGCCTTCTAGACCACTGGGCAATACCAATACCGGAGCAGAAGTAAGCTTAGCCTTCAATAGCTGAAAGCTGCGCTCACATGCCTCAGACCATACAAACTTCTCACCCTTTCTGGTCAGCTTTGTCATAGGGGCGGCGATGGATGAGAAACCCTCAATGAATCGCCGATAGTAACCAGCTAACCCAAGGAAACTACGAATCTCCGAAGGAGTCTGGGAACATCCCAATCCATAACTGCCTGGATCTTTGCTGGATCAACAGCTACACCAGCGCCGGAGATAACATGCCCGAGAAAGTGAACCTCGCGCAACCAGAACTCGCACTTGCTGTACTTTGCATACAGTTTGTGCTCACGGAGAACCTCTAAGACTAACCTCAAATGCTGACGATGTGTGGTCTCATCGGAGAATAGACCAACACGTCATCAATAAACACAACAACAAAGCTATCTAAATACGGACTAAACACCCGGTTCATGAGATCCATGAACGCTGCAGGGGCGTTGGTCAATCCGAAAGGAAGAACCAAAAACTCATAATGTCCATAACGGGTTCTAAATGCCGTCTTGGACACATCCTCACTCCTAATCCTCAACTGATGATAACCAGATCGCAAGTCAATCTTGGAAAAGACTGATGCCTCTCGCAACTGGTCAAACAGATCATCAATCCGAGGTAAGGGATACCTGTTCTTCACAGTCACCTGGTTTAGCTTCCTATAATCGATGCACAACCGAAGTGACCCGTCTTTCTTCTTGACGAATAATACAGGCGCGCCCCAAGGGGAAACACTGGGGCGAATAAATCCCTTATCGAGCAATTCCTGCAATTGCTTCCTCAACTCGGCTAATTCTGCAGGGGCCATCCGATATGGGGCCTTCGAGATAGGAGAGGTGCCTGGAAGCAACTCTATAGTGAACTCTATCTCCCTATCCGGTGGCAATCCAGACAAGTCATCGGGAAAGACATCTGGAAAGTCCTGCACCACATCGATCTCTGCAAGAGTCAGTGACGAACCAGCATCGGGTACTAGCATAACGCTGGCAAGAAATGCGTCACAACCCTTGTTCACCATACGCATCGCCTTCATGGCAGAGATGACTAACTTTCCGCTAAGTTCTTTGGCAAGGGATGAGAGAACTCGTCCTCGCCAGGAATGCGGAAAACAATCTTCTTTCTACGACAATCACTAACGCATAGTGCTCCTCTAGCCAATCCAGACCAAGAATACAATCATAGTCCTTCATCTTTAGCAAGAAGAAACACCCATCTAGGAATCTATCCTCAATGCACACAGGTAACGACGGAATGCACTTCCTAGTCGATACCGTGCCGCAGGGGTGTGCACAGACAAAGGGACCTCTAACTCCTCAGACTCTATGCCTGACTCTAGGGCTAACTGCCTAGCGAACCGCTCGGAAATAAACGAGTGAGTAGCACCCGTATCAAACAAAACCCGAGCGTGCACACCGAAAAGTAAAACTGTACCTTCGGTGACATGCTCCGCCTGCTCGGCGTCCTCACGAGCTAAAGCAAACACTCGAGCTGGGGCTCGAGGCCTTCCTGGTCGTCCTGTAGCTGGCGCGGCTGCCGCTACTGCTGGTACTGGCGCTCCTCGCTGAGCTTCCTGCTGAAGTCTTGGGCAATCCTTGATCTTGTGGTCGCTGCTCCCACACTTTAGGCATCTACCCGCTATTAACCAACACTCCGAACCTCCATGGGTCTTCCACAATGGGGACACTCCTTCTTCGCACCGGGGGAACGTACAGAGGGTACCTGATAGTTGCTGACTGCCACTTGTTTCTGCGGTGTCTGGTACACCGTCTTCCTCTTGTCTTGCCGCTGGAAAGTCGCTGCCGGCCTCTTCTGCGAAGCCTTCTTCTCCTCTAGATACTGCTCCATTTCTCCCTCCTGTCTGCAGGCTGCGCTGAGGGCCTCGTCTAGCGTGCGGTGGTCGAACGCCACGAGCCTCGTCCTCAGTGATGGTTTGAGACCCATCACGAACTTCTTGGTCTTCCTGCGCTCATCCTCTACTATGTGCGGTGCATATTTAGAGAGTTCAGAAAACCTTGCCTCGTATTCCAGGACGGTCATTGATCCTTGCGTCAGGGAAAGGAATTCTTGCTCCATCTTGTCCTGGATGTGCTCTGGGACGAACTTGGCTCGGAAGAGCCTCACGAACGCGTCCCACGCCACATCTACTGCTCCGTCCTCAAAGCGCGTACGCAGTAGGGAGGACCACCATACATCAGCTCTCTCCTGCAACACCTTCATAAGCTCTAACTAACAAATAACAACCAACATTCAAGCATAAACTAAAGCATACCTGTAGCATGTAGGTGGCTAAGGTCACCTTGTCCTCGTCAGGACACCTGATAGCTCGGAAGATTTTCTCGATCTCCCTCATCCAGCTTTCTGCCCAAAGCGGATCACTCTCCCCCTTAAAAGAGGGTGGGGTCATCCTCTTGAATCGCTCCATGATGGAAGGTCCACCATGGTCCTGAGCTGGGGCCTGAGCCTGCTACATTAAACAACAAGCAATATACAATAAACACAATATCATACAATTCAAATAGCAGACTACTTAGTTGTTTTATTATTTTACCTGGGCCTCCAACTGGGCCTGGAGTGCTGCCTGAGTGTGTGCCTGGGTCTGCATGGCTTGCACCAGACCTTGCATGAACACTCCATAATCCACTGGCGGTGGTGGGGGAAGCACAGGACCCTGTGGGGCCGGGGCCTGCTGCTCCGCCCGCTCCTCACGCCTCTGCTCGTCGTCGCGAGCTGGCGCACCTCCACGTCGTCCACGGGAAGCCATGGCTGTAATAAAATTTCAGCCACCATTAGAGCTAGGTTACTAAGTTTTCTAACCATTTTCTTATCTATTTTTCACTTCTTATTAGTGTTTCTACACATGTGGACACACTTAGCATGCAATGGGGATGATGACTTAGTTATATTCATGTGTAATCTCAACCGGTCGCTCTGATACCAATCTCTGTGACGGCCCTCGTTACACCGGTTATACCAACCCACGTCGGTATAGCGAGAGTCCTCACAGTGGGACATTTACCCAACGATACAAACAGCTGAGATACACGCGAATATATATAACAGAGTAGCGGAAGTAAAAGAGAACTATCTCCATTCATTCATCATCCACATTAAACATACATGCAGTTTACAATTGCAAAAAGGAACTAAAATTCACATGATTTAAATTGCTGAAATAGAGATACAAAATGTCCACATATTACATTTTTTTAATGATAGTTCTAATACAATGTCCAAGTACATACTATGAAGTACACACAATCACAAGGATCTCAAAAGCTGGCTAGTCTCCACGCTCGGAGTCCGTCTCTGCTGCCTCCTCCGAGGGTACGGTGTCACCAACTAGACCTGTACGCCGAAGCAAGGAGTGAGTCCAGGGACTCAGCAAGTAACACTATGCATGATATACACGTACAAGTCCTAGTGGTTTCTACAAGCACATATACAATTAGCAACACATAGCATGCTAGTCCATTAAGTTTTCAACCTATCATGAAGGTTCTACAATTTTATACATAACGCATGCTTTCAGATTTCAAAAATATAACATTCACCTATCACATGGTCTCTATCCATTCACTTATGAACTTTACCTTATAAGAACCAAACATGAGAGTTATCAACATGGACAATTTACATACATGAACGGGGAACATAGTTAGCATGGATTCCACATGTTCTTAAGTACTACATAACTTTTTCACATGCTTTAGGTTGCTGATTTCACATGGTTCCAAGACTATAAACCTACACATGAAAGCTACAATGTGGCTTAGAACATAACATATGAACAATCCATCATGCCACTTTGCACACATACTCATTAATTGTTCCTAATCATGGATTCTAAACACTTTGCACACATAAACATGGAATGCTAACATGCATTTGCTGAATTCATACGGTTTCAGATTTAGCCTCACATGATTTCAATAACATTTTACACATCTAGAATTTCACATTTTCTTTTACACAATTTCCTCTTTTCACATGGTTACACTTTACACATGCACATTCACATATCACTTACACATTTACACATGGTCACATACACTTTACACATTACACTTTACACATATTTTAGGTGCCGTGACACATAGTCCAAACCACCAAAGAAGGACACATTCACATCACATAACACATAGACACCATCTAGGCAATCAATGGTGACTCTTGGACTGCGCAGACCGGGAGAACAAGTCTCCACCCTAACCAGTGGTACTTGTCCACCTCCAGGATTTCCCCTAATGCCCTTAGGGTCACTTAACACAATGAACTTTCTCAGGGGGACTTTTCCTGATACAGCTCCACTGCCTTCTCGGAAGCAGTATCACATTGGCACAGTTTACACTTTTACACATTTACGTTTTACACATGGTTTTACACTTGGCACTCTTCATTTCATTCACACTTTTTACTCACATGAACACCTCTGTTTTCCTAACATGGTACTACAGAGTTTTCAAGATTCAACACATAGTAACACACCAATCATGCTGGTTTAAACAAAATAAAATCACATTACTATCATATGTACGAATTATTCACAATTCACATGAAACACATAACTTTTTTTACTGTTCCAATTAACCTGAAATTTTAACCACATGCTGTTTTCGGGTTCAAAATCATACCCTCAATTTTTCAGATTTTTCTGAGCTACATAGGATTTACAGAAAATCAAACACCTAATTAGCATATTATTCACAACTTATGCTAACATGGGTCTAACACATTGAAATTCACCACTTACTGTTTTGCACAGAAAACACTAATGCATGATTCAGAATACAACATCATCCTAATTCATACATCTATAAATCCGTTACCACAAACCTTTTACATGCTTTCATTTTACCGAATCGAACTTCTAGTAATTCCACAAGTATGCATAATTACAAAAAAATGCAGAACATACATACATGTCCCACAATATTCATGAATAGACTGAAAACGGACATTTAGCTAATCCTAATCATAGAACATTAATTTGCAAAAATTATCTACAAGTTATGCTCACAAGTTTAAAGCCATCATTTTTCCACATTGCCAACACAACTCACATAATCCACAAACAATGCACAAATACATAGCTTATAGGAATACCATATATCCTCATCACGAAAATCATACGAAATTAACGTATAAGAGGGACAGAACAGCTCACTGTTCTGTCCTGAAGAACTAGACGGCGGTCTCTGGCCGCTGACTCAGAGTCAGCGGCAGGGTCGATGGACGCCAAGATCATCACAGGCGTCCAGGGACCTTGCCGTTTACTCAGGTCTGTGCAGAAACACAGACCCGAGCTCTGAAATTTGGGTGAAATGGAGGGTCTAGGACTCGAGGGAAATTCCATAAAAATCATAAAAACCTCCTAGACTCATACGGGGATACCATAGATAGGTCACTTGCCTCTCTAAAAATCCTCCAAGAGTTTTATGGCTCGAAGAAGACCTCCTTGGGCAGTTCCAAGAAGTTGCAGAAGCACCTCCAAGATCGCCTTCCTCCGAGCTCTGGTTGATCTCCACGCGAGGGGATGATGGGGAGGCCTTCCCCTATGCTTCAGCCCTCCTTGATGCAGAAGATCTCCAAAACAGTTTCAAGGGGTCGGATTTTCGGGGTTCAAACTGGGTTTTCTCACAGATAGCTCTAGGGTTTTTCTTCCTCACTCTCTCCTCTTGCAAGGGTGAAGGGGAAGAATGGGGTGAGCCAATTCGGGTTCAGACCTAAAGAGGGTCCTTCCCCCACTCACTAGGGTGATGGGACACCCTCAGAGCCGTTGGGGGACATCCCCCAATGGTTGCCATGCCTTGTTTCAGAAGATAGCAGCTCTGCTGCGCATGCAGGCCAGAGAAGTTGGCGTCCATATCGCTGGACGCCGGAGAGTGAGTGTTGGCGTCCAGGGCTGGACGCTGACACCACCTCAGCGGCCAGGGGTTGACGCCAATAGGGTCTTCGGCCAGAACCCTAATTTATGCAGAAAACCATGCATACCAAGCTTCTATACATGCAATATGTACATGGTATTATATTCACACTATCATCATGCAATACATACATTATTTACGTTAATATAAACACATGTACACGTATTATACTATTTTAATATCCACATAAATACGTACATACATACTCACACAATATACACACATAAATACAAAAAAATACGACGGAATTCGAGGGTCTACATGATGAATAGACGAGAGAAGGAGAGAGAATGTGAATAGATGAGCGAGTAGAGTATAGAGGAGAACTATAGGTCATTGTACATAAAGCGATGGTTAAACAGACGATAGTAACAGTTGCTCAACACTCATGATTGGTGTTGGCAGTCAAGTAGAATCCACTAACTTTCCACTGGCCATGTTATGAACAAGTCCAGAGGTCTGGCGTGATCTCAAGGTAAGAGAGAATTTCTAAGGCTATTTGGATCATGTTGATCCCTAAGGGTGTTATAGGCATTAGGGTACAACCAGCTCGGTCTCTATGAGGGAATCCATAGAGTACGAAGTCTTACGGAGGTCTTAACAAAAGGTCCCTTGTCTACCAGAATGGAATGTCCAACAGATAGGTTCCAACTTGTCAAGAAAGTAGTGTGTAAAGAAAACGAGTTGCTCGACGTTCTAAAAGAATTCCAGAACAGTGGAGCGGCGGTAACAGTATTCCAAATCAACGTGAAAAATGAAGACAATGTCATATTATCATGAGTTAATAATGTGCAATTATTGAAGTAATTTACCAGATATTATTCACATATTTTCTGCATGGTCTCATGGCAAAGATAAACATTTGGTGTGTGCATGTGAGAGAAATCAAGAGAACATGTGATAGACGTGCACAATGTCTTTTAATTTAAGAAATATATGAAATATATCCAAAGTTCATTAGCATGGTTGTTTACTGTTCACTACATAGTATTACAGTGTGTAATCATGATTGTTAAGCCTAAATAATCACATTAAATAGAACAATAAAGATGCTGGAAATACACAGTCAAATCGCGATGGGTCTAATGGTCGCGTTTAACAACATCGATTCTGAACAGAAATGCGACGACGTCGACTGTCGCATTTAGGGTAACTAGACAGGGGCGAATCGATTGGTGACACATAAATGTGATGTGCAGGTCCGATGTGTTTATGGGAATCGATACAGAATCGCGACGACAAGGTCCGACGCATTCATGAAAAACCCTATTTTTCGAAATAACGCAAATCCCCATAAGCGGGAAGCAAGGCAAAAAAGCAACGACCATTATGGTCGCAGTTCAGACATCTCCTGGCAGCGAGAGGGCACACAGTTTGATGTAACAGTACTTGTCAAACCCTAACTAAAACTCGACGACATGGGTGGTCGCCTTTCAGGTAGATGTGACGGTCTTATCTAATGCGATACCAGTCAAAGAAACGCGACATATGTGTCGGTCGCGATTCAACATGCAAACCGAGAACAGGAAAACATGCAACGATCTTACATGAAAGGCTTATAACTCGAAATCTAGGACTCTTGGGACAAAGTTGTGAACATGAAACTTGTAAGGGACGATGAATAGAAGAGAACTATGCCTTTGGACTGGATCAATATGGTCTTGATAGGCGTGTATAATAGGATGAACACAAATATCCCTAGACTCACATGGTGATGGGAAAACGCTTATGACTCAAAGCATACATGATGAATATTAGGCAAATCAATTGAAAACAAAACTAGACATGATGTTCTACAAGATAGTATGAGTTTGGTTCTTCTTTAGCCTGAGAATACCTACCTTTGAACGGATCTAAGAGAAGCTAACGCACAAGTTGATGCAGTGTAAGTTTGGAGAAGATGCAGTGTTCTTGGCCGATCTCCTGCTCTCTTGGTGCCCTAGCTCAGCTCCTCACGACCCCAGCATGATGGTGAACCTTCCTCTCTAGTCCTATGGCGATTATTTATATGTTTAGGGTTAATTTGAAGTCCTAATGAGACTAGGAATGGTGGGGTGCGGTTCTGGCTGGTTCCCATCCATGTTTTGGAGATTTCTCCTCCCAATTAGAGCAGAAATACCATTAGAAAGTTCTTACTATGGTGGGTCACGAATTTGGTTACCGTGCATGGCAAATTGCCATTGTTTAAAACCCTAATTTGCCCTTTCCTATTTACTGTACAATTATGGCTACGAATTTCTTGAGATATTTTCTCTTATCTCTTAATCCATCTCCAATCTTGGCCCAATAACTTTTAGGTGAGCTATTATAACAAGCCCATTACTTTTTTTGGTTTATTGGGTTTTAATTAATTCATTTTTTAATATTTCTATTTATTTATTTATTTTAAAATATTGGGTTGCTACATCCTCCCCCTCTTAAAAGGAATTTGGTCCCCAAATTCACATAACCATATTGGAGAGAATGTCTTATCAAAAATGTCAGGGTATTTTCGTCTGATGATTCCTTCAGGTTCCCATGTGGCTTCTTCTACTCCACGGTTATTCCATAAAACTTTAACCACATGAATGGGATGGTTCCTGAGTTGTTGTACCTTTCATTCCAATATCTTGATTGGCTTCTCCTTATATGTCATGTCCTTGTTCAGCACCAGATTCTCATGGCAGATGATGTGATTAGGATCGTACACATATTTTTTGAGCATAGAGACATGGAACACATTGTGTACGAATGCTAGGTTCGGAGGCAATGCCAGTCGATATGCAACATCACAACCCTTGCGAGCACGTCGAAAGGACCGATGAATCTAGAACTTAGCTTTCCTTTAACACCAAACCTTGGATTCCTGGGTAGGAGATACTTCAAAAGTACATGATCTCCCACTTGAAATTCTAGATCTCTCCTCCTTTTGTTAGCATAGCTCTTTTGCCTGGACTGAGCAATCTTGAGTCATTCCCGAATCACTGTATATCCCTAGTTGTATTTTGTACCATGTCGGGACCTAACCATTACTGTTCTCCAACTTTATTCCAGCATGCAAGGGATCTACAGTTTCTACCATAGAGTGTTTCGAATGGTGCCATTTTAATACTCGCCTGGTAACTGTTGTTATAGGCAAACTCAATCAAGGATAAGTGCTCATTCCAGTAGCCTTGGAAGTCTATAGTGCAGGCTCTTAACATGTCTTCTACAATCTGATTGGTTCTCTCAGTCTGCCCATCAGTCTGTGGGTGAAATGCAGTACTAAAATTGATTTTAGTACCAAGTGCAGTCTGCAGTCCCTTCTAGAAATGATAGGTAAATCTGGGATCTCGATCCACTAGTAGAAAGAAGTCCAATGCCCACGGTTAATACCGTCGGCGGTTAAGACTATTACTGTCGTCTATATATATGCCCACGGTTCAACCGTTGCCTGTCAACCGTGGGCTATACTGCCGTTGGCTATATTATAGGCGACGGATATCCAACCGTAGAGTTTGAAGCACCGTCATCTTTCCTACTATTTTTTAATTTATTAAATGTAATGCCAACGGTCGGACCGTCGCTAATTTATAATAGCCGATGGTGCTCCCCATCGTAATATGATAATATCCCTGTCGTCCTTGTATAATAGCCGACGATACTATCCATCGTTATTTGCTAATGTCCAACAGTTGTACATTGTCATCCTTGTATATTAGCCGACAGTACTACCTGTCGTTATTTGCTAATACTCAACAGTTACTCACTGTCGTCTTTGTATAATAATCGACAGTACTACCCCTTGCCGGTTGTTATATCCAACGGTTACCCACTGTCATCTTTTTACAATGGCCAACAACACTACCGATCATTATTTGCTAATCAACAGTACTAATGATAATTATTTGGTAATATGCAATAGTCACCAGCTATTACTATTTGCAAATGTCCAATTAATCACTATTTATTAATAGCCAATGGTTGCCAACTATCATGTTTATTTATTTAAAACACAAGGACCCACTTGTTACAATTTGTAATAGATAATAGTAAATATTACCATTTTTTATAACCAACAATACATCATTTGCATTTAGCGAAGACACCACCTATCCTCATTCAAATTAAAATTTACAATCACATACAAAAAATTAGCTGATCTGGGTCAATCCATCATCAAAATAACAAATAACAAATAAGTATGAATACCAAAATTCTCTATTATATTTCAAAAAAGTTACTATTCAAACTTTAATAAATTCACTTATAT
The DNA here is from genome assembly GCA_014218235.1 of Colocasia esculenta. Lineage (NCBI taxonomy): Eukaryota > Viridiplantae > Streptophyta > Magnoliopsida > Alismatales > Araceae > Colocasia > Colocasia esculenta. Next base: position 76,844,594 of record CM024754.1, on the reverse strand, counting down.
ATCATCTATAGCCATTAACCACCAAACAAAGTCCAAATCAATGATGTCTTTGTAATCTGAAATTTAAAGTCTATATGAAAATGCCTATCTAGCTAGCTAGGTACATAAATGTGTCCAACTCTATAGAAGTGGGGACTGAGAACGTGATGTCCCAACACGCGACCTGCGATCTCCAACCTATAAAAAGAAATGAGAAAATCTCAATACTTGCAGTAGCATAAGTAAATAGTTAATTCAAGATATATAAGTCAAAGAAATATATTCAAAATACTTGCACTAGACAAAGGAACCATATATCAAATCTACTTTCTTTGGAATTAAAAGGGTCAAAAGAGATTATCTTCCTCATTTTTGAAATTCAGAATTCTGAACACAGAATTCTGACCATAGCTAAAAGTCTTATCTTTTACATGACAATGGTTCTATGTGTTTTTTTTCATTACTGGGTAAGGTGCACAACATACTACTAGGATGATGCATTCTATTGGCATCCCTTTAGTGGCTACCAAAATCCTCTCTATTATCCTTCTCTACACATGCATCTCTCTTGGCAAATCATGCTATTAAAATAGACAACTTCACAAGTAATAAAAAACATTGACAAGCTTAATATTAGTATTCAAAACTCAACAGAAAATCATGATTATGATAGCATGATAAGACTATAATGTGTAAAAAAAAATTGATACTCAGCAAGTAAATTAGGATAGAGATTTTTTTAATAACGACTTAAATAAGTACGAGACAAAATGCTGGCAGAAGAAGGTAACATATGCATAAAGAGACTTTCCTTTCATCACAGAAAGGAAAAGGTCTATAAAACTTCTGAACTAATAATAGAAGAAAAAAAGTTCACATCATGTATGAACTACTCATATGGAGAAGTAAGAAAGGTATACAGTGGGTAATCAAAATTACTCGTAAGGTGCACAACATACTAGGATGATGATTGTATTAATAATCCCGGCTGGTGACAGATTAGCATAATAATTGGATATAAACAACAATTGGATATAAACATAATACCAATCCTAAGTCTCGCCACAAGGAGACATAACTGAAACTAACACAGATCTTCATTCCTTTGAATCATTTCTTTACCAATCCCGAAAAATTATAGGAAAGTGTGGTTGACTATATTCCTTCATACTGAGCTGTAAAATCACTGGACAGGGTCACTTGAAATTCTCAAATCACCATATGCGGTATCACTTTCCTGTATTTAAGTTTTCAGACATTTAAGTACATATTTCTAATCATGGCATGATTTCTCCTTGGACCATTTCATAGTTGCAGTTCCAGGTTTTGTCACCATATGCACATTTTATTTTCCAGTTTTAAGCATTATGATCATAGTCTTCTCAATCACAAAGATACACATAATAAAGAAAAGAAAATTTATATATCTGTGGTGGTGATTTAGGTTGGGTGGGGGGGGGGGGAGTTAAGTTGAGAAACTTTGCTCATTCTGTGTTCAGAATGAGCAGAGTTTCTGAACTAATGCCTATATGCTATGTCATTTTGAAATAATTCTGAACTAATCATATGGTAAAAAACAACGGTGCTTCATATATACACACTACGACACTAAAAGGAAGATATATTGATCCATGGTGAACATGACAAATAGGACAAGCTTATATCCATGTGTGCTCCAACCAGACAACATACCATATGCTGGAAAGTCATTAATCGTCCATAAAACAGTAGCATGCATTTTAAATAGTGTTCTCTCATCATATGTCTCTACTCCATGCTCCCATAATATTTTCAACTCTTCAATCAATGGTTGAAGATAAACATCAATATCATTGTCAGGAGATTTTGGACCATCTATAAGAAGAGACATCATAAAGAAAGATTGCTTCATTGCTAACCATGGAGGTAAATTATAAGCTATTAAAATGACAGGCCATGTGCTTCGGCTGCTACCTGTTGCTATATTAAATGGACTAAAACTGTCGCTAGCCAGTCCGAGTCTGAAATTACGGAGATCTCTACTGAAAGATGGAAACTTTTCATCAAAATCTTTCCATGCCTTGGAGTCTCTGGGATGACTCATTTTCCCATATTCATCTTGTGGAGTTGTATGATGCCATGTCATTAAATTTGCAGTCTTCCTTGACATGAACAACCTTTGAAGCCTTGGGATTAAAGGAAAGTGACGAAGAATTTTTACTGGCATAGTCTTTGTTCCTCTAGTATTGATTTTTCTCTCCTTCCATCTAGAAGCATTGTACCTCGGACATCTATCGAGATCTCATATTCTTTTCTAAATATACACAATCATTGGACATGCATGTATCTTCTTACAATCCAGACCCAATTGGGACATCATCTTCTTAGATTCATACCAAGAACTTGGAAGTGTATTATCATTGGCAATGCATCTTTGAATAATACAAAGCATGGCAGAGAAAGATTTATTGCTCCATGTGTAGGCACTTGAGTTGAAATAAACGCACAATGATGAAAGCTTCGAATACTTATGCAATTTACATAAAGAGGTTTATTAGCTTCTTCCACGAGCTTTGTAAATGTGTTTGTCTCTGATTTGTGCTCTTCATTTTGGACATCATCATTGACAGGTTGCCACATAAATGCATCATTTAACATCCCAGCCATATCATCCATTGAACCAGTGAGCATAAGATCAGCCACTTGAGACTTTCTATAAGATTCTCCATGGAATTGCCAAGTAGTGTATCCTTCAGTAAATCCCTCTCTAACAATATGATAATGAACGATATCTTTTTCACGATAAAACTTATTTTCACACTCATAGCACGTGCATCTCATCACTGAAGAAGAATCATGTTCAAATTTTGTGATGCAAATTGCATGAATTGCTCAACTCCAACCAAAAAATCTGTATTAACCCGTTCGTGCTTGGTCTTGTATTTAACATCCAACTCTTATCAATGATATAATTTTACTCCATCTTGTAAAGAAAATAAACATAGTTAGCAGGTAAAGACATAATAAGCTAACAAAAAAATTAATATAGTGAAAGATGTAGCGCTATGATAGAAAAATTGAAAAGTTAATGTTGCAATAGACGAACAAGTAAGTTGTATTTCCATTTGTATAGTCCCTTGATCTTGCTGTTTTGTTGCGTTATTTTATATTCTTTTATCTTTTTTAAATAATTATGGAGGTGGGCGACACCATTGACAAAGAATCAAAAGATTTCTCCAGCCATTTATGAGCATCGTCAATGTGGAAGAGCAGTCTGGTGTGATATATTTCTGAATAAATGTGAATATGCATAGAATGTTCTAAGTGACCAAGAATCATTACCCATTGTTCTACATCCTGTGATGTCCGCTTACATCAAGGAAATGATTCAACAGTTTTGTGCAGACAAGGAATGCTATCACATATCCAACAAATGAAGATATGCTTTCCATGTTCGTTTCTAGTGACTCGGTGAGTTGAATAGTGCATCTCAACACACTTATTATTATGCTTTTCTTAATATTCATTTTAAGATCTATTATTTATTTTAGTATGGAATCTTAAAAACTTTCTGTTCAGAATTCTATTCACAGATTCAAAATAACCAAAATTTCAGAACTTGAAGTCTGTTCAGAATTCTGAAGTTCAGAAATTCTGAATCTACTCAGAATTTTGTGTTCAGAATTCTGAAGTTCAGAAATGAAAAAAAGACTATTAGATGTCCTGCAAATGGTCTTAGACTGTGTAGATCTGATGTATATGGTGCTTAGAATTCTATGTTCAGAATTCTGAAGTTCAGATATGAGGAACACAGAATGGGCAGAGTTCAGAATTTTGAAGTTCAGAAATTCTGAACACATAATGAGCAGAGTTTCTTATTGAGATCCTGGGTAAAGGCCACATGGAAAATAGTGGCACTATAACAGACACTCCATGAAGTTTTTTTTTTTTAAATCATAACAATATTGAACTGAAATAAAACCTTATGCAGAAGCCCAAGGACCATAGCACTATAGGCATTAGCATTATAGGCGTTATGCATTAATTCAGAAATGAGTAGAAATAACCATAGCTATCATTAGTTCAGAATTATTTCAGAAATGACCATAGCACTATAGGCATCAATTCAGAAACTCTGCTCATTCTGAACACAAAATGAGCAGAGTTTCTCAACTTAACTTCCACCCCCCCCCCCCCCCAACCTACATCACCACCACATATCACCTCAGCATTTTTTAGTCCTCTTGAAGAACCCCATTGACTACTCTACTTTCCACAATCCACTCACTTAGACATGCTTTCTGGCACATACTTTCATACTAACAGCACATCTATCTAACATCCATCCAAATATCAATGGAACCGCAGGATGTGCCTGTACCAACTGCCAAGTCCCAAAATGTTCAAAATACTACTTATCTTGTCTGGATGGGACCTTAGAGGGGATGGAACTTCTTTTCAATTATTCTCCAAATGAGACCTTCAGCATATTCTCCAAATGAACAGTAAGGAACTGGCTCTTATAATTGAACTTCAGAATTCTGAAGATCACAAATCGGAACTTGCTAGAAGAAATGAAAAACTGGCGAAAGTGTAAATCTAAAGTCGTAATGTCATGCATGCTATGGTTCTTAGACTCTGTAGATACGATGTATATGGTGCTTAGAATTCTGTGGTCAGAATTCTAAAGTTCAGAAATGAGGAACACAGAATGAGCAGAGTTCAGAATTTCTGACTTAAAAACTCTACTCAGAATCTATGTTGAGAATATCTAAAGTTCAGAAAATAAGTTTTGATTGGAGCTGTCCCTGTCCAAATGTCAGCCAAAAGGATGCCTCCAGTTCTCCTTATAAGAAAGGAATCCACTTAGCCTTATTACAATGTTTACTTATCTATTTTTCTGTTTTATGTGGTATATCTATGCCCAAAAGAATTACATGTATAGAACTGTAGGAAGCAGCCTTACTCACGGGAAGCATTCAGTAATCTAAAAATTTCCTACCTTGTTTCTTGACGTTTCAAGTTTTCGTCACATTTAGAATATATCCATAAATCATAAATTCTAGAGCCACAATTTTCCCTCAATGGCATGATCCTTACTAGTTACTAGCGAACTGGCTTAAAACAAGTTCTGGCACAATGGCATTATTTGCATGTAGTTAACTGTCAAGTTGATTGTAAAATTCAGAGGGTTATTAATAGCTTTAGTGAAACAAGGAAGCCTAACCATGTATATAGATAAAATAACATGCATAAGAAAGTGAGGAAGAAATTTAAAACTGACTGCAGTGTAGAAGTTGAAAGCATTTGACATTTTGTTAAACAAAGACAAGAAAGACAAGATGGAGCAGAATCACTAATGAGCATCTTACATAAATTGGAAAGATTTTAAATGATGGGACAGGGTAAATTAGCCCAGATGATGATGACGTTGCCTTATTGTGCATGCAAAACTTCTGCAAACATTGTTCAACAGTAAGAATGGCTTAGTGACTTAATTATATAAATTGGAAATGAACTATATACAACACAAACCGGCAAGCCAGTCAATGTCATTTCATTTAGTCAGTCTATAACACATTTGTTTGCATAGAGGGCAGTATTGCTGATTAGTTGTGGGTTGGGGGGAGGTTGCAGAAAGAATAGTGGTAGTAAGTGTTCAAAAAATTAAATAAATGGACCAATGCATCTTCACAACCCAGACCAGCAACCCCCAAAGCCATATGCTTAACTGCGATGGCAAGGGCGTCTGGGCGGTGGGGAGAGGGCGCGCGGCAGGCTTTCTTCTGCCAGCTCTGCGCGCTGGCTGGGCGGGGCAATGCGAGGGTGGGGCGAGGCGAGGGCGTCCGGCGGTTTCTGCCTGCTCTCCCCTTCAGCGGCGGGGCGAGGCGAGGCGAGAGACGTGGGGCGATGAAAAACCAAATCCCCACTCTTACCCTTCCGCAGGTGGGGCAAGGCAACGGCAAGGGCATCTGGGCGATGGGGAGAGGGCGTGCGGCCAGCGGGGAGAGGATGTGTCGCTGGCTTTGCCTCTTCTGCGCACTGGGAGGGGCGAGGCGAGGGCGTTCCGGTGCAGTTTCTCTTCTCTTCAGCAGGCGGGGCAAGGCAACGACAAGGGCGTCCGGGAGATGGGGAGAGGGCGTGCGGCCAGTAGGGAGAGGGCGCTGGCTCTACCTCTTCTGCGTGCTGGGAGGGGCGAGGCGAGGGAATTCCGGTGCTGTTTCTCTTCTCTTGAGCAGGCGGGGAAGAGATGTGGGGCGATCCAAATCCAAATTTGGTGGGGGGTTGGAGAATTAAGGAATTAAGGTGCGCTTATAACTATTAAACGACGGTTAAAATAGAAGATATAAATTAAAAAGTAAATTGTATATATTAAACCACAGTTAATGTGTCGTCTATTCTCAAATAAAAAATCGACGGTTAAGACTGTTGGCTTTATGTAGAACTACCGACAGTTCTTAACTAATGGTCGTCTATTACATAATTCATACTAGTGATCTGAGACGATAGATGATGGAACTCCATGTAGTATCACGATCTCCTTGATATAAATAGCAGCTAACACGTCCACAGACCACTTGCTTTTTATAGGTAGAAAGTGTGCGGACTTGGTTAGTCGGTCAACAATAACTCATATGGCGTCGAGTCCACCACGAGTCTTGGGTAAACCAATAATGAAGTCCATGCCAATACTTTCCCACTTCCACTCCGGAATATCTAGAGGTCTGAGTATGCCAGTAGGGCACCTATGTTCTGCCTTTACCTGTTGACAAGTGATGCAATGAGAAGCATGCTCGGCTACTTCTCTTTTCATGTTTGACCACCAAAATGTTCTTTTCATGTCTTGATATATTTTGGTACCTCTAGGATGAATAGTGTACTTGGTTTGATGAGCTTCATCCATTAACTTCCTCTTCAGTTCTTCATTGTCTAGGACACATGTTCTTCCTTGGAATACAAGCCTTCCATCCTCGGTCATAGCAAAGTCCGGCTTTCTGCTAAGGTTTCCTTGATACGAACCAAGAATGGATCATTGTACATTTGTGCTTTGATCTCTGCGAGCATGTCAGATTGAATCTTGATATTGGAAATCAAGATTCGATCATCCCTACGTTCCATGTTCAAATCTAATCTTGAGAATTGTTCTTGTAGTTGCATTTCGCCAAGAATTAGACTAGATAAAGATGCCATCGGCTTTCTACTAAGAGCATCAACCATGACATTTCCCTTACCTGGGTAGTATTGGATGTTGAAGTCGAAGTCCTTTAAATATTCTAGCCATCTTCTCTGCCTCATGGTGAGTTCTTTCTGAGAAAATAAATACTTCAAACTTTTATGATCTGAATAGACTGTGAATTACTCTCCATACAAATAGTGTCTCCAGATTTTTAATGTGAAGACCACGGCAGCCAACTCTAGATCATGCACGGGGTAGTTGACTTCATGAGTCTTCAGTTATCTTGAAGAATAGGCAATGACTTTCTCCTTTTGCATCAGTACACAGCCTAGCCCAATTGCTGAGGCATCGGTATAGATTGAGAAACCCTCTCCCTCTATTGGAAGAGCGAGAACAGGGGCTGAGGTCAGACATTCCTTCAATGTTTGGAAACTTTTCTCACAGTCTTTACTCTAAGAGTAGGGATTCTCCTTCCATGTAAGACGAGTGAGAGGAACGGCAATCTTGGAGAAGTCCTTTATGAACCGCTTGTAATAGCCAGCTAGTCCTAAGAAGCTTCTGATTTCTGTGACATTAGTTGGTCTCTCCCATTTAAGTACAACTTCAACTTTGGAGGGATCAACAGAGATGCTGTCCTTGGAGATGACATGGCCCAAGATGGACACTTCTTCGAGCCAGAACTCACACTTTCTCAGCTTAGCATATAGTTGGTTGTCTCGTAAGACTTGCAGAGCTATCCTCAGATGTTCTTCATGTTCTTCTTTGGTTTTGGAGTATATGAGAATATCATCAATGAAGAAGACCACGAACTTATCAAGGTATGGCCGGTAGATGTTGTTCATGAGTTGCATGAAAGCTGCAGGAGCATTGGTCAGACCAAAAGGCATAACAATGAATTCATAGTGTCCATACCTGCTCCTGAAAGCCGTTTTGTAGATGTCGTCGTCCTTGATTCTCATTTAATGATAACCAGATCTGAGATCAATTTTGGAGAAGTATTGAGCTCCAGATATCTGGTCGAAGTGTTCATCGACTCGAGGCAATGGATATTTGTTCTTGATAGTCAGCTGATTAAGTTGCCGATAATCGATACACAACCTCATAGATCCATCTTTCTTTTTAACAAACCGCACAGGTGCTCCCCATCGGCAAGTACTTGGTCTAATGAATCAATTTTCTAACAATTCCATCAATTGAGCCTTCAGTTCTTTTAACTCGGCTGGTGACATCCGGTACGGTTGACGTGACACTGGTGCAGCTCCAGGGATTAAATCAATAGAGAAGTTGACGTCTCATTCAGGGGGGTTTCTTGGCAGCTCCTAGGGGAACACATCAGAGTAGTGCTGAACTATATGTATGTCTTCTATCTTAGATCCCTTCTTTTCAACTACTACGGCCGCAAGGAAAGCAAAGCAACCTTTCCTTATCATATTGTGGGCCTGTATGGAGGAGACTAGAGACATCCGTCTCTTGTGTCTAATCCCACTGAATGATAATTTAGGGAATTCACTAAATGTAACCTTCTCTTTCTTACAGTCGAAACTCGCCCCATAGGTGGACAACCAATTGGCTCCAAGAATCAAGTCATAGCCTTCCATGGGCATACATACCAGGTCGGCTCTTAAGTTGAGTTCTCCGATCATTACATCGGCTAATAGAAAGTATTTGTTCAATTTTTCTTTCTTTCCCAATGGTATTGTGACAGAGAATCAGATCCCATCATCAGAGGTTTAACATTCAGGGTATTAGCAAAGTTTTGAGATATGAATGAATGAGTTGCGCCAGTATCTGTAACACCCCAAAAAATTTATTTATTTGAAAATTAGAAAAAAGTGAAGATTTTGATTGTTAAACATAACTACTAACATGTGATGTAATTAACTTTAATTTAAGATAAATTTGTACTAATAAATGTTATTTCAGTATCGTACTCAGAGGTGCGCACTCCGACAGGGCGACACTGGAATTTTGTAATGAAATTAAAATCTGAGAACACCATAATTTCCAGAAAAATGTGCTGATATCAAAAATGTAAATATCCGGAATTGTTGACGTACGGATTTCATGATTAAGCCAACACAATGATTTTTCGGGCAATTTTTTATGGGTGAAAAATAAATTCTAAAAATTAAACTAAAATCACCATCATTTATAAAACCTTCCTATTAGCTTATGGATGAAATTTCAACCTGAATGGATGTCATTTGGATACAAGAACATAGAGTCAAGTGGGCCAGCTGAATTATATACCATTTACGGTAACCATTTTCTGGGTTAATTCTTTGCTTACGTATTAGGGGCTACGTAAGCCCATTTCACCTGGGTTAATATGTTTACACGTTTCACCATAGGTGTAAGCCATGGAAAACATGCATGGTAATCATGGCATGGAGTGGTAAAATAGAGTCTTACGGCTCCACATGTTTGGCTATGTGCCAACATGCATGAAAACTTGGGAAGTTATAAAAACCACCCCTTCACCCGTCGTGGGAGCTTTTTCCACCACTGGCCAGTCTTGCTTCTGCTTCTTTCCTCCTGTTGCTGCTGCTCCTACTGCTCCTGTTGAGTCGTAACCACTACAAGAAAAAGCGCATTTAGAGACCGACAATTTCGGTCTCTATTCAGTCACTAAAGGGTCCAGAGACTGAATAGTGACCGAATAGAGACCGAAGTTGTCGGTGAAGAATTTTTGGTCACAAATATATCACTGAAAATTGCTGATCACTAATCAATCACTGATAGTGACCAAATATTTTCGGTCGCTGATAGTCGTCATCAGCGATCGAAAACTTCAGTCGCTATTTCGTTCACTACAATAGTCACCGAATAGTGGCTGAGCACATTCAGTCACTATGACGGTCACTAATTTAGTGACTGCGTTAGTGATCGAACGCGTCAGTCCCTATCCGTGACCGAAGGCATTCGGTCACTAATCGGTCACTATATGAGTGACCGATTAGTGACTGACGTCGTCGGTCCCTGATAGCGACCGACATTTTTAAGTCACAAATTGGCCACTATTTTAGTGACCGAATTATTTCGGTCACTAATCAGTCTCTATATTTTTATTTTTTATTTTAAATATATATATATATATATATATATATATATAAGAAAATAACTTGTGTAAATAAAAACTATAAAATGTCCACAACAATAACATAAGAATAAAAATCCACAACAATAATAAATATCCACAATAATAATAAAAATGTCCACCACAATAATAAAAATGTCCACAATAATACATAACAATGAAATGAAAATCATAAATCCTCGTCCTCGCCCACGTGCTCGTCCTCGTCTCCTCTCATGCCACCCGATGAAGGAACCTACAATAGATATATAACAATAATAAGTTAAATTTAAATACTACTATAAGCAATAAATTATTTATATTTTTAGATTTTATTTACTCACTTTTAAAATAAATTAAGTAGCTTAATGTGAATTTGAGTGTCGAGCTCAAACTGGGAGTCCGAACTGAACTCCGTTAGTTTCCACAAGTCACAACCATCGCCCTGGCCATACTGGAAAAAAACAGAGGCCAATCGGATTAGTATTTCTAATTCCCAAACCTAAGTTCTTCATTTTAAAACTAAACTAACTTTCTTAATGTGAATTTGAGTGTCGAGCTCAAACCGGGAGACTGAATTGAACTCCGTCAGTTTTCACAAGTCACACTCATCGCCCCGACTGTGCTGGAACAAACCGGAGGCCAATCGGATTAGTATTTCTAATTTTGGACCCGCAAACCTAACTTCTTCATTTTTAAACTAAACTAACTTGCTTAATGTAAATTTGAGTGTCGTGCTCAAACCAGGAGTCCGAATTGAACTCTGTTAGTTTTCACAAGTCACACTCATCGCCCCGACCATGCTGGAACAAACCGGAGGCCAATCGAATTAGTATTTCTAATTTTGGACCCCCAAACCTAGCTAAGTTCTTCCTTTTAAAACTAAACTAAACTAAACCAACTTGTTTAATGTGAATTTGAGTGTCGAGCTCAAACCAGGAGTCCGAATTGAACTCCGTCAGTTTCCACAATTCACACTCATCGCCCTGACCATCTTGGAACAAACTGTAGGCCGATTGGATTAGTATTTCTAATTTTAGACCCCCAAACCTAGCTAAGTTCTTCCTTTTTAAACAAAGCAAAACAAAACAAACTTGCTTAATGTGAATTTGAGCGTCGAGCTCAAACCGGGAGTTCGAATTGAACTTCGTCAGTTTCCACAAGTCACAATTGATGATCAGTCCATCCCCATATATAACTTTATTTATTGTATATACTTTTGGTGATTAACAAAACCTTAACAAATATTTTCTAACAATCTTTTGTGAAGTTTATCCACTGGAAATAATCCAAGAAAAATCTATAAGTTATTCTCACACACTATCATTTAAAGTTCAGAGCATGTATTTCTTCTAAGTACACATCGATTTCATAAGAGAAACAACGATTTCGGTCTCACATCGATTTCATAAGTGAAACAACGATTCGGTCATCGGTTTCTTAAGAGAAACAACGATTTCGGTTTCACATCGATTTCATAAGTGAAACAACGATTTCGGTCTCACATCGATTTCATAAGTTAAACAACGATTTGATCATTGTAACGATTCGTTAAGGAAAACAACGATTTCTATCTCACATCGATTTCATAAGTCACTCAAGTAACGATTCGATAAGTGAAACAACGATTTGGTCTCTGTAACGATTTGTTAAGTGAAACAACAATTTGATCGCTATAACGATTTGTTAAGTGAAACAATGATTTGATCGCTATAATAATTTGCTTGTACAACAATTTGCTTTCACTTGTACAACAATTTACTTGTACAATGATTTGCTTATACAACGATTCACTTGTACAACGATTTGCTTGTACAAGGATTCACTTGTACAACGATTTGCTTGTACAACGATCTGCTTTCACTTAAACAACAATTTGCTCAAACAACGATTTGCTTCTACTCGAAGACGATTTGCTCACACAACGATTTCACAAGTAGAACAACGATTTCATTATCATTAACAACGATTCACTTTATATTTATGAATCATAATGATTTCATTTCACCATGAATTTCATTTATGCATATATCATCAATTCATGATAACATCAACTCTCATCACAACGATTATGTTTTGAATGAATTATCATACATTTTCATTATTACTATCTTTCTAGATAAATTTGAAAATGTCCATTCCTTATATTCAAATATATTTTCAAAACACTGTGGAGTTCAAGTCTTCCCGCGTATATCTTTATATCTTGCACCACGTAACATTTATTGTGACTGATCACTTCTCTACATGCCACATATTTGTATGCCTTCTATACCTGTGTTTATATTGCAAACACCTTCAGGGTGATAGAATAGGATTTCTATTTTGATGTATATCCTTATAGCATGTCTTCTAACGTTGACTGACAGCATATAGACAGTCTAGCTGTCTGTGCCTTGGTATTTATTACGTGCAGGTCTTTGTCAGTACTTGATCAGACAACGTTGGACAACCTGAAGAGAAAGATATCTGGATGAATCTTCTCCTTGCGTATTTGTCTTTCAGAGCATTAAATACCTGCAAGCTTACATGTTGTACACCTCAGACCATGCAGTCTAACGTGCTTCAAATTTAAAGAGAACGAACACTTCAACGAACACCTCAACAGATATATTTTTCAAGAGAAGATATATAGAAGACTGATGATTCCATGAAGGAAATACGACACGAATACACATTTTCAAGAACCAAGAAACATCAGCAAAGAGAGTGTTTCTAAGCTTCATTCTGCCAACCTTTAGCTCTCAGCTCTCTGTCTTCCATTTGATTAATTTTTGGAGAGCTTTTGTAGTTTTGAGAGATTTTCCTTATTGAAAATATTTGTCTCTCAGACATTGCCTTAGATCAAGCAATATGTTGTAAGCTAGGTCTAGGGGCCTTTCGATTTCTACACATTCTTTGTGTGTATTCCTCTTCGTGTGTGAAGAGAAAACCTGTTGGAAATAGGTGGTGGTTATTCCCTTCAGTAAGGAAGGAAGACCTGTGTATCAGGTGGTGTTTTGTTCCTCTTCGGGGTTAGAAGAGAAGGCCAGCTATGGCTAGATGTGTAAGGTCCTTAAGGGGGACAGCACCCTTGGTTAGTGAAATCCCAAGTTGTTGCTTGGGAACTGGACGTAGGACTCGTTGGGATAGGAGGGCCGAACCAGGATAAAAATCTCCTGTTGTTGTGTGATTGTTTGTGTACTTGTTTGTCTTCACTCTTACTAACAGTAACTATCGATCTCAGTGTTTTTTGGTAAGTATTTTTATTAATAGGTTTTATTCTAAGAAGAATTTTAGTAATCCATTCACCCTCCCTCTGGGCTTGCTAGCTGGGCAACAAGTGGTATCAGAGCTAAGTCTCTTCATGAAAGAAGATCTCACGGTCTGAAGAGTAAAGAAAAATGGCAGCTCAAGGGTATACAGAAGGTTAGTCAGTCAACAGACCCCCTCTATTTGATGATGAAGACTAAAACTATTGGAAGACTCGAATGGAGTTCTTTCTCCTAGGTCTCGATTTCCAACTTTGGTCCATTGTTGAAGAAGGAGACCTGGTAGTACTCAACAATAGGGAAAATTGGACAGATGAAGACAAAAAGAAGATATCCCTAAACAGCAAAGCCAAGAGTATACTATGTTGTGCACTGAGCAAGAAAGAGTTCAATAGGATTTCAGCGTGTAAATCTGCAATGGAGATGTGGGAGAAACTCAAAATCACATATGAAGGAACCGATAAGGTAAGAGAAACAAAGATAGACATCTTGGTGGCCCAATATGAAATTTTCAAATGCAATCCAGAGAATCCATTACACAATGTACAACAGATTCACTGACATCACAAATGGATTAGTTGGGCTTGGAAAAACCTATGAGATCGGAGATATGGTGAGAAAGATACTGAGATCTCTACCAGCCTCATGGACACCAAATGTGATAGCCATAGAAGAAGCCAACGATCTAAAAAGGGTGTCACTTGAGAAGCTCATTGGTCACTAATGGCCCATGAGATAAACATGGAGAGGCTTGGACAATCCTCTAGCAGGAAGAAGTATAGTAATGCACTAAAAGCTACAGAAGGTAGCTCTGAAGAAGAATCAAAAGTTGAAGGAAGTTATGAGAATAGCGAAGATGAAGAAGCTCTTCTATCCAGAAGACTGCAACACATACTAGCCAAGAAGAAATACCAGTCGGGGAGAAGGTTCTTCAAGAAAGGGAAAGACTTCAAGAAAGCTGAAGGAAAAGATGTTAAGAAGTCAGAACCTATATGCTACGAATGTAAGAAGCCTGGACACATCAAGGCAGACTGTCCAAAGCTGAAGAAGACTAAGGCATCGTTTGGAAGTAGGTAAATGAGAGATTTGTGTTTAAAAATCTCTGACAAATCCATAAGCGGTTCCAAGTGGAACAGCCATCGCCTAGGAGTGTGTGTAAAGCGATTTCCCCCTAGATGAGAGAGATAGAGAGAAACTTTTTTCTCTCTCCATTATGTCAAAAGCAACAACCTGGCCGCTTTTTGATGAGGTAGGGCGATTTCAAGTAGAAATTTCCTAATATATCCTTTGTCTTCCACATGGGGGAGAACCGCAAAGGTGAGGATGGTTGGGAAGCTGGTCAACTACTGCTCTTGAAGGGCAGTTTCGGAAAATAACATGTTTCAACTCTCCTTCCGGATCGCTGCTCCCAAACGAAGTAGGCGAGCCACTGCTCATAAACTGGAAATCTCTGTTGTGTCAGAGATTATTCAAATCAGGATTTCACGTGAAATCCATTTTTTGTGAACTGGTTTCAAACGCTGCCTAAGTTTAAGAAGAAGGACAACTCAAAGAAGTTCAGAAGGTATAAAAAGAAAGCCATGGCAGCTGCATGGAACAACGAGAGTGACTCAGATAGTGAGTCAAGCTCCAGTGATGAAGAAGAAGAATAAGCCAACATGGCGTTCATGGCAAACACTGATGAAAAGGTAACTTCTGACTCATCTTTTACTTCATGCAATGAGTCTGATTCTGATAGTCTAGAAGACACGTTCAATGAATTATACAGTAAGTATAAAGATGTATGTAAGCTATTAAAAATAAGCAAGAAAAATCATGCATGCTTAGAAAACACCAATTCAGAACTAAAATCTGAAACTGAACAACTAGAAAAACAAATCACTGAACTTAGAAGAAGAAATGAATTATTATGTGAAGATCTAAAAGTTAAAAATGAAAAGATAACTAACCTGGAAAACCAGGAAACCATAATCAAACTTAAAAGGGAAGTTGACACACTAACAAAAGACAATGAATATCTATCTAATACAATTGAAAAATTCATAAATGGTAAATCATCTCTAATACTAGAAGGAGCTAGAAGATCGGGTAAGAAAAAGCATGGTTTAGGATATATTCCACCTGACAATGAAGAAACAATCATTCATCCTAAATATACCCAACTCCAAAATTTGTCGCTGAACAAAATACTGATTATAAATCTAACATTAAATACACACTAATTAAAATAGTAAATAATATATCATGTTGTAGTCATTTCCAACAAATTAGGACACACTAAGATAACTTGTACAACTAAACACTTAAGGTGGATTCATAAAAGGAAAAATGAGAAAACTAACCAGCAAGGACCCAAAAGAACTTGGGTACCTAAATCTTAAGTGATTTATTGCAGGGAAGTCTTAGAGCATCCAAGTGGTACCTTGATAGCGGGTGTTCAAGGCACATGACAGGCAACGGAAGATTATTTTTGTACATCAAAGATGAAGATGGAATAGTGACTTATGGCGATAATGGAAAGGGTTTTTTTTTTAATCAGATGGATACCGATTAGGGAAAGCAGGAGAGCGCACCCCTCTTCAGAGAAGAGGAAAGTAGGTCGCTCCACCACCCATCACCTAGTAGGGAGATTTTATTAAGAAGAAAATAAATAGTACAAGAGAGTCCTAGGGCCTGATGGAGGGGCGGCCTATCTTATCAAGGTGATAGGGACCCCTTACAGAAGAAGGAAGATCAGCCCAGGAACACCATACAATAAAGAAATCAGAAATAGTGCAACCAACGGCTGCTAGAGAATCAGCAACCTGGTTAGCCTCCCTAAATACATGGCAGATAGAAGCTTGAACCCTTGTACACTGGTGCAAAATATCATTAAGAATGTAAAGAAGCCGCCATGGACAGGACGCACGGCGTTGCAGAATGCGCACGAGCACTTGAGAATCAGACTCAACCAGAACAGAATTAAAGCCTTTTTGATAGCACAAAGCAAGACCGTCCCTGAGTGCAAGTGCCTCCGACTGAAGGCTAGAGTGAACATCCTGGTACTTAGCAGCAAAGGCGAACATAATATTACCATTACAATCTCACAAAACACCCCCACCAGCCGCAACACCAGAGCCAGACTGGAATGCCCCATCAACATTTAACTTGAGCCGGCCAGAAGGAGGCAGAAACCAGCAAACAATCCTTGGAGGCAAAGGAGACCTGGCTGACACATAAACACTCCATCGACTTAGGAAAGTACGCTGAGTAGAAGTGAGATCAGATCCTTTAAACCCATAAACAGCAACAATATCACAGACAACAGTCATTGCTCTATATATGATACAATGAGCATACATCATGTGAGCATCAAAACGAGAATGATTCCTGCTGCACCAAATTTCCCAGAGAATAGCCAAGAACGTGCACCTAGATAGAGAGCCACCAACAGTAGAAATACGGAGACTAGAAAGGAAGTTAAACACACCACTTGGCACCAAAGAAACCTGGAGGTTATTGAAGTTGAGGAAGACATGCACAATGTCCCACACATCGTTAGCGACTTTTCCTTTGAACAAAAGATGCTAAATAGTCTCACTTTGAGGGAGAGGACAAGAACATTTGGAGCACAAAGGAATACCACAGGCAGCAATTCTATCATCAGTAGGAATACATCCACGAACCAGACGCCATTCAAAGATAGACCATTTAAGAGGAATACACGATCCCCAAAGGTGCGACAAGTAGTCTTGCGTAGATACTCCATGGAGCATAGAACACACAGATTTAGAAGTGAATACCCCATCAGCAGTAGGACACCAGATCCAACGGTCCACACTAGTTGCATTTGCAATAGCACCATCCAAAGCCGCTGAAGGGCAGTAAAGATGGGCAATGTCAAGATGATCACAAGCACAATCTGTAAAAACATTTTGCACAGAGGAGAACTTATCAGAAATATTTTGCCAGACATGCATTGGGAGAAAAGTCTGAAGTGGAGCAGACCCAGCCAAGACATCCAACCAAAAACTGATCTTCGACCCAGGACCAGCGATAAGAACTCTATGATTGGAGAAGATAATACTGGTAGCTTGCAGCCATAACCTTTTTTCCGCCGCAATCATAACATCGAAATTAGCTTCGGAATAATGAACCTTGTGTAAATATTTAGCTTTAAAAAAGGAAGCCCACAGAGAAGATGAGGAAATAACCCTCCAAAGTAGTTTGGTCCTTAAGGCAATCTACATACCCCGAATGTCCAGAATCCCCAATCTGCCAGAAGACACAGGAGCAGTCATATCATTCCAGGACACCCAGTGCTTTTTTGGGGACCCCTCATACGAACCCCAAAAGAAATTAGCCAGAAGTTATTGAACGCTCTAATAACTGAACCAGGAATGGCCTGAGACGCCATAGTGTAGATAGGAAGAGCAGTTAAAACATGCCTCACAAGAACAAGACGCCCTCCAGAAGACAAGAAACCAGATTTCCAAGCTTGAAGGCTAGCCGCTGTTTTAGATATAATGTGGCTGAAATGCACATGTTTTTGTCTACCACTAAACAAAGTCACACCCAGATACCGAAATGGAAGAGTTGCCTTAGCAAAACCAGTCAGATGAGAAATAGAGCGGCCAAGAGAAGTGGGAGCACGATCTGAAATAACAAAGGCACTCTTGGAGACATTAATGAGCTGGCTAGATGAAACTTCATATTTTTTCAAAAACCTCATTAGACTTCTAATATGACGGGCTGAACCATTAGAGAAGATCAGCGTGTCATCAGCAAACAAGAGGTGAGAAACCATTGGGCAACGCCGATGTGTGAAATAAGATCCACCAACACTGCGCTGAAACAACATTGAAAGCCCCCTACTGAGAGCCTCCTCGACAAGGATGAATAACGTAGGAGCAATAGGATCTCCCTGACGAAGACCCCTACTGGACTTAAAGAATCCATTAATCTGGCCATTAAAAATAACCGAGAACCAACAATTAGAGATAAGAGGCTCAATCAAAGAAATGAACTGCAATGTAAATCCAAACCGTTTGAGGACAGCAAACAAAAAATCCCATTCCATACGATCATAAGCCTTCGCCATATCCAGCTTAAAAATGACATTGCCCCCACGACATCTCCTCGCCAAATACTGAACTATCTCCCCAGCCAAAGAAATATTTTCAGAAGTATACCAACCTTTAGTAAAAGCTCCTTGTTCTTCCGATATAAGAAGAGGAAGAAACTGCGCAAGTCTGTCACTTATGATACGAGATATAATCTTATAGAAGAAGTTGCACAGACTAATTGGCCTAAAGTCCGCACAAGTACGGGGGATATCCACCTTAGGCACCAGTGCAATGAGGGAAGAAGTGAATGATCTGGGGAGAGCATGACCACAGAAAAAGGCCTTCACAGCCAAGCAAACATCACTGTCAATGAAATCCCAACACTCACGAAAGAAATGGCCAGTAAAACCATCTGGACCAGGGGAACTGTCCGGGCACATACTGAAGACAACTCCCTTAATTTCAGTATCAGAAGGAATATTGCAAAGCATTTGGTTTTGATCATCTAACAAAAGGCAGGGAATAGAATCGAAAATATCAGAGTGAAGAGTATGGGCTGAAGAAGTGAAAGCACTTTCAAAGTGAGCCACAAGCATAGAGGCCATTTCAGACTTATCATCCACCATAGAACCATCTTCACCATGAAGAACAGTAATGGCCGATCTTCTTTTTTGGGACACTGCACATGCATGGAAAAATTTTGTATTGTGATCACCCTCCTTCAACCATTTTATTCTGGACTTTTGTCTCCAAAAAATCTCTTCCTGAAGCTGAACACATTTAAGGCTACGACGGGCTTCTTCCAGCCGATCTTTGTTAACTTGAGAAGGATCTCCATCAAAATCCCCTTCAGCCATAGAGAAATTGTCCTCAGCCTCTTGAACATTATCAAAAATATTATTGAAAACTTTTTTGTTCCACTCCCTATAAAAGTTCTTCATATGCTTCAGCTTCATAGCCATAGAGATCAAGGGAAATGAAGAACAAGGAGCAGCAGCCCAAGCAGTATGGGAATCAAGAAGAAAATTATTATGTGAGGTCCACATTTGCTGAAAACAAAATCTAGAAGGAACACTAGAAGCATTCATATTAGCTGCGATAAGTAAGGGACTATGATCACTGCAAGCTCTGGACAAATGACGCACAGAAATCTGCGGGCATCTGATAGTCCATTCACCATTAAAAAGCACCCGATCAAGTCTAGCCCAGATCCCATTGGCTTGCTGCCTATTATACCAAGTATATCTTCCTCCAGAAAACCCAGCATCCTCTAATCCCGCAGCCGAAACACAAGCTTGGAAATCAACCATAGACCCCTCAAAAGCCCTCCTACCACCCCTCTTATCATTGAGATCAAGAATGCTGTTGAAGTCACCACCAACAATCCACAGACTAACACAAGTAGAAGAAAAATCAACAAGGTGATCCCAAAGAATACGACGTTCATATAGGATACAACTGGCATGAACTACAGTGATGAAAACATCACAGGCAAAACCAGAACTTAAACAAACTGTGATGTGCTGATCAGAGCAAGAGGAAACAACCACATGAAGCTGAGATTGCCAAAAAAGCCAGATCCTGGCACTTCCACTGTCATTAGCCATACAAGAGGACATTTTTAATTTCTGCATGTACATTGTAATCTTAGACGGACACAATTTCGACTCAATGATAGCCAGGAAGGAAATACGATGAGATGTCACAAGATGTTTCAATCTACTGATCGAAGGGGAATTACCAATACCTCTCACATTCCATATCAGGGCATTCATTGATCCAGATGTTGAGATGAGTTGACAGATGCGCTCCTGCGCAAAGAAGTACGAGTTTTGACCCCCTCAGGTCTAACAGACCCCTTCCCCACAAAGCTAACATGAACATGTGTAGGATCTGGTGGTTCAGTAGGAGCACCCATAGGATAGCCAATAGGCTTGCCAATTAGTTTACCAGATATAGGAACAAAACCTTCATCCGACTGACCCCCTTGAACTGAAGAGGAAGGCATAAGAGTACCATCACAACCAACTATATCAGGCACCGCAGAACCAGGGATAACCACTGGAGGATCAGAAACATCTTGCACTCCGCCCATGCTCGAAGAGATATGCACATCCTCCATAATCGCCGGAGCTGAATTATTAGATTAATCTTGCTGGGCAATCGGACTCAGGTCATCCACCACAAGCGCACCCACCTGTTCCTTATTGAACACCTTAACAGAAATAGTCTTACCATCATCCAACGCTGGGGCATCAACCATATTATCCAACAACTCACCGACATGGATAGTTCCCACAAGGCTAGCTACTTGTTTATTAAGGGCAGATGAAACAGGACACCACTCTTAGCGTGTAACAACTTTCGGAACGACAGGATCTTTGGCCGGGAGGGCAGGGTTATTCTTGCAGCTGGATGCCAAGTGGCCCAGACGATGGCATGATTGACAGAAAGACGGAGGATTAGGAAATACCAGGGGCTGCCAGATGCCGCCAGATCCATAACCAACCCACACACGCTCAGGGAGCTTCTTTGAAACATCTAACTACACACAAACACGAGCAGCATGTGTTCTAGTTAAGCACTGAGTGTCCCTGTGCATCTGCAGAACCTGGCCAACACTACCAGCGATAGAATGGATCATAGCATCATTATAGAAATTAGCAGGAAGGCCCGGAAGATCCATCCAAATAGGAACCAACGATGAGTCTTTATCAGGAGAAAAATCCATAGTCCATTGAAAGAATCTGAATAATCGGCCTTTAACATATAGAGAGTCCTTCAATAAAACCTGAATATAATCCTTGTGATTTTGAAACCTAAGGAGGAGATTTCTCCCGTCCATAGCACTAATAACGAAATCTTGTTTGAAGCTGAAACGCTGACCGAAATGCAGACGAATCTCGTGGAAAGAAGGGCGCCCAAGAGGGGTCCTAGCAATAACAGCAAAAACTAGAGGAGTGCATGATATCCGTACCTCGTCCATAGAAAAGAAGATGGCCGGTTCACCAGAGTCCGTACTAGCAGGCACATGAACTTTCAGAGGAAGAGAAGGAGGCTGGATCGACTTCATCACGACTTGGGCAAAAGAAGGCCCTGCAAGGTTCGGGCCAGGACGGTGCGCATGCAACGCCTGGGACGGTTGTGCGTGCATGGCCATGGGCGCACAATCAATGACATCGAGCGATGTAGCCTTCGCGTCCAAAGATTCCACACGAAGAGCTGGGGCAGGCCAAGGCGCCAGGGAAGCATCCGGAGTCAGCGCGACAGGAGGAGGACCAGATGTCCCCGGAAGAGGCACGGGGGAGGAACCAAGCCCCCCCCGGCCAACCATGGCTGGCGGCGGCCTAGGGCAACCCAGGAGAGCAGTGATCGGTTGTGGATCCATTGGCAGTCAAGACAGAACCCTCATAGAAGATGTTTTATGTGTAAAAGGATAGAAGCACAATCTCATAAGTATCAACCAGTTGTGTGACAATGGTCATCAAATCAAGTTTCAAGAGTCTAAATGCTAGTCATGAAGGATGGTGTAACTGTCTTCGAAGCCAGCAGAGAAAATAATTTGTATGTATTGCACCTAGAAGAATAAAAGGATCAGAATGTGTGTCATGCAGCAAATAAAGATCTAATTGCTGAATTATGGCACAAGAGATTGGATCACTGCAGCTTGGATGGAATTATAAAGCTCATCAAAAGAAATCTAGTGGAAGGTCTGCTGTAACGACCCACTTCTTATCAGTACGATTATACCAATCCTCATCGGTACAAAGGGCATCATTACAGTGGGATAATAACCCAACACTAAGCGATAGGTTGATATGTACATGAATATAATTGAGTACAACGGAATAAAATAAATAACTCAACTTCAATCCATCATCATCACACATTCCACAGTCTATATAGTAAAAGAAAATGACAATGTCCACATTATTACACTTTCAAAAGAACTACATTGTCCATAATGTTGTCTATGCAATTAACATTATTCATACTATGAAAGGGAAAATAACTACTAAAAGGTCTCCACAATTATTACTCCTCGATTCTGGTGTCGACCTTCACTACCCTCTCTTCAAGTACGGAACCATTTGTCACACCTGTATGCCGAAGCAAGAATGAGTCTAAAAGACCCAGCAAGCAATCTAAAATATCAACCTTACACACATCATATACAACTAAGCTACCAACACTAAGGAAACACATGCTATCATTCTAACCATAACAATTTACATGGCACATGCTTTATATGGTCAACTACACATAATTCACTCAAACATGTTCCTAACTAACACATACTCATATTAAATCATGGAAAATAAACATACACCTACGCAAGTTCTCTACACATAATATATCCTGTGATACATGATTCAAATATTTATCATGTCATTGCACAATTCTACCAATTTACAACATAAGGTTATGTACAAGACAATGAACACTCCTAGCATGGTATCTAACCAATTTCTCATGCAATTATATCATTTTATCACACATTTAACTTGCTGTTTTTAATGTAAAATTGTCATACTCTCTTGACACTTGCACATGCATTTTAATAAACTACATAACATGATACTAAACAATTCTATCATAATTAGGCTTAATCATATTAATACATACATGACATGAACATAAGCAATCTTTTACACCTAACATGTAACATGATTTATTAATCCAAACATTATCCATATTATGGAACAACTCTACCAACTAGAACATGGAGTTCAGCACGAAGTAAAGAACAACCTAACATGATATCTATTCATATTTCACATGCACTTTTCACATTTAATTACACATTTTATTTTATACTTTAATATAAATAAAACACAATTATGCATGATTTCACATTCTATTAAACATGAATTTAAGGTTTAAAATATATCCAAGTTGGTTGGAAACTATAAGAATTTAAGCATGGAACTATGTACTAAGTAAATAGTATATCTATCATGGAACTTAGACATTATTTCATGTATTTATCACAATCATAAACTCACTTTGCTTGCTGTTTTAACATGAATTAAACACATTTATAGGGGTTTGCCTTTGTTTACATGCTTCCTTATTCATTTACCAATTCCACATGTTCATCTTTCTCATTGCATAATTTACATGTTTACTTACACATATTCATATACATTACCACATGGAAGCACTACAAGAAAAAGCGGAATTTCCGATGCACATAATCCGACGGTAATCTGTCGAAAAAAGCCCCTTCCGACAACTTTTCGTCGAACGGACGTCGGAAGATGTCCGTCGAAAAATTTTGGTCAGCAATTACCGACGGGTCCGTAATCTGTCGGTATTCCGTCAGAATTTCCGACGGCTTAATCGGTCAGAAAAGCGGTCGATAACTTCCGACGGAAATTAGTGGGAAACCTTTGTTGGAAAATTGGTCAGTGAATTCCGACCGAAAACTGTCAGAACATCGGTCGGAATATCCGTCAGTAACTACCGACCGAACATATCCGTCGGAAACTATTCCATCGGAACTTCCGACAAAAATACCGACGGATATATTCTGTCGGCCAACTAAAGTTTCCGACGGACACATTCCGTTGAAAATAAGTAATATTTTAAAAAAAAATTCAGAAATTAACAATAATAAATTACAAAACCTGCTAAAATATTCATGCATTCCACAATAAAAGGTACTCACAATGAAACATAAAATCATAAGACATAACTAATAAAAATCATACACAATCATAAATGCTAAAAATCAAGACAAGTCTGCTGGATCGTCGGCCGTCCCCGTCTCCTAATCGTCAAGTGCCGGAGGATCCTATATAAAAAAAATTAATATGAGAACATTAATAAAAATTAATATATAACATTATTTCAAATTTTTAAATTTAAAACATATAATTATTCCTCAAGTTTAATAAGAAAATATTTAGGATCCTTTAGACTTGGGTTTTTTTAGATCCGTCATGTCAATGCCCAACCCAATCCGGGAATCCAAATCGGATTCCGTCAGTTCGCACACGTCAATTTAACCCACCCGGACATGTTGGAGTGAATGGCACACCGATCAGATCCCTATTTAGGATTTTGGACCCCTGAGTTGTGTGTTTTGATCCTTTAGATGGGTTTTTTTTAGATCCGTCATTTCAACGCCCAACCCATCCGAGAATCCAATCGGATTCCGTCAGTTCGCACACGTCAATTTAACCCACCCGGTCATGTCGGAGTTAACGGCACGCTGATCAGATCCCTATTTCGGATTTTGGACCCCCGGGTTGTGTGTTTTGATCTTTTAGACTTGGGTTTTTTTAGATCCGTCATTTCAACGCCCAACCAAATCCGGGAATCCAAATCGGATTCCATCAGTTTGCACACGTTAATTTAACCCACCTGATCGTGTCGGAGCAAACGACACGCCGATCAGATCCCTATTTGGGATTTTGGACTCCCGGGTGGCGTGTTTTGATCTTTTAGACTCGAGTTTTTTTAGATCCGTCATTTCAACCTCCAACGCAATCCGGGAATCCAAATCGGATTCCGTCAGTTCGCACACGTCAATTTAACCCACCCGGTCGTGTCGGATCGAACGACACGCCGATCAGATCCCTATTTGGGATTTTGGACCCCCGGTTGTGTGTTTTGATCCTTTAGACTTGGGTTTTTTTTAAATCCGTCATTTCAACGCCCAACCCAATCCGTGAATCCAAATCGGATTCTGTCAGTTCGCACACGTCAATTTAACTCACCCGGTCGTGTCGGAGTAAACGGCACGCTGATCAAATCCCTATTTGGGATTTTGGACCCCCGAGTTGTGTGTTTTGATCCTTTAGACTTGGGTTTTTATAGATCCGTCATTTCAACGCCCAACCCAATCCGAGAATCCAAATCGGATTCCGTCAGTTCGCACATGTCAATTTAACCCACCCGGTCATGTCGGAGTGAACGGCACGCTGATCAGATCCCTATTTCGGATTTTGGACCCCCGGGTTGTGTGTTTTGATCTTTTAGACTTGGGTTTTTTTAGATCCGTCATTTCAACGCCCAACCCAATCCGGGAATCCAAATCGGATTCCATCAGTTTGCACACGTTAATTTAACCCACCTGATCGTGTCAGAGCAAACGACACGCCGATCAGATCCCTATTTGGGATTTTGGACCCCCGGGTGGCGTGTTTTGATCTTTTAGACTCGAGTTTTTTTTAGATCCGTCATTTCAACATCCAACGCAATCCGGGAATCCAAATCGGATTCCGTCAGTTCGCACACGTCAATTTAACCCACCTGGTCGTGTCGGATCGAACAACACGCCGATCAGATCCCTATTTGGGATTTTGGACCCCCGGGTTGTGTGTTTTGATCCTTTAGACTTGGGTTTTTTTTAGATCCGTCATTTCAACGCCCAACCCAATCCGTGAATCCAAATCAGATTCTGTCAGTTCACACACGTCAATTTAACTCACCCGATCGTGTCGGAGTAAACGACACGTTGATCAAATCCCTATTTGGGATTTTGGACCCCCGAGTTGTGTGTTTTGATCCTTTAGACTTGGTTTTTTATAGATCCGTCATTTCAACGCCCAACCCAATCCGAGAATCCTAATCGGATTCCGTCAGTTCGCACACGTCAATTTAACCCACCCGGTCTTGTCGGAGTGAACGGCACGCCGATCAGATCCCTATTTAGGATTTTGGACTCCCGGGTTGTGTGTTTTGATCCTTTAGACTTGGGTTTTTTTAGATCCGTCATTTCAACGCCCTTTACACTTCTGTTATGTTAATTAATTTAGATTTCTTTTTTTCCCATTTGACATTCTTTAGTGGTTTCATTTCATTCAAACTATATGAAATTAATAGTAATACAGACCTGAGGGGCTGGCTGTGAGGGGCGTACTCCCTGCATGGCTGAGATCAACTGCTCAATCATAACGCCAAAGTGCGTCCATAGCTCTTCCTGAATGAGGGTTCTAATCTCCTCTACACCACTAACGGGCGGCGCAACAGATGAACTCGCGTATGCCGGAGGAGTGACCGAACTCGCATATGATGAAATTTTACTGTCGAAATTTTAAGACAATCATAAGCACATATAATGGAGAACATCAGATGATCAAAATATCCACAGACTGTCCAATAGGACAATTCAAGAGTTTATGCCGGATATATGTCATTACCATCAAAAGACAGTAAAAATATATATCCTAACAAAAGACTTGAACGAGCAAAAAGGAAAAAAAAAAGGTCCATACATTCACACACCACATCCACACATTCATATCTATACGCTTGCATCATGTATTAAAATAGATGAAGACAATCACATCCTGTAAAAAATCACACATACATATCCATATACTTGCATCCTACAAAAAATCACACATTCATATCCATATACCTGTATCTTGCAAAAAATCACACATTCATATCTATATACTTGCATTCTGCAAAAAAAAACACACATTCATATCCATACATTTTGGGTATCATAAGACGTTACAAAAGTAAGTGGAAAATTAGAGTACATGAGAGGAATTTACTGCAAAGAATTTGAAAATTAATGAGGTTCTACTTGCAGCTTATAATAGCGAATAAATTTATAATAGGGTAATTAGCATGCTGCCTAATGATATTGCAAATCAGACTAAGAGTTCTAAGATGTTGACTGTGAAATCCCAGCCTTGGGCTTTGTCTATTGCACCTTACAGGATTAGATTAACTGAAACAATAGAGAATTTAAAGCTATGATGTGAAGAAGCAGGCAACTTGAACAACTGTGATGTGAAGAATTTAAAAATTCAATAGGCGTCTATGGAGGAGCCCGATGAAGAATATTTCCTGCACTTATTGCCAGACCATGGAGATGATGGGATGGGGTTGATGTTAATGAGATGTGAACAAGTAAGTTTCTTTTTAATATTTCATATCAGTTGACTGCATTCATTAGACAGAAACTAATACAGGTGTTAGATATTGATTTTGATAAAACACAGATGATTGTTGCTGATGAAGATGGCATGGATGATGGATCCACATCTTATACTATTCATAATCTTCATAAGGATAACCTTATCACACTTTTTAACGTTTTTTGTATGAATCCTTTTTGACATTCTATCCTTAGTTCTTATTTTATGTTCCACGTGATGCTGTTATCAATTATAAACCAAAGCAAGCGAATAGCTACATATTTATGTGTAAACCAAAATTTCTCTAAGTAGTGAAGATACTGCATGTTGAACAAAAGGTGTTTTCTGAAATAGTTGCTTCGGCCTTCCCTCTCTTACGATTGGAACATCAGATATACAAAAAGGCTAGAAGCAGCTACTTCCCTTTTTATAGGATGATGCAAAACATGTGAAAAGATCATGGGGTATAAACATAAAAATCCCTACTCGTAAGTAGCTTTCAGAAGGATACAGACTGCAAGCAAATGATTTGCCAAATGGTGATTATAGATCTTAAACTCTTGAATAAACCAATAGAGGTAGCCGTATTCTTTGTCACACTATCATGATGTACTGAACTTGTTCTGTTGAGTGTGAACTAGTTAATGGATAAGAACTCTATTATGTACTGATTTCACACACTGGTCAAGACTTTAATCTTTCATCCTATTCAAGGTTAGATAAATCGGCCAACTAGGTTGTACAAATTTTTGTTGGGTACAGTACAAATTAGAGGATATCGCACTGGTACATTCTTGTTTGGTTCAGTTCACTTTTAAATGTAATAATAGAAAATTAAAAAAATAAAATCATGAATACCAAATTGATAGTGTCGAAGAACTGGACTCCCCCAAGTATATTTTAATATAGGTGTACCATAATAATACAGTGTAGTATGCCCGATCGTGATCCTATTCTCCTTATGGGAGAGTAGAAACTTTTCGGCAAAAAAATTTAGTGTCTATTACACACACAAACACTTAATGAATGTGCCTGCCCTACCCTTACCATAAAATAGATCCTGCAACATAGCATCAAGTAACATATATGGGGCTGCAACGGGTCAGGGTCGGAAACATAAATGATATTTTATGTATCAATCAAAGGGCAGCCAAAACAAAAGACAGACGCACAGAGGAGATCGGAACCTATATGGAACATAGGCTATGATGAAGGAGACGAGGCTGGCATCTACAGCCAGAAGCACAGAAGCAAAGGCCCATTTTGGGTTTCTGAGCAGGGGCCTCAAGGGAGGGGATAAGCAGCGTCGAGGCCGAAGCCTTCCCCTTCGGCATGCCGGAATTGGGCGGAATGAGGGTGAGGGAGCGACGTTACTGCAGGGGCCTTAAGGGAGGGGATTCACAAGCCATTCGAAGAGGGAGGGGGTGTCGGAGGGCCGAGAGAGAGAGAGAGAGAGAGAGAGAGAGAGAGAGAGAGAGAGAGAGAGAGAGAGAGAGAGAGAGAGAGAGAAGAGAGAGAGAGAGAGAGAGAGAGAGAGAGAGAGAGAGACGGGAGGGGGGGACAGTGACGGAGGGGGGAGCGCGGGACGGAGGGGGGAGGGGGGAGGGTGGGGGCCGGGAGGGGGGACAATGATGGAGGGGGGAGTGCGGGACGGAGGGGGGAGGGGTGGACAATGGGGGTTGGGAGGGGGGCACAGTGACCGAGCGGGGGAGCGCGGGATGGAGGGGGGAGGGGGGGACAGAGGCAAGGGAGGAGACATACCAGCAGGGCGGCGAGCCGGAGGTGGCGGCAGGGAGGCGATCCCGGAGGCGGCCGGAGGCGGTGGCAGGGTGGCTCGCTCGGGGCGACGGTGGCAGACGTCACGGCGACCAGAGAGAGAGAGAGAGAGAGAGAG
This sequence comes from Colocasia esculenta, assembly GCA_014218235.1. Taxonomy (NCBI): domain Eukaryota; kingdom Viridiplantae; phylum Streptophyta; class Magnoliopsida; order Alismatales; family Araceae; genus Colocasia; species Colocasia esculenta. The sequence goes on along the minus strand of CM024754.1, from coordinate 76,815,311 downwards.
AGAGAGAGAGAGAGAGAGCGTGGGGGCGCGGGAAGGGTGCGTAAAGGGGGAAATTGCGGGTTTTCCGACGGCATTTGTTCCGTCGAAAAATCCGTCAGTATTTTCGACAGATTTTTAGACGGACTCTTTCCGTCAGAAAGACCGACAGTTTTTCCGACGAATTAAGGTTCGTCGGAAAGAACCCAACTAATATTTTCACTGAACATAATATTGTCATATATACCGACGGTTTTTCGATGGCAACATTTCTGTCAGAAAATTCTGTCGGTAAACTTGCTTTCCCATGTAGTGAAGTTATTAAACTATACAACATGAAATTAGACATGTTATTGAACATGAATGACATGAATATATACATGCATTATTACATTGGTTTTCACATGAAATTATACTCTCATTATCATTTACTCTCCTTTACATATCATTTCACACACTCCTTCCATTTCAGTTACTCTTGCACTCACATTTATCACATATCACAACAATTGCACTTACCACGTGCCACATTCACTTATCACTTTGCACTTTATTCACATTTAATCTCTTAAGTTGCCGTTACACATAGTCCTAACTACCATCTAGAGGAAAAACACTCACTTTAGCACTTTGTGCTTATCACATAGCACTTAGCACTTTAGTTGCACATATTTGTCACCTGGGCAAGCTAGTGACAAATCTTGGTAACTGCGTAGAACTGGGAGAAGCCCTCTCCACCCTAACCAGCGGTACTTATCCACCTCCAGTATTTCATCCTAATGCCCTTAGGATATATTTCACAACGTTGAGCCTTCCAAAGGGACTTTTCTATGGTACAGCTCTCAGACCCCTATGGTAGCAGTGTCAATCTCGGCCCAATTTTACGTTAATCACATTATCATACTTCGTCACATTTTTCTCACGCTTATATACACACTTTAATCTCTTTTTGCATAAACTTTACATAACAATTACCTTTCACTTTACAGAATTCACTCTTACTGTTTAACAATGATAAACAACTTAAAACAAGATATTAACATGCTGTTAATCCTTAATTTACACATAATTAAACCTAACATGCTCAATATGATCATTTTCTCATTTAAAACCAAAATAGTACCTACTATTATTAAAACATCATGAAATTTTTATAAAAGGTTTAAAACAGTAAACATATCACATGCTCAATTTTACAGATTTTTCTGAATAGTAAATATATTTATAACAATTAAAACTAATTACAAGTGCATTTATCACTAATTTTTCTTAAGTAGGAATTTCAATATAACAGTCAAATCTAGCAGTGCCAATGCGTAAAGACAGTCATCATATGATTGCAGAAACTTTATGAAACCCTAACTCACAACTGACCAACTTACACAGATTAAACATAGTCCTATTATGCTCACAGTTCAATTATCAGAATTTTAATAATTAACACAATTCATGAAAATTCATCAAAACCTCATGATATGACCTACTGATCACCCTTGACCACACATAAAATTTACAGCATGCACCCATACCCGGAAGTCACATAAACACTTTAAAAAGATCAAACAACAATTTCTCAAAACCCAGAAGAACTTGGCGCCACACTGACTGTCGCCAACTGTGTCAGCGGCACCATCTACTGCCGCCAACACAAGAGCTTGGCGGCACAAGATGTTTCCGCCAACCTCCAAACAGAAGACTACACAGACAACACTCACATGCAAGGGAATTTGGAGGTTCCAGGACACGAGGAAAAATCTGGAAAAATACTAGGACCTAAGGGGACATGTGTAGGATTGACATCAATAGGTTACATGCATCTAAATAAATCTATAGAGATCGAGATTCGTCAGTGAAGCCCTTCTCGGCCTAGCCAAGAGGGTGCTCAAAACTGCCTTCGATTCGGTTCTTCTGTTGATCTGGGTTGATCCTTGGAGTTGGGGAAGATTCTCCTATGTATGGGTTATCGTCTAGTCAGTGCAGGTTGCCAGAAGGTCCCTCCAGTCGCCGGATCCAGCTCTTCCAAGATCAAGGTTCGCACATAGAAAACCCTAGCTCTCCCCAAAAACCAAAAGACTTCCCTCGGTCGAAATCGGGAGATTTTTATAAGCCACAGGGTCGGGGTACACTTAAGGGTAGGTTTCCTACGGTTTTAGGTGGGTTTCCTAAACTGGAACCGGGCAAAATGCAAGCGTTACCAAATCTGAAACCGTTACACATCAGGGAACTTGGCGTCAACATCTGGTGCAGTCAACATGGGGTTGGCATCCAGACCTGGTGCCACCTACACAGTGGTTGGCGTCCATCGATCTGGATGCCAATCACCAGGCATGCAGTCAACGGCACAGTATCAGGCCACCAACTGTGTCCCTCAGCCAGAAATAAGTATACATTAAAATAATATAAGATTACATCACAACAACTAAATGTGTACATAAATAAATAAATATACATTCACCATATAAACTACATCCATTACATATTATTATTTAAATATAACTTGTACAAATCTCAATTAAAGATAATATGCACAAATAATATACATATATATTTACACACTACATAATTATGTGCATTATGCATGAATATATGTATACAACATACACATCCTTAGTTAGACACTACAGCACATTTAAACACACAAAAATAAACTTATATATATATATATATATTCATAGGATGTGTAGAAACAACTACATATTGTATGCACCACATTTCTTAAATTCAATATACGTAGGATTTAACTAAATTCTATGATGTATAAAATTAGCTAGGTACTTATATCCACAGTAGATAATATATATATATTATATATATATATATATATTATATATATTATATATATATATATACACATGATAGTTACATACAATATGCTTGGAATAATTAAATACGATAGGCACATCAATAATTAAATAATGCATGCTCATTTAAACATATTGCGTGTACCAAAATAAATTCACACTTGTTTACAAGATGCATGATAATAACTTCATATTATACGCACAACGTTTCTCACATACTATATACATGATATTTAAATAGGTATAAAATGTACAAATTTGGCTAACTTCTATGTTCACGAAAAATAATTTATATACAAAAATATGCACATGAACAATATAATAATTATAGCATGTAAAATTTTAATACACGCACTATGTTTATGATAGATAAATATCGCATGCACAATATAAAATGACAGAAAATTTGGGGTCTCACAATCTCCCCCCCTAGAAAAAGTTCTTCATCCTCGAAGATCAAATCGAGTACATGTGGTGACGTCGTCGATGCCATCTCTGGAAATAAAATGTAATCCTCATTTTCCTTGGATGGAGCATCTCGTGGAACGTGCTCTTTCAAATTAGGACACTCTTTAATTTGATGATCCTTATTGCCACACTTGAGGCACCTTCCTTCCTCTAACCAGCACATGTATCCGCCGTGACATTTGCCGCATCGCTCGCACTCGGGTGCCTCTCTCTAGTGCGAATCCACCCAACTCTTTTACTTGCTCACTACTCTAAGAGCCTCTTCTAGAGTGTCGGGGTCAGATTCCAAAAGTCTAGCTCTTAGTGATGGTCTGAGCTTCATTATGAACTTTCTCACTTGACGTCTCTACTCAAAATCCCTAGCCCGAGCACTCATCTTACTATGACTCGTCATTGCTTGCAAAACAATTAATCTAGTTAGAATCAAAGTTACTAAATCCTATCTATTTTTCTTAACTATCTTTCGATCCTCATTATTACTTTCTACATATATGGACAATTTCCTATAAAGACTTTGCAATCTTGTGAAGATGATGGTTTATCTATGTACAATCTCAACCTTGGGCTCTGATACCATCTCTGTAACGACCCACTTTATACCGGTACGATTATACCAATCCTCATCGGTACAAAGGGCGTCATTACCATGGGATAATAACCCAACACTAAGTTATAGGTTGATATGTACATGAATATAATTGAGTACAGCGGAATAAAATAAATAACTCAACTTCAATCCATCATCATCACACATTCCACAGTCTATAAAGTAAAAGAAAATGACAATGTCCACATTATTACACTTTCAAAAGAACTACATTGTCCATAATGTTGTCCATGCAATTAACATTATTCATACTATGAAAGGGAAAATAACTACTAAGAGGTCTCCACAATTATTACTCCTCGATTCCGGTGTCGAGCTTCACTACCCTCTCTTCAAGTACGGAACCACCTGTCACACCTGTACGCCGAAGCAAGAATGAGTCTAAAAGACCCAACAAGCAATCTAAAATATCAACCTTACACACATCATATACACACTAAGCTACCAACACTAAGGAAACACATGCTATCATTCTAACCATAAAAATTTACATGGCACATACTTTATATGGTCAACTACACATAATTTACTCAAACACGTTCCTAACTAACACATACTCATATTAAATCATGGAAAATAAACATACACCTACGCAAGTGTTGCCCAGTTGACGAGCCCAGAGGGGGGGTGAATGGGACTTTAAAAATTAATATAGAAGATACCTGTAACTCAAAACAATCACACAAACGTTCTTCGAAATAGGTTAGTGACAGTTAGTTTAAATAACAATCACACAAAGAAGACAGTCACACAACACACGGATTATCCTGGTTCGGACCTCCTTTCCTTAGGAGTCCTACGTCCAGTCCCTGAGCAACAACTCAGGATTTCACTAACTAGGGAACAGTCCCCCTAAGGACGCTACAACACCCAGCTCAGCTGGTCTTCCTTCACACACGAAGGGAACAACACCCTGGATACCACCAGGTCTTCCTTCACACCCGAAGGGAACAACACCCTGGATACCACCAGGTCTTCCTTCACACCCGAAGGGAATAACACAGAGAAGAATGAATGACTTTCAAGCCCCTAGATCAAGCTTTTGATAAGCAAGGATCTGAAGCAACTAGAACTGAGAGCAAAGAGATTTTAAACAAGTCACACTCTCAGAACTATACAGGCTCTCTCAAGATTTTCACAAACTAGTGGAGAGCAAAAGAGCAAAAGCTAAGTGGAATAACGGTTCTTGGCTCTGGACTTTCTTCAGAAGAATTTGAATGCTTGAATACACGATATGTCTTCTGTTCTTCTGACTTGAATTTATATCTTCAATTTGAAATGAAGACGTTGAAGTGTCCGTTGTCTCTCTTTTGAGTAGTCGTTAGACTGAATGACATCTGGAGTCTTGGAAGCTTCCAGTCAACAGTCTTTTGATTACTTGAGCACGCAAAGAGATAATCTTCAGAAATATCCGTTGGTTTCTATTTGTTTAACATTGTACTATGAAGCTGGTTCAGAGATCTGCACAAATGTCAAACTCAAATAGCAGACAGCTAAGCTGTCTCTGATGTCAGTCAATGTTATTAGTAATAGACATGGAAATAGTAATTCCAAATAGCTTAAGTCTAAAGGACGTTATCAGAGTAGGCACGATATGGTCTGCATGCATGCAGAGATATGATCAGATCTCATAAATGCAAAAGCGTCAGAGAGATGTCTACGTGGACTTTGACTATTCAACGCTTTTAAGATGAATAAGATATCAAGATATGACATCTATGGCTATATGACTTATGAAATCGTTATGAGATACAAATCGTTGCGATCACTTATAGAGTCGTTATGACGAGCAAGTCGTTACGGGCTCTAAAGGAATCGTTGTGATCACTTATAGAGTCGTTATGACTATCAAGTGGTTACGGGCTCTAAAGGAATCGTTGCGATCACTTATAGAGTCGTTATGACTAGCAAGTCGTTACGGGCTCTAAAGGAATCGTTGCGATCACTTATAGAGTCGTTATGACGAGCAAGTCATTGCGGGCTCTAAAGGAATCGTTGCGATCACTTATAGAGTCGTTATGACTAGCAAGTCGTTACGGGCTCTAAAGAAATCGTTGTGATCACTTATACAGTCGTTATGACTAGCAAGTCGTTATGGGCTCTAAAGAAATCGTTGCGATCACTTATAGAGTCGTTATGGCATCGACTTGTTTGAAACAACATGATTTTTCAGCCAGAATGGAAATCGATATAATGATTCTATTGAAATCGATATGCTTATAAGGAAATCGTTCTGGACTTAGAGAAACAATATGTTGAAGAGATTAAAGCTTCAGAGAGGTAATGCATACCTTTTGTTGGCTTGTTTGACCTTGGTATTTTTCTTGTACTTTAAGACTTATGAAATATTCATTAAATATAATTGATAAGCTCTTGTTTGGTTTTGTTAATCATCAAAATGTATTGATTAAAATTACATGGGGACAGACTGATCATCAGCAAGTTCTCTACACATAATATATCCTATGATACATGATCCAAATATTTATCATGTCATTGCACAATTCTACCAATTTAAAACAAAAGGTTATGTACAAGACAATGAACACTCCTAGCATGGTATCTAACCAATTTCTCATGCAATTATATCATTTTATTACACATTTAACTTGCTGTTTTAATGTAAAATTATCATACTCTCTTGACACTTGCACATGCATTTTAATAAACTACATAACATGATACTAAACATTCTATCATAATTAGGCTTAATCATATTGATACATACATGACATGAACATAAGCACTCTTATACACCTAGCATGTAACATGATTTATTAATCTAAAAATTATCCATATTATGGAACAACTCTACCAACTAGAACATGGAGTTAAGCACAAAGAACAACCTAACATGATATCTATTCATATTTCACATGCACTTTTCACATTTAATTACACATTTCATTTTCTGTTTTAATATAAATAAAACACAATTATGCATGATTTCACATTCTATTAAACATGAATTTAAGGTTTAAAACATATCCAAGTTGGTTGGCAACTATAAGCAATTTGAGCATGGAACTATGTACTAAGTAAATAGTATATCTATCATGGAACTTAGACATTATTTCATGTATTTATCACAATCATAAACTCACTTTGCTTGCTGTTTTAACATGAATTAAACACATTTGTAGGGGTTTGCCTTTGTTTACATGCTTCCTTATTCATTTACCAATTCCACATGTTCATCTTTCTCATTGCATAATTTACATGTTTACATACACATATTCATATACATTACCATATGGAAGTTATTAAACTATACAACATGAAATTAGACATGATATTGAACATGATATTTCATTTATGATACATGAATGACATGAATAGATACATGCATTATTACATTGGTTTTCACATGAAATTATACTCTCATTATCATTTACTCTCCTTTACATATCATTTCACACACTCCTTCCATTTCATTTACTCTTACACTCACATTTATCACATATCACAACAATTGCACTTACCACGTGCCACATTCACTTATCACTTTGCACTTTATTCACATTTAATCTCTTAAGTTCCCGTGACACATAGTCCTAACTACCATCTAGAGGAAAAACACTCACTTTAGCATTTAGTGCTTATCACATAGCACTTCACTTGCACATATTTGTCACCGGGGCAAGCTAGTGACAAATCTAGGTAACTGCGCAGAATCGGGAGACGCCCTCTCCACCCTAACCAGTGGTACTTGTCCACCTCTAGGATTTCATCCTAATGCCCTTAGGATATATTTCACAACGTTGAGCCTTCCATAGGGACTTTTCTATGGTACAGCTCTCAGACCCCTATGGTAGCAATGTTAATCTCGGCCCAATTTTACATTAATCAAATTATCATACTTCGTCACATTTTTCTCACGCTTATATACACACTTTAATCTCTTTTTACATACACTTTACATAACAATTACCTTTCAATTTACAGAATTCACTCTTACTGTTTAACAAAGATAAACAACTTAAAACAAAATATTAACATGCTGTTAATCCTTAATTTACACATAATTAAACCTAACATGCTCAATATGGTCATTTTCTCATTTAAAACCATAATAGTACCTACTGTTATTAAAACATCATGAAATTTTTATAACAGGTTTAAAACAGTAAACATATCACATGCTCAATTTTACAGATTTTTTTGAATAGTAAATATATTTATAACAATTAAAACTAATTACAAGTGCATTTATCACTAATTTCTCTTAAGTAGGAATTTTAGTATAACAGTCAAATCTAACAGTGCCAATGTGTAAAGACAGTCATCACATGATTGTAGAAACTTTATGAAACCCTAACTCACAATTGACCTATATACACAGATTAAACATGGTCCTATTATGCCCACAGTTCAATTATCAAAATTTTAATAATTAACACAATTCATGAAAATTCATCAAAACCTCATGATATGACCTACTGATCACCCTTGACCACACACAAAATTTACAGCATGCACCCATACCCGGAAGTCACATAAACACTTTGAAAAGATCAAACAACAATTTCTCAAAACCCAGAACAACTTGGCGCCACAGTGACTGTCGCCAACTATGTCAACGGCACCATCTGCTGCCACCAACACAAGAGCTTGGCGGCACAAGATGTTGCCGCCAACCTCCAAACAGCAGACTACGCAGACAACACTCACATGCAAAGGAATTTGGAGGTTCCAGGACACGAGAAAAAATCCGGAAAAATACTAGGACCTAAGGAGATATGTGTAGGATTGACATCCATAGGTTACTTGCCTCTAAATAAATCTATAGAGATCGAGATTCGTCGCTGAAGCCCTTCTCGGCCAGGCCAAGAGGGTGCTAAAACTGCCTTCGATCCAATTCTTCTGTTGATGTGGGTTGATCCTCGGAGTTGGAAATCATGCTCCTATGTATGGGTTATCGTCTAGTCGGTGCAGGTTGCCAGAAGGTCCCTCCAGTCGCCGGATCCAGCTCTTCCAAGATCAAAGTTCGCACACATAAAACCCTAGCTCTCCCCAAAGACCAAAAGACTTCCCTCGACCGAAATAGGGAGATTTTTATAAGCCACGGGGTCGAGGTACACTTAAGGTAGTTTCCTACGGTTTTAGGTGGGTTTCCTAAACTTGAACCGGGCAAAATGCGAGCGTTACTAAATCTGAAACCGTTACACAGCAGGGAACTTGGCGTCAACATCTGGTGTAGTCAACATGGGGTTGGCGTCCAAACCTGGTGCCGCCTAGACAATGGTTAGCGTCCATTGATCTGGACGCCATTCACCAGGCATGCAGTTAGCGGCACAGTATCAGGCCGCCAACTGTGTCCCTCAGCCAGAAATAAGTATACGTTAAAATAAATATAAGATTACATCACAACAACTAAATGTGCACAGAAATAAATAAATATACATTCACCATATAACTACATGCATTACATATTATTTATTTAAATATACTTGTACAAATCTCAATTAAAGATAATATGCACAAATAACATACATATATATTTACACACTACATAATTATGTGCATTATGCAAGAATATATGTATACAACATGCACATCCTTAGTTAGACACTACATGCACATTTAAACACATAGAAATAAACTTATATATATATATATTCCTAGGATGTATAGCAAGAACTACATATTGTATGCACCACATTTCTTAAATTCAATATATGTAGGATTTAAATAAATGCTATGATTTATAAAATTAGCTAGGTACTTATACCACAGAAGATAATATATATATATATATATATATATATATATTACATACAATATGCTTGGAATAATTAAATACAAAAGGCACATCAATATTAAATAATGCATGCTCATTTAAACATATTGCGTGTACCAAAATAATTCATATTTGTTTAGAAGATGCATGATAATAACTTCATATTATATGCACAACGTTTCTCACATACTATATGCATGATACTTAAATAGGTATAACATGTACAAATTTGGCTAACTACTTATGTTCACGAAAAATGATTTATATACACGCATATGCACATGAATAATATAATAATTATAGCATGCAAAATTTTAATACACGCACTATATTTATGACAGGTAAATATCGCATGCACAATATAAAATGACAGAAAATTCGGGGTCTCACATCTGCCCAAGATCATCTTAAGAATAGAAGGTGTATGTGAACCATGTGCAAAAGGGAAGTATGCAAAATCCTCTTTCAAATCAAAGACAGTGGTAACTACCTCCAAACCATTGGAATTACTTCATTTGGATCTGTTTGGACCAATGAGAACTACAAGTCTTGGAGGAAAGAATTTTGGATTTGTAATAGTAGATGATTACTCAAGATTTACATGGGTGTCTTTCTTAGAGCATAAAGATATACCTTCGAGAGTTTTGTGAAGTTCAGTAAGTTAATTCAAAAGGATAAGAAGTTTAGCATAATAAGTATTCGCTCAGATCATGGAGGAGAATTCCAAAATGAAAAATTTGGAGAGTTTTGTGATGATCAAGGTATTGAGCACAACTTCTCAGCACCAAGGACACCGCAACAGAATGGAGTAGCTGAGAGGAAGAATATAATCTTATTAGATATGGCCAGAACAATGCTATTAGAATATAATATTCCAAGATATTTCTGGGTAGAAGCAATTAACACAGCATGCTATATCATAAGTAGAGTGATGATCAGGCCAATTCTGAAGAAAACTGCTTATGAACTGTACAATCAAAGGAAGCCCAAGATCAGCCACTTCAAACGTTTGGATGTCCATGCTTTATCCACAATAATGGTAAGAGAGATATAAGTAAGTTGAATTCCAAATCTGATAAAGGAATCTCTATGGGGTATGCTTCTAACCCAAAGGCTATCGAGTGTTTAATAAACATAGTTTATTAATTGAACAAACTGTTCATGTTATTTTTGATGAATCTAACCCTTCCTTAAGAAGGAAGTAGATAGTGATGATGAAAATGCAGAAATTTATCCAAGAAGCTGAAAGATACATCAATCAAAGATAATAAAGATCCACCCTAGGAAGAACTACAACAAAAGGAAATTACACATGATGATCTTCCAAAGGAATGGAGATACAAGAAGGATCACCCAAAGGACAACATCATTGGCGATCCATCGGTTGGGGTAAGAACTAAAGGTAATGTTATCCCTTGTGATTATTTAGCATTTGTATCTCAAATTGAGCCAAAGACAGTCAATGATGCACTGTCTGATGAATCTTGGATTCTAGCCATGCAGGATGAACTTAATCAGTTCAAGAGAAACAAAGTTTGGTCCCTTGATCCGAGACCATCAGATCATCTTGTGATTGGCACCAAATGGGTATTCAAGAACAATTGGATGAAGCTGGTGTTATCACTAGAAACAAGGCTAGACTGGTTGTCAAGTCTATTCCCAAGAGGAAGGCATAGATTTTGATGAAACCTATGCACCAGTGGCTAGACTGGAGGCTATTCGAATGTTACTTGCTTATGCATGTGCATAGGATTTAAAACTTTTTCAAATGGATGTAAAATCTGCATTTTTGAATGGATATATAAAGGAGGAAGTCTATGTAGAACAACCTTATGGTTTTGATGATGTGGATTTTCCAAATCATGTTTTTAAATTGCACAAAGTATTATATGGTTTAAAGTAAGCACCTAGAGCATGGTATGAAAGACTTAGTACATTTTTATTAAACCATGGTTTTATCAGAGGATAGGTAGATAGTACATTATTTATTAAATCAAAAGTCAAAAGTATTTTACTTGTGCAAATTTATGTAGATGAAATAATATTTGGATCTACTGATGAATCCTTGTGCAAGTACTTTAAAAAGCTTATGTAGGGAGAATTCGAGTTGAACATGACGGGTGAGCTCAATTATTTTCTTGGACTACAAATCAAGCAAGGCAAAGAAGGTACACATATCTGTCAAGCAAAGTATACCAAAGAATTATTGAAGAAATTCGAGTTTGACAATGCAAAACCACTGTCCACTCCAATGAGCACATCCACCAGATTAGACAGTGATAAAAAAGGTAAAAAGGTTGATCAAAAACTTTATAGAGGTATGATAGGATCACTACTTTACTTAACAGCTAGTAGACCTGATATTTTATTTAGTGTATGCATATGTGCAAGGTATCAGGCTGATCCCAAAGAATACCACTTAATTTCTGTCAAAAGAATTTTTAGATATTTAGCTAAAACTTATGATCTAGGTTTATGGTATCCCAAATCATGTGAAATTAGTTTAATTGGATATTCTGATGCTGCCTATGCTGGATGCAAAGTAGATAGAAAGAGCACCAGTGGTGGTTGTCAATTTCTTGCAGGATGCTTGATCTCATGGTCTTCAAAGAAGCAAAATTCAGTTGCATTGTCAATAGCTGAAGCTGAGTACGTAGCTGCTGGGAGCTGTTGCACTAAACTCCTATGGATAAAACAACAGCTTGAAGACTATGGATTGCACATCAAGACCATGCCTTTGCTGTGCGACAACACAAGTGCAATAAATCTCACCAAAAATCTAGTCCAGCACTCCAGAACGAAACATATAGAGGTTAGATATCATTTTATTAGAGATCATGTGGCTAATGGTAATATAAGCATTTCTTTTATAGATACTTTAAATCAGTTAGCAGACATCTTTACAAAAGTCTTACCTGAAGAGAAATTTACGTCTCTTAAAAAGGAATTAGTCATGTGCAATTTGTAATAGATATGTTTGTATATAACTGAAATAATAATATTTCAGAATAATGTTTTCTCTCTCCCCTAAAATCAAGAAAAATCTTTATTGCTTGTGTCCTAAAAATGCTGACTTTTTGGGATGAATTCTTTATTGTTCCCATTATCTTTCATCGTTTGTTGTTATCCGCATTTAATTTTCTGACGTTTCAAAAAGTGCCTTTATGTCCTACCGTTATAGCGCGAAATCTATGCCATATCGATTTCATCTTTCTCTCTCTTCTCTTTCGACTTGCCTGGAGCAATAAACCCTATCGATTTCAGACCCCTCTCTGTGTGATCTCAAAGGATTTATCTATTCCCGCCAAGATTTCTTGAGGGCTTCTGTTCCATTCCTTCCCACGATCCTCCAGAAATTTTCCTTGTTCATTTCCATGGCCGCTTCTGGGAGCTCTGGCACCGTTGGTGGTTACATCGTTGCCTTCCTCATAGCAGAGCAATAGGAAAGGTTTGCAGCAGTCAAGACGAAGCTATATGGCAACAAGGCGGTAGATATTGCAGATTTGGAGAAAAATGGGATGCATAGTATCGTGGAAGCCATCGAGAGGATGAAATGGTCAATGCTGGTCACAATTTTAGAAACAAGCTATCCAGACCTAGTCAAGGCGTTCTACACATGCCTGAAGGTAGAAAAGATGGGTCCCTATCCTCCTCAGTCAAAGGTTCTCCTATTCACATTACTTATGATCTTCTGGAGAGTTTATTTGGAGTGTCTACCGTCGGTCGCAGTGGGGTCGACAGTGTAGATATTCAGGCAAAGGGGTTAGGCATTATCGGAACAGAATACAAATTAAAGGATGGAAAGATAGACATCAATTAGCTGAATACATTCAACAGAGTTTTGCATTTCATTGTGTGCCAGATTCTAGTACCAAGGAGCGCAACTTTCTCAACTTGCCCTAAGGCCAACTCAGATATGATGTTTTGGGCAATCCAAAATCAGGATATTAGCATGGCACATGTAATAATTGAGAGGATGAGATCTGCTGCTGACATGTTATGGGATAAGAAGAACAAGCTCAATGTATCACTTCTGTATGCTCATCTGCTGACCAGGATATTCAGACATTACAATATTGATTTGAATGGTGAAGTGATGGAGAAGATGAGCCAGCCTATCAAGTCCAGAAATATCAAGAAAAGTGGTTTTTCCTTAGTAGGAAGTGTTTGGACCAAGACCTCTGTAGCAGAAGGAGAGGCCATTATTGTAGAAGCTCCTGAAGTTCCAGTAGTCCAAGAAGAGGCAATCAGATCAGAAATTCTAGTTGTCCCAAAAGAGGAAGAAGGAACCAGACTTGAAAATCCAGTGGCAAGTGCTAGAAGAATAGAACAGATTGATCCTGAGCACATTGAGACCGTTGGGCAGCAATCTGAGGTTGAGACCCCTTTCGACAGTTATTGCATCTGTACTTGAAGAAGTATTGGAAACTGTCGCTAATATTCAGGGGAGTAGGAAGAAATTCATGAAGAAATCCCTCAAAATTTTCTTTCTGAAATTGCTAGTATGGAAGTTGGCCAGGGAGCACTTGTCTCAGAAGATGTGGCACCAGACCACAATGTCGATGTTCAGATGGAGGATGCTCCAGCTCAGGGGAGCATGTAGCTGAAAAGGAAGCAGAAATTCAGGGGGAGCCCACAGTTAATGCCCATGCTGATCAGTTCTAAGAAGGTCTAGTGGAGAGCACCTCTGATGGTGCTGTAGAAGTTGATAAGGAGCCAGCCATCGGCTCAGGAAGTAAAGGCAAGGGTGTGGCCTCCAAGATTCCCCTTCTAACCAGGAAGGCACACCAGAGATCAAAGAATTAAAGAATTCTTGTGCACTTGAAACCTGTGATTGAAAGGTTAGATGAACAAGGGAAAATCCTATGCTCTGTGCAGTCCGATATCTCTTCTATTTTTATTAGCCAGAGCACTGGAGTAAAAGAGTTGGCCATGGTCAACGCAGTGCTGCGGGGAATGAGAAATGAGATGGGAAGCATGAAGGAATTAGTGTCAAATCTTTCAGATTTGGTGAGGGTGCAATTGTCTACTCCTGCCCCTCCTGCTCCCACTCCAATAGCTCCAGAGGTTCCAGGGCCATCAGGGCCAAGTAATGAAGAAGCAGTCCGGCCACCAGGGCCTTCTGAAGAAGTTGCCAGGCCATCAGGGCCATCTGTTGTTGAGGAGTCAGGGCCTCCAGGGCCAGTTATGGAAGTGTCTAGGCCAGTAGGGCCAGTTGTGAAAGAGTCTGGGCCATCAGGGCCAGTGGAATCCGAAGCAGAGCTAGTAAAAGTTGAAGCTCCTATAGAAGAGGCCGAGCCCCCAGAGCCACCTGTCTCTTCTCCTCTTCAGACTTTAGCCCCTTATTCTCCACCTTCCTCATCCACTGCACCTCCAGCTCCTGCCACCTTCAAACAACCCCTTCCAAAACATATCTCCTCAACTACACCATTTCCTACCACCTCATCTTCCTCCCCTGCATCTTCCACCTCTATTCCTCCTCCTTCTATTTTTGAGAATCCTCCGGCCTCCTCTTCAGGAGCTGGTTCCTCCTCTGGTCTATCCTCAGCTGGACCCTCATCCTCTGGCCCATCATCTTCAGAACCATCTACACTATCTCCTCCTACTACCTTCTCTTCTCTTCAGCCACCCACTTCTCCATCTTTCATTACTATCATTCCGAAGGGTGCTTGTATTCAAGGACACACCATTGAGGACATCAAAGATAAGTTTGAAGAAGCAATTCTTCGCTCAGTCCTATCTGTGTCTTCCCATGTTCACAGGACTGATCCCTCTAGTCCTGCTCCTAAAAAGAGAAAAGTTTCCAAGAAACTTTCTCTCTCTTCTGAACCTTTTTCCCTCCTCTTTGGTTCTCTCTCTCTGTTGAAAACAAGTGAAGAACTCTCTATTGTGAATATCTAGAAAAGGTTGTATTTTCTGTTCTATATGGCCTTCCTCATCTTCACCTTATTGAACACCTCAATTTTGTTCTTCCTCTATCCCACATATCAAAATTTGATCAGAACAAAATGTTTTCCACTACTGAGTCTAAGACTGAAGACCAATGGGCTAAGGGCCATCAGTCTCTCTACAGGCAGTTTGTTCTTGCAAGATCTGCAAGGTTTCCACCTTCAGACCATCCTCTCACTCTGTCAGAATGGTTTGTCATCCACCATAGAAAGTCTTAGGGATCCTTCATTCAAAGAGAAGTCATGTTGATCCGGCACTTCCAGTTGTTCCAAAATTACTGTTTTGTAAACAAATTGCCAGAAGTTCAGATTTGTCAGTTCAAGGGAGCAATTGCAAAGTTGAGAACTAAAAGCCCCATCAACACTCCCCTTCAGATAGATTTTACTACTCTTAAGATGCCCAACATTGTCTTCCTTCCCACGCTTCATTCCCTCATCATGGACTCTGCTGTGGGCACCATTATCTTTGAAAGGTTTGCTAGAGTTATGGCCAGAATCACAGTTCGGAAAGATGCTCCTCTTGCATTCCATAGATTCCTATTCAGTGAATACCATAGAGGATATATCAAATCTGATGTGCTTGCTCCCCTCTTGTCTGAATGTGAGAGGCTCTCTCCATCTGATTGGGAGAAGCACTACAACCAATCTGCTCAGCAGTTAGCAAATCTGAACATTTCATTATTTAACTCTGGGGAACCCACTCTTTCAGTTGAAGAATTTTTGGATCTAAACTCCATCAATCTTGTTCAAGATCCGTTTGCTATTTGGCTTGAAAGGTACAAAGTGTTTGTTGGTCTAAAAAAGGAAATGAAGGAGCATCAGATCTTCTATCCAATTTCTCTCAACCAGTTCCTTCAGCATGATAGTTTTGGCACCTCCAGTTCCTTCAAGCTGTCTCTTGGTAAGGCTGAATATGCAAATTTCTTAGAAGCTCAAAGGCAACTTCACATCCAGATAATGGTTCCTGTTATGGGGCCTTCCTACACTATTGCCTGGGGTGTATTTCAAATTCATTTTGAAGAGTAGGAACTCAAGGCTTGGCCCATCATTACTCACCATGCCTCTCTCTTTTCACCTGCCTTCTATATTTCTGTACCCCCTCAGTGATCAATATAGTGCTTGATTGGCTCCATTTATCTTTCTTCTCTTATTTTCTTGAATTTTTATTTCGCTTTTTTGCTTAATGACAAAAAGGGGGAGAAAATAAAATATTCTGAAATACATTCCTTCAATTTATCAAATTCATCAAATTTTAGAAAACAAATTTATTTAAAATCTATTTCAGTACTTTACATTTTTTTGTTATGTTTTGTCATTACCAAAAAGGGGGAGATTGATGATCAGTCCATCCCCATATATAATTTTATTTATTATATATAATTTTGGTGATTAACAAAACCTTAACAAATATTTTCTAACAATCTTTTGTGAAGTTCATCCACAGGAAATAATCCAAGCAAAATCTGTAAGTTATTCTCACACACTGTTATTTAAAGTTCAAAGCATGTATTTCTTCTAAGTACACATCGATTTCATAAGAGAAACAACGATTTCGGTCTCACATCGATTTCATAAGTGAAATAATGATTCGGTCATCGGTTTCTTAATAGAAACAACAATTTCGGTTTCACATCGATTTCATAAGTGAAACAACGATTTCGGTCTCATATCGATTTCATAAGTTAAATAACGATTTGATCACTATAACGATTCGTTAAGGAAAACAATGATTTTCTTCTCACATCGATTTCATAAGTCACTCAAGTAATGATTCCATAAGTGAAACAACGATTTAGTCGTTGTAACGATTTGTTAAGTGAAACAACGATTTGATCGCTATAACGATTTGTTTATACAACGATTTGCTTTCACTTGTATAACGATTTGCTTGTACAACGATTTGTTTGTACAACGATTTACTCAAACAACGATTTGCTTGTACAACGATTTGCTTCTACTTGAAGAACGATTTGCTCACACAACGACTTCATTATCATTAACAACGATTTCACTTTATATTCATGAATCACATCGATTTTCATTTCACCATGAATTTCATTTATGCATATATCATCGATTTCATGATAACATCAACTCTCATCACAACAATTATGTTTTGAATGAATTATCATACATTTTCATTGTTACTATCTTTCCAGATAAATTTGAAAATGTCCATTCTTTATATTCAAATATATTTTCAAAACACTGTGGAGTTCAAGTTTTCCCGCATATATCTTTATATATTGCACCACGTAACATTTATTGTGACTGATCACTTCTCTGCATGTCACATATCTGTGTGCCTTCTATACCTGTGTTTATATTGCAAACACCTTCAGGGTGACAGAATAGGATTTCGATTTTGATGTATATCCTTATAGCATGTCTTCTAACGTTGACTAACAGCATAAAGACAGTCTAGCTGTCTGTGCCTTGGTATTTATTACGTGCAGGTCTTTGCCAGTACCTGATCACACAACGTTGGACAACCTGAAGAGAATGATATTTGGATGAATCTTCTCCTTCCGTATTTGTCTTCCAGAGCATTAAATGTCTGCAGGCTTACCTGTTGTACTCCTCAGACCATGCAGTCTAATGTGCTTCAAATTTAGAGACAATAAACACTTCAACGAACACCTCAATGGATATATATTTCAAGAGAAGATATATAGAAGACTGATCACTCCATGAAGGAAATACGACACAAATACACATTTTCAAGAACCAAGAAACAACAACAAAGATAGAGTTTCTAAGCTTCATTCTGCCAACCTTTAGCTCCCAACTCTCTGTCTTCCATTTGATTAATCTTTGGAGAGCTTTTGTAGTTCTGAGAGATTTTCCTTATTGAAAATATTTGTCTCTCAGACATTGCCTCAGATCAAGCAAACTGTTGTAAGCTTGGTCTAGGGGCCTTTCGATTTCTACACATTCTTTATGTGTGAAGAGAAGACCTGTTGGAAACAGGTGGTGGTTATTGCCTTCAGTAAGGAAGGAAGACCTGTGTATCAGGTGGTGTTTTGTTCCTCTTCGGGGTTAGAAGAGAAGGCCCGACTGTACTGGAACAAACCGAGGGCCAATTGAATTAGTATTTCTAATTTTGGACTCCCAAACCTCGCTAAGTTCTTCCTTTTAAAACAAAACAAAACTAAACTAACTTTCTTAATGTGAATTTCAGCGTCGAGCTCAAACTGGGAGTCCGAATTGAACTCCGTCAGTTTCCACAAGTCACACTCATCGCCCCGACCGTGCTGGAACAAACCGGAGGCCGACTGGATTAGTATTTAAATTTTGGACCCCAAAACCTAGCGAAGTTCTTCCTTTTTAAACAAAGCAAAACAAAACTAACTTGCTTAATGTATTTGAGCGTCGAGCTCAAACTGGGAGTTCGAACTGAACTCCGTCAGTTTCCACAAGTCACAATCATCGCACTGGCTATGTTGGAAAAAATTGAAGGCCAATCAGATTAGTATTTCTAATTTTGGACCCCCAAACCTAAGTTCTTCATTTTTAAACTAAACTAACTTGCTTAAGATGAATTTGAGCGTCGAGCTCAAACCGGGAGTCCAAATTGAACTCCGTCAGTTTTCACAAGTCACAATCTTCGCCCTGGCCATGCTGGAAAAACCAGAGGCCAATCAGATTAGTATTTCTAATTTTGGACCCCTAAACCTAAGTTCTACATTTTTAAACGTAACTAACTTGCTTAATGTTAATTTGAGCATCGAGCTCAAACCGGGAGTCCGAATTGAACCCCATCAGTTTTCACAAGTCACACTCATCGCCCTGACTGTGCTGGAACAAACCGGAGGCCGATCGAATTAGTATTTCTAATTTTGGACACCCAAACCTAAGTTCTTCATTTTTAAACTAAACTAACTTGCTTAAGATGAATTTCAGCGTCGATGAAACTAAATTAAACTCAAACTAACTTGACTGTTAAAATAGAAAAGCTAAAATAAAATCAATTTACTTACATGAGGGGCCCATACTGATGTCAATGGTGCTGCCTGAGGAGGAATGCTGACCTGGGAGAGGGCCAGGGAGATAGCCTGGGAGAGGGCCTGGGAGAGCTGGGCCTAGACTGCGTCGGACACCTGATCTACATTGTTTGGACTAGACAGGTCTCCATCGTCTGGGCCAGACGAGACTCCATTGTCTGGGCCAGACGAGAGTCCAAATCAGAGATCGTATCTACAATGAAGACCATCATCTCACTGGGAGAAGTACCTGGAGCACTAGGTGTGGTGAATGCACTAGTCTGTGAGGATGAACTCGAGCCGCCAAATAACACCCTGCTCGTGTCCAAACTGTGCCCAAAACCATACACATGGCCTTTCTTTGGGGCACCAGATGCCGCAACCCATACCTCAGGATCTAACTGCGGCGGCTCCTCCTCCCTGGCGTACTTCTCTGTCATCTGTTGGCTATACGACTCCTGAATTTTTTTTTTTGACAATGTAATATTAATCTGTAATGAGATAAATTAAATAGTGAATACCTTGTAAATACTTACCGCAACCTCTCGGGCTTTGTCGCTATTGTACTGATCCGTCCCCTTTTTTTATGTGTCTTATCAAACACCTCCTGAAATGTCGGAGGCCGTTTTAGCACCTTTTCCTATTTCACAGAAAAACATGCCATAAATGAGTACCTATATGAATAAAATATATCACAAATGGACATATGACTTACCAATCTGGACTGATGGGTCGCAAAGGAGACAGACCCACTTGTATGCATGTTGGCCTCTGGATTGGCAGCCTGATTCACTTTCATTGTTGTGGAGGTTTGTTGCCATCTCTCTGTAGCCCATATGTTGCACAGACTTTCCCAGTAGTCTCTCCTCATCCATGTCAGTGTGCGCTCCCTCCAAAGAGTCGGGTCTGCACTCTGACAAACTTTCTGTGCATTTTTCCTCGCATTATACAACAAATGCTTAAAATTTGATCAGGCAGTGGTCGTCTATACTAATCGAGACCACGCCTCATCCGAACGACGCGTGAATCGATTATTGCTCTGGTTTAATTGATTTCCCATTTACTTCAACAAGTTCTAACTCTGGACGTTTACAAAGCATGGACAAGTCCAAACGTGCATTCCTATTGTCCTTTGTTTTACCTTTTATGTCCATAATGGTGTTGAACACATTATCAAAGACATTTTTCACGATATGCATAACGTCTAGATTGTGCCGCACAAGAAGAGTCGACCAATAAGGTAGCTCCCAGAAAATGCTTCTCTTCACCCAGTTGTGTTCCTTCCCAAAACCTTAAAGGTGTCGGGTACTACCCATCAGTTGTGTGATATCTGGTAAATTTTCTACACGTGTTGCCATATAATGATCGGACAACCTCTCGAATATAACTTCATCTCGTTCCATTCTGTTCTTTAGGAATGCATCTTTTTATCTTCTGAAAGGGTGATCAGCTGCTAAAAACTGTCGATGGCAATCAAACCAACATGACTTCCCACCATGTTTAAGTACAAATGATTTGGTATTATCCATACAGTAAGGACATGCTAGCCTCCCATGTGTGCTCCAACCAGATAGCATTCCATATGTAGGAAAATCACTTATCGTCCACATCAATGTTGCCCTCATGGTGAAATTTTGCTTTCTAGATGCATCATAAGTATTGACCACCTCAATCCATAATAATTTCAATTCATCAATCAATGGTCTGAGATAGATGTCTATAATTTTTGTAGGACTTTTAGGACCAGGAATCAATAAAGACATGAACAAATTCTCTCGCTTCATGCACATGCTCGGAGGAAGGTTGTATGGTGTCACGAACACACTACAAGAAAAAGCGGGATTACCGACGGACTGAATCCGTCGGAAATCCGTCGGTATTCCGTCGGAAAAGGCGCCTTCCGACCGCTTTCCGTCCAACGCTCGTCGGAAACTTTCCGTCGGAAATAATTGGTCAGAACTTTCTGACGGATGAAAATTCCGTCGGAATTCGGTCGAAACCTCCGACAGATTTCATCCGTCAGTAAAGGCGTCAGTATTTGCCGACCGAATTACCGACGGTCTTTAACCGTCGGTAATTTATCTTTTCCGACGGATACTTATCCGTCGGCCAATCCGTCAGTATTTTCCGACGGACTTGCCGACGGTATTTAGCCGTCGGTAATTTAAGTTCCGACGGATACACATCCGTCGGCCAATCTGTCAGGACTTTCCGAAGGTATTACCGACGGTCTTTTTCCGTCGGTAATTTATACTTTCCGACGGAAACTTATCCGTAGGAAAATACACATATATTTTTTTTAAATAAACAAATAAAAATACATTGCTACAATGTCAAACCTGCTACAATATTCATAAATTTAACAAATACTAACAATCAACATAAAATCATAAGATACAATAATATAAATCATATAGCATAATGAATACAAAAATCAACATAGATCTGCTGGATCGTCTGCTGTCCCTGCCTCGTCATCGTCTGGAGCTGGATCCTATATTAAAACAAATTAAATGAGAAACATTAATAATAAATAAAAGAAATACAGTATTTTCAAAAATGAAATTTAAAACATGTGATTATTCTCAAACTTAATACAATAATATTTTTAGATCCATCATTTTCTTGGGTGTTTTTAGATCCGTCTTTTGAATGCCCACCCAATCCGGGGATCCAAATTAGATTCCGTAAGTTTCTACACGTCACTTTAACCCACCTGGTGGTGTCGGAGAAAACGGCACGTCGATCGATCCCTATTTGGGATTTTGGACCCCCGGGTTGTGTGTTTTAACTTTTATATATACATGGGTGTTTTTAAATCCGTCCTTTGAATGCCCAACCCAATCCGGAGATCCAAATTGGATTCGTCAGTTCCCACACGTCACTTTAACCCACCCGGTCGTGTCAGAGAAAACGGCACGTCGATCCGATCCCTATTTGGATTTTGGACCCTCGGGTTGTGTTTTGACGCTTTAAATATACTTGGGTGTTTTTAGATCCGTCAATTGAACGTCCGACCCATCCGGGGATCCAAATTGATTCCGTCAGTTCCCACACGTTACTTTAACCCACCCGGTCGTGTCGGAGAAAACGGCACGCCAATCCGATCCTATTTGGGATTTTGGACCTCCGGGTTGCGTGCTTTAACCATTTATATATGCTTGGTCGTGTTTTTAGATCCGTCCTTTGAATGCCCAACCCAATCGGGGATCCAAATTGGATTCCGTCAGTTTCTACACGTCACTTTAACCACCGGTCGTGTCGGAGAAAACGACACGTCGATCCGATCCCTATTTGGGATTTTGGACCCCCGGTTGTGTGTTTTGACGCTTTATATATACTTGGGTGTTTTTAGATCCGTCCTTTGAATGCCCAACCCAATCCGGAGATCCAAATTGGATTCCATCAGTTCCCACACGTCACTTTAACCCACCCGGTCGTGTCGGAGAAAACGGCACGCCGATCCGATCCCTATTTGAGATTTTGGACCTCCGGGTGCGTGTTTTGACCATTTATATATGCTTGGCTGTGTTTTTAGATCCGTCCTTGAATGCCCAACCCAATCCGGGGATCCAAATTGGATTCCGTCAGTTTCTACACGTCACTTTAACCCACCCGGTCGTGTCGGAGAAAACGGCACGTCGATCCAATCCCTATTTGGGATTTTGGACCCCCGGTTGTGTGTTTTGACGCTTTATATATACATGGGTGTTTTTAGATCCGTCCTTTGAATGCCCAACCCAATCGGAGATCCAAATGGATTCCGTCAGTTCCCACACGTCACTTTAACCCACCCGATCGTGTCGGAGAAAACGGCACGCCGATCCGATCTCTATATGGGATTTTGGACCCCCGGGTTGCGTGTTTTGACCATTTATATATGCTTGGCCGTGTTTTTAGATGCGTCCATTGAATGCCCAACCCAATCCGGGGATCCAAATTGGATTCCGTCAGTTTCTACACGTCACTTTAACCCACCCGGTCGTGTCGGAGAAGCGGCACGTCGATCGATCCCTATTTGGGATTTTGGACCCCCGGGTTGTGTGTTTTAACCTTTTATATATACTTGGGTGTTTTTAGATCCGTCCTTTGAATGCCCAACCCAATCCGGGGATCCAAATTGGATTCCGTCAGTTTCTACACGTCACTTTAACCCACCCGGTCGTGTCGGAGAAAACGGCACGTCGATACGATCCCTATTTGGGATTTTGGACCCCCGGGTTGTGTGTTTTAACCTTTTATATATACTTGGGTGTTTTTAGATCCGTCTTTTGAATGCCCAACCCAATCCGGAGATCCAAATTGGATTCCGTCAGTTCCCACACGTCACTTTAACCACCCGGTCTGTCGGAAAACACGGCCATCCCGTCGATCCGATCCCTATTTGGGATTTTGGACCCCCGGGTTGCTGTTTTTGACCATTTATATATGCATGGCCGTGTTTTTAGATCCGTCCTTTGAATGCCCAACCCAATCCACCGAGGATCCAAATTGGATTCCGTCAGTTCCCACTCGTCACTTTAACCCACCCAGAGTGTCGGAGAAAACGGCACGCCGATCCGATCCCTATTTTGGATTTTGGACCCCCGGTTGCGTTTTTGACCATTTATATATGCTTGGGCGTGTTTTTAGATCCGTCTTTTGAATGCCCAACCCAATCCGGGGATCCAAATTGGATTCCGTCAGTTTCTACACGTCACTTTACCCCACCCGTCGTGTCGGAGAAAACGACACGTCGATCCGATCCCTATTTGGGATTTTGGACCCCGGGTTGTGTGTTTTGACGCTTTATAATACTTGGGTGTTTTTAGATCCGTCCTTTGAATGCCCAACCCAATCCGGAGATCCAAATTGGATTCCGTCAGTTCTCACACGTCACTTTAACCCCCCGTCGTGTCGGAGAAAATGGCACGCCGATCCGATCTCTATTTGGGATTTTGGACCCCCGGGTTGCGTGTTTTTACCATTTATATATGCTTGACCGTGTTTTTAGATCCGTCCTTTGAATGCCCAACCCAATCCGGGGATCCAAATTGGATTCCGTCAGTTTCTACACGTCACTTTAACCCACACGGTCGTCGTGTCGGAGAAAACGGCACGTCGATCCGATCCCTATTTGGGATTTGGACCCCCGGGTTGCGTGTTTTGACCATTTATATATGTTTGGTCGGGTTTTTAGATCCGTCCTTTGAATGCCCAACCCATCCGGGATTCAAATTGGATTCCGTCAGTTTTACACGTCACTTTAACCCACCCGGTCGTGTCGGAGAAAACGGCACGTCGATCCGATCCCTATTTGGGATTTTGGACCCTCGGGTTGTGTGTTTTGACGCTTCATATATTGGGGGTGTTTTTAGATCCGTCCTTTGAATGCCCAACCCAATCCGGAGATCCAAATTGGATTCCGCAGTCCCACACGTCACTTTAACCCACCCGGTCGTGTCGGAGAAAACGGCACGTCGATCCGATCCCTATTTTGGATTTGGGGACCCCGGGTTGCGTGTTTTGACCATTTATATATGTTGGTCGTTTTTTTAGATCCGTCCTTTGAATGCCCAACCCAATCCGGGGATTCAAATTGGATTCCGTCAGTTTCTACACGTCACTTTAACCCACCCGGTCGTGTCGAAGGAAAACGGCACGTCGATCCGATCCCTATTTGGGATTTGGACCCTCGGGGTGTGTTTTGACGCTTTATATATACTTGGGTGTTTTTAGATCCGTCCTTTGAATGCCCAACCCAATCCGAGATCAAATTGGATTCCGTCAGTTCCCACACGTCACTTTAACCACCCGGTCGTGTCGGAGAAAACGGCACACCGATCCGATCTCTATTTGGGATTTGGACCCCCGGGTTGCGTGTTTTTACCATTTAATATGCTTGGCCGTGTTTTTAGATCCGTCCTTTGAATGCCCAACCCAATCCAGGGATCCAATTGGATTCCGTCAGTTTCTACACGTCACTTAAACCACCCGGTCGTGTCGGAGAAAACGGCACGTCGATCCGATCCCTATTTGGGATTTTGGACCCCCGGTTGTATGTTTTAACCTTTTATATATACTTGGGTTTTTAGATCCGTCCTTTGAATGCCCAACCCAATCCGGTGATCCAAATTGGATTCCGTCAGTTCCCACTCGTCACTTTAACCCACCCGGTCGTGTCGGAGAAAACGGCACGCCGATCCGATCCTATTGGGATTTTAGACCCCCGGGTTGCGGTTTTGACCATTTATATATGCTTGGCCGTGTTTTTAGATCCGTCCTTTGAATGCCCAACCCATCCAGGGATCCAAATTGGATTCCGTCAGTTCCCACTCGTCACTTTAACCCACCCGGTCGTGTCGGAGAAAACGGCACGCCGATCCGATCCCTATTTGGGATTTTGGACCCCGGGTTGCGTGTTTTGACCATTTATATATGCTTGGCCGTGTTTTTAGATCCGTCCTTTGAATGCCCACCCAATCCGGGGATCCAAATTGGATTCCGTCAGTTTCTACACGTCACTTTAACCCACCCGGTCGTGTCGGAGAAAACGGCACGTCGATCCGATCCCTATTTGGGATTTTGGACCCCGGGTTGTGTGTTTTAACCTTTTATATATACTTGGGTGTTTTTAGATCCGTCTTTTGAATGCCCAACCCAATCCGGAGATCCAAATGGATTCCGTCAGTTCCATACGTCACTTTAAACCACCCGGTCGTGTCGGAGAAAACGGCACGCCGATCCGATCCCTATTGGGATTTTGGACCCCGGGTTGCGTGTTTTAACCATTATATATGGTTGACCGTGGTTTTAGATCGGTCCTTTGAATGCCCAACCCAATCCGAGGATCCAATTGGATTCCGTCAGTTTCTACACGTTACTTTAACCCACCCAGTCGTGTTGGACGCCAGGCCCAATCCTAAGTATATGAAATTAATACTAATACTGACCTGAGCTGCTGGCTGTGTGGGGCGTACTCCCTGCATTATTGACATGAACTGCTGAACCATATCGCTGACTGCATCTGTAGCTGTACCCGCTGCGTCTCTATCTCTACCGCTGCGCCTGTAGCTCTACCCGCTACGTCTGTAGCTCTCCCGCTGCGTCTGTAGCTCTGTACGTAGCTCCTCCCGAATGATGCCTCTAATGTCCTCTACACCACTGACGGGCGGCGCAGAAGATGAACTCGCGTGTGCCGGAGGAGCGATCGAACTGGCATATGAGGACAACACTCGATGAGTATCCAGGCTGTCCCCAAAGCCGTACACTCGACCCTTCCTCGGCACTCCCGCTGCCTCGACCCAAGTGTCCGCATCCAAATCTGGCTGGGGAGTGCCCTCTGTGTAGCGCTCCGCCATCGTCCTGTCGTACGTCTCCTGTAAAATAATTTAAAATTAAATTATTGAAAACATTACTTTAATATCATAATTGAATTCATAATTTAAAGCTTGACTTACAGCAATCGTGCGGGCACTCTCGGTAACATAGTCATCCGTCCCCTTCCGCTTATGAGTCCGGTCAAATAACTCGCGGAAAGTAGGGGCACGCTCCAGGTCGTGATGCTTAGAATTCAACAAAATTAGTTAGTCTCACAATAATAATCCATATGTATATATGAATCGAACAATAAAATACCTACCAATTTTTGACTGTGGGTCGCATAAGATACGGATCCACTAGTATGCACATTCTTCTCCTTGAGTTGCTCTGTTGCGTATTGCGCCTGTGACTGCTGCTGCCATGGACCAGCAGCCCAACGCGCGCAAAGGGACTCCCAATAGTCCGTCCGCAGCCAAACATGGCCGTAATCCACCCAAGCCATAGGATCCCGGTTCCCTGTGGTCTTGATTGCCTTGTCCCGTGCCTCCCACATCGACTTTCTTAAATTAGTCTGGGCCGTAATCTCCCAGACGCTCGAGCCCGAGGGAGATCCTCGGGTCTCGTGAACGCGAACCTCCGCTGTAAAGAAATAAAATTAATCAACGTTCTGCAATAAACCTAAATTAATAATAATTGAATAAATGACTTCAACTCTTCTAAAAAATAAAATACCGTAAACATGTCAAATAATAAATCCCCGACTGGCACCAGGAAGTCTCTCCATGCATCCACTGGTCCTGAATATGTGCGTGGACCAACGTCGTAATATAGCGGGAAGCAGGACTGGGATCTATCTTCCCCCTGCAATTCCACATTAATTTTCTACATGAAATGTATATCCTAAATAACAAATACAGTAACACTGAGATGATGAACTTTACCCTGAGATCCAGCATGGTTGTCGTCCTGGTAGCTGAGGCCCCTCCTCAGCTGCTGGATGCTGGCTCTCCACCTCTGTTGAAAACAATTTAGTACACTTTTATTGTATAAATTGCAAGAGACCCAAACATACTAATCTATTGAAACATATGTTTACCTTGTGGTGAGGAAGAAGACCGAAGGTGGCGTGGACGGGGAGGCAGTCCCTGCAAAATTTCATACACATTAGAAATTATGAATTTCAAATAAACAACAATGTAGAAAATTACCTGTCACTGGGACGACGGACGTGGACGGGGAGGCAGTCCCTGCAAAATTTCATACACATTAGAAATTTGATTTCAAATAAACAACAATGTAGAAAATTACCTGTCGCTGGGACGACGGGCGTGGACGGGGAGGCAGTCCCTGCAAAATTTTACACATTAGAAATATGAATTTCAATAAACACAATATAGAAATTTACATGTCGCTGGGACACGGGCGTGGACGGGTAGAGTCCCTGCAAAATTTCATACACATTAGAAATTATGAATTTCAAATAAACACATGTAGAAAATTACCTGTCGCTGGGACGACGGCGTGGACGGGGAGGCAGTCCCTGCAAAATTTCATACACATTAGAAATTATGAATTTCAAATAAACAACAATAATACCCATATGGTTTTTGTGTACATATGCATATACCTGTCGCGGACCTGGAGGCAGACGTGGACGCGGAGGCAGTCCCTCTGCCAACGGACGTGGCAACCCTCCGACTGCGTCCTCCACGTACCATATCTCTATTGATACAAATAAAGATATAGCAAGTCATCAGCACTCAATTTGAAGTAGCAATTTATTATGAACATGTAATGAACAACAACACCAATTTCTTACAAAATATGCAGTATATTATCTATATTCTTCATCAGATGCTGAAGACATGTTTAATTCATCATCATCTTCATCATCATCCTGGAATTCATCCTCATCATCTTGGGTTCTTCCTCCACATTAGACTCCACCTCCCGCTCAGCGACATTTTGGTCAACTTCTTCTTGTTCGTTATCCTTATGTAAGGAAATTGTTTCATTTATATCATGAACATTGTACTGCGTAGAAGCTGCCAACTCTCGTGCGTCACTTCGATCTGATTGGAAAAAGTTGTCATTAACACATTCGAGCTCATCATCAGTCGGGAGAAGCTCATACTCAGGGAATAGTCTTGATTTCACTCTACATGCACCCACCAATCTCTTAATTTGAGGGATGTATAATTTGAATAATAAACTTGTTGGCTTTGCCGCCAGGATGAATGGCTCATATGTACTCATTTGGACTTATGCTTCACACCGATCGAATCCATATGTTGTGTCATGACGAATAGATGTCGGGTCAAACCATGACACTTGAACAGAAATACATTGTTGTCTTGTCCCAAATTGCAGTTCATGACTTCTTCGAGAATGCCATAATAGTCAATTTCATTTTCATTATAGGCACTTCCCTTCACACATACGCCGCTGTTCATCGTAGACTTATTCCGTCCATAATCTCTCATGTGAAATCTGTATCCATTCACAATGTAGCCTGGATAGACACGTACAATCTTTGAGGGGCCAAAACTAATCTGTTGTACTCTAGAATCGGGAATGAAGCCTTATTCAACCTATTATGAGATAAATAGACAAACATTGAATAAATGACTACAACTCAGTCTGCATAAAAACATAACCTTATGTTTCAAAATAATTAGACACATACTCGAGATCTTAACCAAGTAGGAAAAGACTTCTCCCGTTCCTTTTCAACCTGCACGTCAGTTAGACGTGGATTCCGTCGCAATATGACCGAGTCAAACTCTCTGCAATGTAAATGTCACACACCGTTAGGTTCTGCAGTAATGCACGCAATGATAAAGAATAAGCGTGGAGAGCTTACTGAATGTAAGGGTCTAGTTCTTCGCAATTCATGAACACGTAGATCTCCGCAGCTACCAACTCTCTGTCTTGGAGTGCGCGAGTAGATGAAGATCCGAACGCCCGTCCGGCACACTTGAATACAGAGAGTCGGTCTGACACTTCCGAATCTCCACCATCATCATTACGTGGAGGTTGAGTGCGTCGGGTTCGTATTTCCGTGTCAAAGTACATCGAACAGAAGTTCGATATCTCCTCAATGAGGTACGCCTGAGTAATGGAGCCCTCAACTTGTGCTTTGTTACGGACTTTCATCTTAGATCGTGCATGCACCTACGACAATAATTCAAATGCATACATAAGTAATATAAAAGATCGTCGTAATGGCAATAAATTGAGATGTAGAATATATCTCTCAAACGGATACATCCATCGAAATTGTACTGGTCCTCCGACCCTTGCCTCATATGGTAAATGGATGATCAGGTGCTCCATTGAATCAAAAAATGCTGGAGGAAATATCTTCTCTAATTTGAAGACTGTCTGAATTATATTTTGCTCTATATTTTGCAAGTCATGAATTTTGAGTTCTGATGCAGATAAATCCTGAAGAATTGACTCAGCTCAGTCATTGCTCCCCATATTTGTTTCGGCAACAACTCACGAAATCAAGAGGCATCAGTCTTTGCATGAAAACATGGCAGTCATGACTCTTCATTCCGTATATTTTTCCCTCGTTGACATTTACACAACGCGTAATATTCAGACATATCCATCCGGAATCTCAATTGCTTTAACCATTGCAACACTTCATAATCTGTCTGGCCCTAAGCACATAGCAGCTTTAGGTTGCACCACTTTTCCTTGAACATGCTGTAGCTCTAGTTTCTGGACGTTTGCAAAGTACTTTCAATCGACCCGTGCCTTGACGTTATCCTTCGTTTTACCTTTGACGTCCATAATTGTGTTGAACACATTATCAAAAACATTCTTCTCTATATGCATGACGTCTAGGTTTATGACATATCAAAGTGTTGACCAATAAGGCATTCCCCAAAAATGCTTTGCTTCACCCAATTGTGATCCTTCCCAAGCCAGGGATTTGTCGGGTACTACCAGCCAGTGTGTGTTTACATCGGTAAGTTCTGGACCCGCCTCGCCATATTTCCACCAGACACCCCCGTTCCATATCTACCTCCTCCATCACAGTTGTATTTTTTATAAAGAATCCTTTTGCTTTCGGAAAGGATGGTCACTGGGTAGAAACCGCCGATGACAATCGAACCAACAATTTTCCCCCAGATTTCAACACAAATGATTAGAATCCTCCATGCAATAAGGACATGCCAACCTCCCATGTGTGCTCCAGCCAGATAACATGCCGTAGCTGGAAAGTCACTTATTGTCCACATTAATGCAGCCTTCAGATTGAAATTCTGTTTTCTGGATGCATCATAAGACTGCACACATCTGACCATAACAATTTCATCTCATCAATCAACGGTCTGAGATAATGTCTATATTCTTTCCTGGACTTTTTGGACCCGGAATCAGCAATGAAAGGAACAGATTCTCACGCTTCATGCACATGCCTGGCGGAAGGTTTTACTGGTGTTAGAATACTGCCAACATGAGTAAGATGCCACCGAGCCTCCGAAAGGATTGAAACCATCTGTGCATAAACCAAGCCGTACGTTGCGTGGATCCCTTGAGAAGTAAGGATGAGTACGGCTAAAATGAGCCCAAGCTTCACCATCGGTAGGATGACTCATTTCACTTTCGTCGCGACGGACTCTTTCCGCATGCCATGTCATATGTCCAGCTGTCCTCGAGGACATGAAC